>JAQFVV010006698.1:0-457302 GCA_028023455.1 Epiperipatus broadwayi
TATAAACTTTGCTTTTGCTTGAACTATTGATTGCTAAATTTAAAAACACCTCTAATGGAGATTATATTTAATCAGCCTACGAACTATAAATTGCAACAATAGACAGTTTTTTTTTCATGCATATATTTATAATGCTATATGTTTTCTTTGTCCAATTAATTTTATTTGAATTTCAGTAATTTATTTATATTTGTATTTTTATTTAAAGAGGGTTTTCAACTAGCTTTAGGGAAAATTCAAGACTATAGAGGAGATTAAAAATAGAAATGATTTAAGAAAGCAAATGAAATGATTTAAGAGTGGAGTAAATATTGAAAGAGAGGGTAGGAGTTCAAAATAATTACTGTATCCTAATAGTAAGCCACTTAGTCTCTGCATTGGTCAAGATTCGTGTCAGTCTGGGACGCTTATATATATAAGTAAAAGCGCATGTTCCTTTGAGAATGGAAAATATGTTACTCTTCACCTGTATTGTTTTTTATTTTTAAAAAAAAGAAAAAGAATGATAATGTTAGTTGGGTTAAGTTTATACAAAAGAAGGGGGTAGAGGGGGTAATTATAAATGATTTGTTTCTATCAATAGTCTTGAATAAAAGAAAGGTATTAAAAAAAAGATTTTATAATAAAACTTTTTATTTGAAACATATGTAAGTGTTCGCGTTTATTCCTTTAGCGTTTGTATGTAATAATCAAACATATGACTATAGCGTATACATGCATATATATATATATAAAAGGAATTGCAAGGAAGATTAGCTGGATCTGTCATACATATAAAAATTAACAGCCACGATATAAGATTCTTCTAATTTCATGTGGCTCCAGATCGTTACTGGTGGTGCCCTCATATTATATGATTTCAGCTGTCAATTAAAATCTTTGATTCTTGGCCTACAAATGTTTATGGGTTTTTGGTATTCTTTATTGTTTTTTTTATTGGGATTTTAAAAGAATAGAAAGAAAAAAAGGACAAAATGGTAGATTAGTTATTTGTTTAATTGGATTGAGATTACATCGAAAGTGATATTAAAGAAATTTTTTTTTTTTTTTTTAAACAATTTCGTAATTAAATTTTCTGATCTGAAAAGGTGGGGGAAAGAGAGATAAGAATTATAATTAATTCTATTGTCATGGCTTCTAGTTAGCTGGTGTTAAAAAACTAAAAAAAAATTAAAGAAATGCAATCACTGGCTGGGAACGTGATCAGATAAAAGGACAATGGAAAAAGGACTATAAATAAGAGACAAACCTATTGTTTAAAGAATTATTATTATTTTTTTTTAAATAACAGAAGAGAACTATTTAAGAGTGAAAATAAAATGTTAGAAGGCTAAACAACTAAGATCCATCCCCAGCCGGGACACTAGCCGATTCCTGGATTTCATCACCGAGAAACCACCGAAGAGAAAGCAAAGCTAGCCAGAGGACAAAATGCGTTACTGTGAACCAACTCCCAAAGGATCCCAAGGAACATGTATGGACACTGATTGATCTGGGTAATATAAACTTTGTTTGTTTTTTTAATTGAACTATTGATTGCTGATCCATAAAAACACATCTGATTAGGATTGTATTGAATCAGCCATGAACTATAAGCCGCGACAATAGAAGGGGTTGTGTCATATATATATTTATAATGCTTATAATAACATTGTTCAATTTGTTTATATTGTTTTGTTAAATTTTGTTTTTTTTTGGATGTATTTCTATTAGGAGTCTTGAATAAAAGTAAAGTAAAACTTATAATAAAGCTTATTATTATTTGAAACACATTAAGTGTTCGAGTTTATTCCTTTAGCATTTGTATATGATAATAACACATATGACCATAACGTATACACGCATATAAAAAAAAATGGGATTGCAAAGGGGTGGTTAGCTGGATCTGTCATACGTATAAAAATTAACAGCCGCGATCTAAGATTCTTCTAATTTCGCAGCTCTAGGTTATTCCCTAGTGGCGTCCTCGACGATACGATTCTAGCTGAAATAATGGCACAGAGGGGTGAGAGAGGAAAAGATAGAAAATGGTGTACCCAACGTTTTGGGGTTTACGAGAATAATAAACGGCCGGAGATGTGAGATAGGTAAGGTCGTTTAGATTTTACATGAGATTAGAGAGTTGGTGTCTTGGTTGGGGGAGGATTTAGAATTAAGTATAGAAGAAAAAAGACCAAATAAAAATGAGCGAGGACTAAAGTGTAGCAGAAAGCCCGGTGGTCACATTCAGGAACCCCGAGCGGTGTCAGTTGGAAGAGATACTGGGAGCTATTAATGACCTAAAAAGAATAGTTTTGGAAGACCGGAAAGAAATAAAGGAGATTAAAAAAATGATCAAAGACATGAGAAAAGAAATAAATGATTAAAAGAGAATAAAGAAAACAGATCGGATATAGAAGGGGATTTAAGTAGAACAGAAGTTGAAGCTGATAAGGATAGTGAGAGAAAAAGGGAAGGGGAAGAACAACTAGAACAAATAAAAGTAAAACCACGAAAGAAGTGGACAGGTATAGACACGGAGGAAAGTAAAATGAAAAAGAAACTGAACGAACCCAAGGAAAATAGCCTCGATAGAATGGCATTAGCCAAGTTTATTCATTTAAAAGCGTTTAAAGGAGACAGGGAAGAAAGCCCATTTGATTATTTGAATAGTTTTCAAGATTTTTTTCACTTTCATAGATCAGAGGAAGCAGAAAAAATTATTATAGCGACGAGCTATTTAAGTGGTCCCGTGCGGGAATGATGGAAAGCTGTAAATTACAGACCCAAAACTTTCTCGGAATATCGAAACATGATTTTACGGGGGTTCTGGGGCGTGGAAAAACAAGAGGCGATACGCATGAAAATATCATGAGAGAAATATAAACCTGACAAAGACGGAATGTACAGTCAGTTCTTCCAGTGTCAAGCGGCAAAATTAAGAACATTGGAAGCTTATCCAATGGACCAATTTCAAATAGTGAGAACGATAAGATATAACCTTTCTTCAGGAGTACAGCGGAAACTGGCAGAAAATCGACAGCTATCGATTGAGGAAGCCATAGAAATATTAGTCGATATGGAGTATAACGATACAGAAGACGGGGAAGACTCTAAGATTAGGTGGGAAAATAGTAATGAACCTAGTGGAAAAGGTAACGGGATAAGAGAATTTACAGGCATTTTTACATTTTTTTTTATTGGTAACGGATGCAATGAGCCGATAATTTCGATCGGCCCATATTATAATCTTTATATATGTAAAAAACACATACATACTCATATATATTAGGCATAGAATAATAAATAAATGCTGTGTATATAGAAAGTTTTTTTTTGGGAGGTATTAATTATTAGTTTATATATATATATAGTGGGTTTTTGGTATTTATTGTTTTTTTTATTGGGATTTTAAAAGAATAGAAAGAAAAAAAGGACAAAATGGTAGATTAGTTATTTGTTTAATTGGATTGAGATTACATCGAAAGTGATATTAAAGAAATTTTTTGTTTTTTTTAAACAATTTCATAATTAAATTTTCTGATCTGAAAAGGTGGGGGAAAGAGGGAAAAGAATTATAATTAATTCTATTGTCGTGGCTTCTAGTTAGCTGGTGTTAAAAAACTAAAAAAAAATTAAAGAAATGCAATCACTGGCTGGGAACGTGATCAGATAAAAGGACAATGGAAAAAGGACTATAAATAAGAGACAAACCTATTGTTTAAACAATTATTATTAATTTTTTTTTAATAACAGAAGAGAACTATTTGAGAGTGCAAATAAAATGTTAGAAGGCTAAACAACTAAGATCCATCCCCAGCCGGGACACTAGCCGATTTCTGGATTTCATCACCGAGAAACCACCGAAGAGAAAGCAAAGCTAGCCGGAGGACAAAATGCATTTCTGTGAAACAACTCCCAAAGGATCCCAAGGAACGTGTATGGACATTGATCGATCAGGGTAATATAAACTTTGTTTGTTTTTTTAATTGAACTATTGATTGCTGATCCATAAAAACACATCTGATTAGGATTGTATTGAATCAGCCACGAACTATAAGCTGCGACAATAGGAGGGGTTGTGTCATATATATATTTATAATGCTTATAATAACATTGTTCAATTTGTTTATATTGTTTTGTTAAATTTTGTTTTTTTTTTTTGTTATGAGGGTTTTTCAAATAACTTTTGACGAAATTCAAGACTATAGGGGGGATTAAAAATAGAAATGATTTAAGAAAGCAAATGAAAAGTTTAAGGTGGAGTAAATATTGAAAGAGAGGGTATGGGGTTTAGTGAAATAACTGACTTCTAATAATAAGCCGCTTAGTCCCTGTACCGGTCAAGATTCAGACTGGTCTGGGACGCTTATATATATATAAGTAAGAGTGCATGTTCCTTCGAGAATGAAAAAAAATATATATATTACTCTTCACCTGTGTTGTTTTTTTTTATTTATATAAAAAAAAAGAGAGAGAGAAAAAGAACGATAATGTTAGGCATATTGAGGGATTACTAAGGATGTATTTCTATTAGGAGTCTTGAATAAAAGTAAAGTAAAACTTATAATAAAGCTTTATTATTATTTGAAACACATTAAGTGTTCGAGTTTATTCCTTTAGCGTTTGTATGTGATAATAACACATATGACCATAGCATATACACGCATATAAAAAAAAAGGGATTGCAAAGGGGTGGTTAGCTGGATCTGTCATACGTATAAAAATTAGCAGCCGCGATCTAAGATTCTTCTAATTTCGCGGCTCTAGGTTATTCCCTAGTGGCACCCTCGTATGATACGATTCTAGCTGAAATCAAAAAAAAAATTTTGATTCTTAGCCTACAAACTTTTAGATACGGAAAGTAATTGCACAAGGTGATTTATTCCTTATTGTCAAAAAATATTCTAGTGAATTTAAGCGAGAATTATAAATAGTTTAAAATATTAACAGATTTTGGAGATAGTTTAGATTTGAATATGATTACGAACACAGTAGATACTGTATAGCACACACAAAAATGAAGAAATGAATCAGTAATTTTTCTAACAAGATTAGATAATATATATAAGAACATTTTTAAATGACCCATTAGAAGAACTGCTTATCGGAAATCGTAATGTGGAAGAAAGTTAAGGTGATATAACTGTGAAATGACAAGGAAGTCTGTAGAAGAGAATGATATCTCTTGATATTAGAAAAAAAGTTATTTCAGCAATGAGAAGAAAATATAACAATATTGCTAAAAACAAAACTGACATCATGTCTATTTTGAATATGAACTATCTACTTCTTAAAGGAAAATTCTAATGATGTTTGTGATCTAAAAACAATTTTCAAGATTTATCTGTGTCAAATTCAAATCCCAAAGATTCTACAAAAAAACTTTGCAATATGAAAATAATAACCATGCAATTATTACATTTTAAATGTAAAAGTTAATTTAAATCATGGATTCTATGTGCATGGAAAGAGGATACCTTCTTCATCAATATTGTTTTTAGCCAGTGCAGTGAAAATCACGCAGATTAACTTGGGTCCTTTAATTAATAGTAGCTAGACTTTTTTCCCAACTATTATTGGATGAATGTATTTACTATGATCTTTTTACCTGAAAGAAAAAAAAAATCCTAAGTCTAATTATGATCTAAAAACATCTCCAAGATTTATCTGGTTCAGATCCAATCTCCAAGTAATGGGTATAGCAAGTGAGCTAACTAATTACCATACCACAAGGCTCTTTCTAAATGGAAAAAAATGAGATAAATAATACAAAGAATGCAAAATTCCAAGAAATTGTAGGATCATTATAGATGTTTTAAAGATATAGAGAAATTGTTGGCAAAGCTCTACATCAAACATAAATAATAAAGATTGTATTAGGTGATTGGAATACTGCAATAGTGATACTGTTTATTTAAGAAAGATGAAAAAAAAAAAATTAGTATTGTCTATCCAGAACTTTGAATTTAAATAAAAAGGAGAAATACATTTTACTTAAAAATGTTACAGAATGCTAGATTATATCCAATTATTGAAAGAATTTACAGAAAGACTACTGAATATAAGTTGTCATTTTTGCATTGGATTTGTGATTATGGAAAGGTATTTAATTTTATAAGCATTTATTTGGTAATTAAAGCTTTAGTATATCAAGTTATTGATCAAGAATATTATCAAATTTTGAAGGTTTCTAAAAATATAATGGTTGTGATTAGGCTACATAATCAATAAAGAAATGAACATTAAAGGGATAATTCATATTTCCTAACTTTTTTTAACTATTTTATAGGAAATATTTTGTGGATTAAATGGGAATCTGTGGAATTTAAAATAAATGGAGATTATTTGATTCATCTCCATTTTTTAAATGATGCGATTGATTTTGCAAAAAACGTTTCAGAAAATTTTATAAAGACTGAATATAAATGCTAAAAAGTTCAAAATTATATTCAATGTCTTTTCAAATAAGGAGAAAATACAGAATAATAGAAATAAATTAAAAAAAACAACTATAAATATTTTGGTTACATTATTAACATGAATGGAAATATTATTGATAAAAATAATCATTTTATTAAACTTGGGTGGATTGCTTTTAATAGAAATATATATATATAAAGTCTTATCAGCTTGAAAAAGAAGATTTGTAATAAAAGTTTGTCAATGCTTATTTATGGAAATGAATTTCAGATATTTAATGAAGAATGTTGCAGGCATAAAGCAAAGTATTAAAAAAGCATGTTGAGATTAGCAAATAGGGATCAGAAGCAAAATATAGTGGTGAGAAACTAACAAGCATCACTAATATCAAAGCAAAACTCTCCATATAGTAGTTGCAGCCTGTGCCAAACCAGATAACCAATGAATGCCAGAAGGCTTGTGCATAAAATCCCTATCTAATGCCTACTCATCCAATATCCCCAGACTAGTTTCTGGCTTGTGGCCATCGTCAGTGAGGAGCTTTGGATCTGAGAGCACTTCACCTAGATCTTAGGATCTAATGCAACCCTCCAGCACCCACCTTTTATCTCTACTTAACTACAAAACTATGAGAATGAAATTGAAAAACACAAAAATGTTTTCAATCTAAGCTCAATAGCTTATATAGTCATATGGGTCTGAACTCAGTTCAGCACCCATACATTTTGGCGTCTTTGGCTCTTCAACAACCATAGCCACCACTATCCTATTAGGCAGGATTGGTGCAGTGCTCTCAGATCCAAAGCTCCTCACTGACGATGGCCACAAGCCAGAAACTAGTCCGGGGATATTGGATGAGTAGGCATTAGATAGGGTTTTTATGCACAAGCCTTCTGGCATTCATTGATTACTCTGGTTGGCACAGGGCGGAAATACTGTATGGAGAGTTTTGCTTTGTTTATAAACAAATATGTGCTAGTATAAGAGATAATGATTATGTGATGCTTAATGGTTTAACACCAATCCTGCCTAATAGGATAATGGTGGCTATGGTTGTTGAAGAGCCAAAGACACCAAAATGTATGGGTGCTGAACTGAGTTCAGACCCATATGACTATATAAGCTATTGAGCTAAGATTGAAAATATTTTTGTGTTTTTCAATTTCATTCTCATAGTTTTGTAGTTAAGTAGAGATAAAAGATGGGTGCTGGAGGGTTGAATTAGATCCTAAGATCTAGGGGCAGTGCTCTCAGATCCAAAGCTCCTCACTGACGATGGCCACAAGCCAGAAACTAGTCTGGGGATATTGGATGAATAGGCATTAGATACGGATTTTATGCACAAGCCTTCTGGCATTCATTGATTACTCTGGTTGGCACAGGGTGGCAATACTGTATGGAGAGTTTTGCTTTGTTTATAAACAAATATGTGCTAGTATAAGAGATAGTGATCATGTGATACATCACTAATATCCTTGAAAAAATAAAAGATTGAAATGGAATTGAATTAGACATATTGCTAAAATATATAAACAAGATAAATAATAAATTCCTCAATGAATCCCTGGCGATTTTTGAAGACCTAAAAAAGACTGCATGTGAAATAATGAAAATAGCTAGAGAGATGTAGAGAAAAGAAGCTGGGAAAAAAAAAATAGAATGAGTTCATTCAGTGAATCAATAGTGGTTTAAAATAGTATACATGTAATATAATAATATGTGTATGTATATGTGCTTATCTTTTGTCTAAATACCTGTATCTCTTTTGAGCAAAAAAGTTGTATTTGAAAATATGTGTATAATGTAATAAATATACTGTTTTGTAATCTAATATTTGTAAATATTTTTTACTTGGTCTGGATATACTTAGCAAAATCAAATATCATGATATACATCAAAATTAAGCTAATGTTTTAATCATCATTTTGTTTTAATATTATGCAACAGTTCCATGACAAATTTATAAATATTTGCAATGTACAGTTTAAAAAACAAGTGGAGAAACATTTTTGATGATTGTAAATTACTACATTTATTGTTTTTTAAATACAAATATAGTACATATGTTTAAGCTAGATAGAATTAATGTGGATTTGAACCCGGACTTCCAAGCTCCCTTCGGTCTTCCACTCCATCTTATGCAACCAATACACATGACCACATCCATGTGAAAAAGATAAATGATCTCCAATATACATATTTCGTGCTGAACCATCATTCATTAGTTGGTCTGGATCATCATCTCCCATACATATATACAATCAGTGCTCAGTTTATATTAAAATAGAAAATCTTAAACTTTAATGGACAGGCTTCAATCTTTTCCACTCTCCAACTCTTCATTCATCCATATCATTGAAAATCTGATGATGGTATGTTCAAAGCCTTTATTTGCCAATTTTGATGTCATACCTATGTTGACTGTAAATCATTCTGACCCCTCATATGTAGGATTTTAAGACCATTCAGCATAAGTATATATACTATACTTATATTTAAATATTACAGATTCAAACTGTATTCTGTTCATCTCTCTTCTGTGTAAGAAGATTGAAGTCTGTCCGTTAAAGTTTGAAGATTTGCTATCTTAATATAAATCGAGCACTAATTGTATATATTGAAGCAGTCGGATCTGAGTTCGATCGTAGCTTCATGACATATAGCCATAAGTCCACTTCAAACCCTAGTACTAACCTTGAATTTCCGATGCAATGGGGCTTTATACGTTCAGTCCACGCTAATTTTCATAAAGAATAACATTTCAAATGCGTATTAAAATTAATTAGTTTCAGATTTAAATTGATCAATTCTATTAATAAATTATATATTATAACTGCGTGGATTGTGCGTATATATTTGTAAATATTTAAATATATATAATTGTTTAAAAGTTTCATTGCATTGGAATGTTTGATTTTATTTTTAACTAATTTGTTAAAGTTTAAGGATTAAAAGCTATATTCTTCCGATAAGCTTTCAGATTTTCCCTCTCCAAAAAAGCAATAGTTAAAGTTTTATTAATTAGAAAAAAGATAAGGAGTTTCCCTAATTAAAATCATTTTCTGATTTTAAGAATTCATTTTCTAATTAGAAAATGAATTCAAGTTAATGAGTTTGAAAGCCTTATCGAAGGAATGTATCTAAAAACAACCAGTAAATCTAAAAACATTGATAATGAAAGAAGCCTAGCCTGAAGGCATCAGAGGACAGATATATATGCTCTGAAAAGTTTGGAGAAAAAAAGCCATCTTTTCTGCAGAAAAGTGCCAGTAAATTATGTGCTGTTCAAAATCAGGAATTCAAATAGTGTTTTGATTATGGTGAAGGGCTAGAACATCAGGAATCTGGCTACTGTTCCTGAAGCCCTTTGAGAATCTTCAATGAAGCTGCTAAATTCTTTCCAGACAAATCATACTGCCAAAATCAAATCAAATGCTGTTCAAGTAATCAATCAAATGGTGCTTACATTTTTTTACCAACTCGGACGTGTAACCTAAGGATCCAGCCTGGAAGAAATGGGTAATATATTTGCATAATGAACCTTAAACTTTCTGGCCAGTTCCGATCTTTACTTTACACTCCCTTTAAGAGCTCTTTTCATTCTATAAATGTCATAATCTCTGTGTAATAATCTCTGTGTAAACTTACTTTTATTTATGCTATTATATCGTAATTCTCTCAACTTCTAGTCTTTAACTTTCTCTTTTTTTACTTGGCGGTTTATTTATTATATTATAAATATATATATTTGTGTAATTTATTGAGGTTGTTACTTTAATTATATGCCAAAATATAATATTAAATCTTTTAATAATTCTCGCCCATTAGAACTAGATTTATACAGTTCTATCAATCATCGAGTCGAAAGAAATTATTAAATGTATGTTATTTTTATAATTGGCTAATAATAAATTATTAGCTCCATTTTTAATCTATGCCACCGCTATTTTCTCGTTCCACTAATATTTATTTATTCAAATATAATCTTAAAATGTTTTTATTGCAAAAGGGCTGATAAAGGAATCAAATATATTCTAATTCAAATTTCTGTTACTCGCTATTAAGATTCAGGAAGGGCACGATAATCGGGGCATAATTAATATGATTTACAAATACTTTAAAATAGTTTTCGTTAAAAGCTCGTTTGACTTTAATTAATTTGATCGAGTCATCACATAGAGCATTCTATATGGGTTTTATTTTCCAAACGATGACTGTCCGGTCATCATCTTCAATGTTGCTGGCATATGGCTATCATTCGTTTCACATGCTTGTCGGTTGTAATATCTGTTATTTCAAATAATCGAGGAAGAAAGCACCTCCTCCCCTGTTCATGTTATAATTGGAACACCAAGGGCTCGTAGTTACGACTCGGCCTGGTTTCCCTCGTGTTCCACATCTCTAAAGGGCAGTAAGACTTGTGAAAGACAAGCCGCCATGAGACTTAAACTACCGACCAGCGATTATTTTTCATTTTCTAGCTCATAATTCGTCAGTACCGTTACCTCTCTGTTCCAGTAAAGCCCGCTCCGGTGCTCATAATTTGTGATGAAGTGATTTCAATTAAAGTTGAACAAATTCTCAGTTATATTTAATTAAATAAGTTTTCCAATCAAGATTAAAGTTATGCCCTAAAATACGTATCTTGCTCTTCATGAATGGATTTGCGAATGTGAAAATAAATATCACATTCTTTAGTATAAAATTAGAGTAATAATTTCCTTTACTAATGAATACCTTTATCTGCCTTTATTTTCTTGTTGGGGGTATAGACATAGAATTCCAATATTGCGTAATATTTGTTGGCATATAATAAAAACCCGCCACTCTTATCATAATTATAAACTATGTTAAAGGCTAGAGGTGATTAATATGATCATTATTTAAAATTCAAACAAAACAAATTATTATTATTAAATATTTTCTAAACACACTTGGTTTCTTAGTTCTTAATTCTTTTATGCTTATTTTAATGTTAATACTCGCTGTCTGTGTTGGCAACCCGAACATATACATATGATTCGATTTAAAATTATTTTAGTCAGTTTATTATCAGATATTAATGTTAGTTCAGGGGTCTCTGATCCTCACCAACCGTTGAGCTAGTTTCTTGGTGCATAGCACTGTGCCGTCGATTTATGCTAATCTGAGCTGGTGAGTTGGGTTTGAATTCAATTTGAACCAGCTGAGTTTGGATCCGACTTGCAGTTTAGGTGGTGGGTTTTTTGACTGATACAATATGTGTGGGAGATAATGATCCATCCGGACCAACTGATGAGTGCTAGTTCAGCATAAAATACGTATATTGGAGATAATTTATCTTTTTCACATGTATGTGATTGTGTGTATCAGCTGTATAAGATGGAGTGGATGACTGAAGGAAGCTTGAAAGTCTGGGTTCAAATCCCCTCTAATTACATTTATTATTATAAAAAATAGTTATATTCTTATTAAAAAAATTATTGCAAGGGAAGGAACTATCTGATTTTCCAAATTTTGTTATGAAAGAAAATAATTTATAAAATTTTAATTTAAAAGTATATATACACATTATATACTATATCCAATAACAAACAATTTAGTAAGATACCTTCCATCTATAAGAAAACTTCTATTTGCATTGATTTTTGCATAGGAATAATGGTTTTTTAAAATCAAATTTTATAAATTTGGTAAAGTAATAGATTGAAAAAAAGTTTACAAGTGCTTGTGTTGGAAGTTTCTATTTCATGACTATTCTATCATAATGTCATTATAGTACGCCCAACTAGATTATTAACTAGTCCACTATTCTCTAGAGATAATTTTTTTTGAACTATTAATATATATGACTATATGTAGTTATAATGGTGATGATGTTGGGAGATTATATGAGAAACTTCATCAAAAATAGTCACTTAATCCTATTGATACCAAAAAATGATCTGGTAACTCAGTATTTGACTGTTTATTAATTAACAAATGACAAAATAAAATTTATATAATTTTAAGAAAATGTTTTTTATTTTGTATATATGTTTAACAAAAATTAAAGATGTGAATCTTAATTACAAAATATTAGCAAATTTTGATGGTTGTAAACTATCACTAAATTATTGTAAAATATGTTATTTATACTGAAATAATTATATTATAAAATTTTCAAATGTTGATAAATGCAAGCATAATCAATAACAATAATTCATTTCTCAAAGACAGAATGAAACACTTCAAAGTTCATGACTTCTTCAAATTCTAGATGGAATTGCATTAAGTATTGGCATATTTGAACACAATGAAAAATTATTTAAAAAAAAAAAATCCATTCTTGTATTTATTTTCACACTATTAAGCTATTAAGGCACATTCTATGTCAAGATTAGCTTGCTTCTGTGCCTGAAGTCATTTAAATAAATTTTTCATTGTAAGTAGTTAAAATTTGTATATATAAGTTATATTGTACTTTTAGAAAAACTAAGCAGAAACAATGTAACTATATATAGTAAAACATGTTGTGAACTTACATTACTTAAATATATTTCTACAAGGAGTCAACTAAAGGCTAAGAGAAATTTATTATTATAAAATGGAACGAACCATTTCTTTTTAAAAAGTCTAGTGGGAAAGGCTGTAAAATATATAAAGAGCCCCTGAAACATAGCCCTTGGCTTACTTGGTAATATTTTTTATATGAAACCTAGATTATGACATACATTTTTACATTTATTGCTTACAAGACTAAACAAATCAAAATATCATGCCATTCCCCTATATATCTATGAATAAACCATGCAAATCAAAATTATCACCATTGTTTAATAAAGCTATAAAAAGATCAGTCATATTTATCTATATTCATGTGAATGTTAATGATGATAGATAAATCAAGTGGAAATTATTTTCATATAAATGGTTTCAGAGGTTTGATTAATTTCTTTTTAAAATAATAGATACATAATATCAAAAATCTGGCATACTTTATGTTTTGCAGCCCATTAGGATGAATGATTTTATTAATTTAAAAAAACCATTTGACAATAATGACAGAAATGAAATGAGTTGAAACTTAAAAACTTTTATTATACAGATTAATTAACAAAACATTAAATAGTTATTTAATAAAAATGTTGCTTAAAAAGATTATTAATTGAAAGTAAAAAATAAATTTATATTTATTGCCCACTTTGTTTTTTTTTATGAAGAATATTGTATTTCTATCATAGTTTAAACATTTTATTGAAGCTGTTTAATGGACTTTGATCTCTCATAATATTTTTTTTTTTTTTGCATCAAGTTAAAATTAATTATGTTTCTTTTTTGAATCAAATACTGTATTAGAAATATGTAAGTAAAGTTACAATATTTATTTCAATAGCTGTAAATATTTCTTTCATGAAGGAATAGTATACAAATATTTAATAGAAGAAATAAACTTATAAAAATGTTTATTGAATAATAAAATTAAATATTTATTTGAAAAGATTGTAAATGCTAATATGAAGATATTTCCTTGATGTGATTCTTTAAAAAAACTTTTGAAATAGCTTATAAGACTTAAAATGATTAGTAATACTTTTATGTTTCCTAATCTCAGGATAATCTTTATAATATAATACACCCTATACACCTTAAATGACACTTTACAATGCAGTTTAACATATGATTTATTCTATTTCCTTTGCAGTTTCAACTGGTCCATCAGTCATCACCAGAGCTGCAACATTTAAACACGCACAATTAATACTCCATCTATACATATACCAATATATATAACACACATACATATACAAATATACATATAAATACAAAAATTAAAAAATAACATTCTAAAACATTCCAACTATTAACTTAGCTATGGATCTTTAATATCTCTACAATCTAAAACCTCTTTACTCACACTGATATTCAATTAACTTTTTTATATAAAATTTTATATTTTTAATGTTTATTTTCATATTTTAACTTCATTTAAAAATTTAAATTTACTCCTTTAACCCAATTTTTTTTTCATTTTAATTACTTTATATATTGCACTATTGATCAATAACAATAATATTAACATAATATCCTTATAATTTTACTTCCTCTTAATTTTTACTTTTAACTAATCTTACCTTTACTTCAGTAATCTTTCTCCTCCTACAACAGAAATAATATCAGTACAAAATTTCTTATTCTAAAAAAAAAAAGTTAAAAGGCAGCCCCTATTTAAATTACTTAGGGTACACTAATACTTATAATCCGCTAAACGTATATAGGTGAAGTTAATAAAAATTTTCACAAATAACAAAGTTTAGCTTAGCGCTTTCTGAGCATGTTTACTCCTTATTCATAGCCATTATTATGTATTAAACGTAATGAATGCATATTTATGCAAATCATTATCCAGGACAGACTAATTTTTGAAGTTTTTTTATTATTATCATCGTTCTTTAAACCTATTACGCAAATTCACAATTTAACGTACACCATTTAAAAATGAGTTTAAAATAAAATAATTATAATTACTTCTAAAATTGTAAGTTCTTCAAACGTCTTTTAATTTGTAAATATATCAGATAAATTACACGTATTTCGACAAATAAAGTAAATCTGTATACTTGAACACATATTTTATTTTTTTAAAATCTAATCCAACTCTACATTAAACTGTAAAAAAATAACTCACTTCTATTAGATATATTGTTCAATTACTTTACAGCTTTATTTTCTACCAGATAAAAAAAATATTAAATATAGTTTGCATATTCTAAATAATAACTACAAATAATAGAAATAATAAATAATGCAAAATTCGTATATGAAATTAGAACCATATATCAAAAAAATGTAATTACCATTTACTTGTATTTAGGGACAGTTATAGATACTAGGGGGAGTTGTCATGACTCTACTAAAAATACTAAGCAATAAATGGAATGCTTTATGGTTATCATTTTATTGTGTTTGTTTACCAACGAAAATAGAGAAAAGAATGTGTGTTATGTAAACAAAATTATATGAAATATGTTACATATAGTATTTCCAGAAATAATACAACAATTAATAGAAGCAGCAAAATGTAGAAATTTAATTAACAAATATTTTTTTAAAAAATATGAATTCACTAGTGCATTTATATATATTAAAATAAATAATAGGAATAAAAATATAATTTAGTTCTATAACATAATTTAACAAACAAATAGAAAAAAACAACAACAACAAATGGAATATACAAACGACTGTTATTTTTCCAATTATCAAAACACAGGTTATAATAAAGGTAAAACTCCCCTTACAGTAGTGCCACCCAGTGCAATCCAGTGTAATCAATAGATGCAAAAAAAAGGTTTGTGGGTTAATATAAATGTATATATGTTAGGATAACCTTTTACTTACTATTATTTTAGATATTTCAACAGATAGATATTTTGAATTATTCAATCTTCAGGGTTATTTTGGATTGAGATAGATTAATTGATATATTATAGGGTATTCAGAGTAAATGAGGACTATTATAATTAGATATTATTCTATAATTTTAAATTATTATTTGTCAGATTATTACAATTTGTTATTTAACTAAGGAAATAATGTTTTTATATTGTTATGAAATTAAGAATCATATATATTAAGATTGATATTTGATCATATTGACTGAGTTTATAGGATTGCTTTTATGTGAATATTTTTCTTTATTACCCTTTGCAAAACATCAAAAGTCATATATATATATAAAATAAATTTTAATGTGTTTTGAAAATAATAATAAGTGTAAAACTAAAATATATTATAATTTTATATTTTAAAATATTATTTTAAATAAAAAGAATGTTGCTATAGAAACCAGTTGCAAATGATGGGTGTGTGTGTGTGTAAAACATTAAGTTTGTTCGCTTTTCCAAAAGGGAAGAAATGATTTTTACTACTTCTTGATCATGTTATTTGATTTAAAGTGAGAATTCTACTCTCACGCTTTACTCAACAGTACTTCAGATTTGCTCATATAGAAGAATTTGAGTCGTAGGAATAAGAGATTCCTTTTATTCCTGCACAAATACTATATCTTGTATTGTAGAGTGAAGTATTCATTTATTATTTAACACTCGTAGTAGATGCATGCACAATTAGCTTGAAAGGCTGATCTTTGAATGTACATTAATAGAAATCTGTAAAAGTGGTAATGATTATTTAGGGAAAGATTAAAGCTTTTCTTGTGTAAAATCTTCCAGATTGTTTTCTCAGATATTTCCAGTATTATAGCTGAATACGGAGCTGTAAGTAAAGAAATCCTTTAAAATTAACTTTGATCCTGTCAATCTGTTCATCATTATGTAATTGTGAATAAATATTTGATATTTATTTGCTACAAGAAGAAAACTAGCCATCTAAGTTAATTATCACTTATATAATTAGTTTGTGAATTTACTTATTTTGATGCTAAAAGGAAAACTGCAATGTAGACTCTTATAGGAAAAACTGTCCTGGAATAAATCAAAATAAGTTCAAATGTATTTTATTATTGCTAGCAGACAGTTACAATTGATGGTTTTTTTCTCATATGTCATAGCATCAGCCGAGAAGGGAACCCGCTAACCCGGGACAACTGCTTGTCGCTAACCTCTCGACCACCAATGCTTGATTACAATTGATGGTTTTATTAGCCATATATCCACATTTACAGAGACAGAAATATACATTGAATTTACAAATATATTAAGATAATTAACTGAATACTATATTAGCATTACTCAATGAGTTATTATAAAGCTATAAAGATTTTTTTCTCTTTCATGCATACTCATCATGTAATTTTAAGTGTAAATATGTAGATATATTTTATTATTATTATATAATTCTATTTGTTAATTAAAGTTATTGTTAATAATTTTGTTGTTTGTCATTTCTCATTTGAAGTTCAAGCTGATTATTATATTAATGTAATAATAGTATTAAGTGGAAGGGAGTAACGATTAAGAAGTATACTTGAATCTGCATAAAAACTTGTTTTTATATCAATTAAAAGATAGTCATTCTACCTTATACATGGTCACCCGTTAGTTATTTTTAAATTCCCTTAGACTATAATTAATATGCAAATATTGTATTTTTTATTTTATTGTTAACTTTATTATTGCAAATTGTTAAAAGGATAGTTATGGTTACATATGGGAGCTTGTTCTGGGATTATCATGATTAAAACAAATAGGGATTGAACCCAACTTAGTTTTAAAATATTTTTTTTAGTATTATTAGAGTTCGGAAAAATAGACTATAAATACTTGGTCGAATGAGATATATAATCATTTATTTAGTTATAAATAAAAAAAATCAATAAATTCATAAATGATTTAGACAATGATAGTGATAGATATAGATTAGTAGATATAATAGTGATGTGCAAATAAATAAAATAAGACATTAAAATTAAAGCACATTGCAACTTTAGAAATTTACATGATTGAAAGAGAGGTGAACATTCTAGTTATTAAATAAATAAAAGAAATATGAAAGCTTTCGAAGACATATTAGGATTTTATTTACTTTTGTTAAATATATATATATATATATATGAAAAATAAAAACAAGTTAGTCACGTAACCTGCTATATCATATATATATAAAATGAGCAGCTAAATTTTTTTATATATTAGTATATATGATTACCCAAGATAAAGCAAAAATGGAAGCTTAGGAAAACAAAACAAAGACTCCTAGCCGTTAATTTATGAATATGATCACGAGCATGATCAGAGAATTGGATAAAAAAATTAAAAGAAAACAAAATAAAGAGAAGACAGACAGCTTCACAGAATTTGATACCAAAATTAAAGAAACTAAAGAGAATGTAACAAGCATGTTCACAGAAATGAAAAAAACAAATGTAAAAACAAAATGAAGGACTTAAAAGCCATACTGAAAGTCAAACAAAAGGAAACAAAAACAGATACAACAATTAATTCGACAAATAATAAATAGATTGAAAAATCGTCTTGTATAAAGTTAAGAAGTAATATTAGTGATATAAGTCTTGAGGTCCAGCTGAATAAATATGAGAAAGCCAAGTTGGCAGAGGAAATTAGACAAAATAATAACGAAAATGGTGAGGTAGCTGAATTAGATAAAATAGATCATGATAAATGCCTGACTATATTAATAAAAGAGAATAATGCTATTGTTAGACTAAATTTAGAATTAGTACAGAGGTTTGGATAGATGATGCTTGCATTATAGATAATTGTGTATTTGAATTAACACAATTAAAATTAAAATAAAAAAATGTCTGATTTGAAAAAGGAATTAATTTATTAAATATAAAAAAATGGATTGTCAAAAATATCACTTTTATACAGACATATACAAAAGTATTTTGTTTTGTAGGGTGAATAATAAAAGTATTAGAAAACCACAGAGATTAAAATTTAGAGAAGTAGAAAAGATCATACCAGAACTAAGGCAAATAATTAAGCTGCATAAATAGTCCAATAAGAAATTATTTAGGTAGAGCTAGAAAGCACAATATAAAATAGTCTTTTTTTTTTCTAAAGAGGAACCATTATCAATGATAATCAATCCACTGCAGGATGAAGGTGTCTCCAAGTTCAATCCATCTTCTCTGATATCTAGCTTTCCTTCTCTCTTTCGTCCCTGCACACTTTCTTATTTCATCCATTCATCTCACATGCAATCTCTTTCTGGATCATTTACAATCTCTTGGAATCCAGTTTAAGATTTCAATTTCCCATCTATTATCATCTTTTCTCCCAATATGTCCATCCCAATTCTACTTTGGTCTTTTAATTCTTTCAGCAATGTCAATTAAAACTTGTTTATTCTCTTACTCATATATTCCATTTTCAATTTCTTTTTGTTACTTCTAATATGCATCTCTCCATGCTTCTTAGAGTTGTCTGAAGTCTCTGTATTGTTGTTCTATTAAATGTGCAAATCTCAGATTGATAAGTAAAACCTGATAAAACACATTTATTAAAAACCTTCCTTTTCACAGACAAAAGCATATCTCTTTTTAGTATTAAGTTATTTTTACCAAAAGCACTCCAACCACGTTTAATTCTATGTTTCATTTCATCCATTATGTTTCCATCTGTAGTAGTAATTGAAAAAAATATTTGTAGTTATTAACTTCTTCTGACTCATCATAATGAATCTTTATTTTAATAATTTGAGAAAATCCATTAAACATTGAAACAGTAAGATTCGCATTCAAATCTTAAGTTTCACATTTTTTCTATCGTCTCTCACCCATCACCATATCCTACCCAAATTTAAACTTTTTTGGTATCGAATTGTGTGTGTAGCAATATTAAAAATGTATAAATATATATATAAAATTCCCCAAAAACACACACACATTTCGATAACAAAATTTAAAGCAATAAATAAAAATAATTGTTATAGTTTAGATTTCTCTTTTAGTTATATAATTTTATATACTTTTAATCATTTATTTTAAATTATAAAGTTCATTATTTATTGCTGTGTTTAAATTTCATATTTAATAATAATTTTGGAAATTGGTTGTAATTTAAGTAAAAGTAAAAATTTGTATATTCCCTTTTGTATTTGAAATTTTCAAAGTAATGGTCGGTGAGAGATAATATATTAATTAAAAACAAAAATTCCCTAAAATCTTTAATTACAAAATGTAAAGGTAAAAATAAACTTGAACAATAAAAATGCAGCTTTCTAGATAAATTAAACTTACAAAAATGCATTGATTCTCCTCGGGGCAAATGAGTGGATCCAAAAATAAAATAGAACAAAAGTGAAAAGATAAGATCAAAGAAAGGAGGACATTTTGAATTTTCTAAGAACTTTATAAAGACTTTAGCTGAGCCCTCGATCAGTTGAGAGGCTGCAGAAAATCTTAAATTAATTTACCTACCACAGTATGTTTGAGTAGAAAGCACACAGACTATTCCCCCCCTGGAGATGGTCAATTGTATGCCACAAACCTCCACATGTGCTCTCCACAAAATCAACCAAGAAGATCTGCTGCCCAAACAATTAGAAAGCTGCTGCTGTTAAAATAAATGAATAACCTAAATGCTGGAAAGAACTGCTACTTCTGAAATCATGAACAATTTGCTACTGATCACTGAATCTGAAAACTTTGTATAAACAGGTACCTGTACTCAAGGCCTAGAGTATTCTAAATAATAATCACGCTATAGCTCACTTTCTATATAATTTGTAAACTATAAATTGTAAAATTATAACTTGTAAAACTATGAATTTAATGATTAATTTATTATATAAATTTCTTTAATAATCTAGCTTACCTAATTCTATCTTTTCTTGGGTATGTATTTCTAAATTTTACATTTTTATTATCTAATTATAGCATGCTCATAAGATTTCCGACCAGACCTCACCAAATTTAAATATAGATTTTAATCAAGATGGTTGCCATCTTGTCCAGCAACCTATTAATATATTTCTTTTATATACTCACATTGGTTGGTCAGCTCAGAAATCTCCATAATTTTCTAAATGCAAATCCATGATTGCTTAAAACATTGGATGCATGTCCTGCAAATCCTCATTAATATTTACTTCTATAAATTATTTAATATTTTCATATAAATCGACATGCATTCAGTGCTTCATTTATTGTAATGCAGTGGTCTACTACTTAGCAAATGGCTGACATATTAGTTATTAATACTCACCCAGCTTACCTATTGTTTTATATTTTATTAAATTTTAAGTAATAATTCCATAAATTGCATTTATTTGAGAGTCAAAAACGTTTTTATTAAATGTTGATGATGTAGGGCCAAGTTTTAAAATATATTAAATCTTAACAGAATAGTCTGTAGATTATACATGTGTTATGTTTTAAAGATGCAATGACCTATCATAAGCCTTAGATACTCTGGATTCTATAGGATTTAAATTAATCCCAGTCGTCCTACACAAGCATACATAATAAATGTTCCTGGTTCACACTGTCACACAGTCAGGAAGTAATCATGGCATGAACCACTTGTCCCTGATTATGCTTATGTGACACCTTATCTTTTGGGCCTACAGCAAATACTAGTCCATTGTTCTAAATTCACCCACGGCTTTGCATTTTTAATATACTGCCACTCATATCGCCTTTCTAGATGTACCATGTGTCTTTGATTATTAACTTCATTACTCAAGATATAACTCCATCTCTGCATTAGTGACATAACTCACTGTCAAATAAATGTCTGTCCATAGTAATTCGTAACTATTTTTTTAATTAAATAAATATATGTCCATCGCTACGATTATTAATCCTACTTTAGACTCTTGCATTGCAAAGATATAACTCCCGAAGGCATGCTCTTGAAAAACTTGCTTGAGAATTTAGGTAGCTAGATTACATCAGCCAAATAAATGTATCTCTTTGTAAAATATAACAGTATCGGAAATACCGCTACTGAGATTTTAAATATAACAAAATATGATTGGTTAAATGATTTGGCATAAAATATTTTAAATAAATAATGTATCTCTTTGTAGAATATGACAGTATCGGAAATACTACTACTGAGATTTTAAATATAACAAAATATTATTGGTTAAGTGATTTGGTATAAAATATTTTAAATAAATAAATGCATATCTTTGCAAAACATATCTGTATCAGAAATACCACTACTGAGATTTTAAGTATAACAAAATATTATTAATTAGATGATTTAGTATAAAATATTTTAAATAAATAATTTCAAACTATATGTCTGCCGTTACATCTTTATTTATTTGATACCCATTCAATATAATATTTCCTCGATTCTGTAAAATATAAATGTTTAATATTAATGTTATTATTGGCTAACTCAAAAATAAAATCCTGAATCTCTTGCAACTTCATGACCATCATCCCTAAAGAAATATTTACTAATGTAGCATCAAATGTGTTGTTTCGTAGATTGTATTGTGGAACCGATAAACTATGTTCGTACTCAGTACTACGGGTGGCTTCGCCACCAAGATGGTGCTGCAGTTATGTGTGGTAGTCAAATTCTGCATTATGTTAACAAATCATACAAATCTGACCTACAACATTACTTTAGTCTTTTTAACATTTATCTTCAGTGCTACTTTCTTACTTTCATCTGATAACTCCTGTAACATTTTCTGAAGCTTTAAAGCACTGTTTGCAAAAAAAAACAACAACTACAACATCTGCAAAATCTAAATGACTTATATAATCTCCATTTACTTTTACTCCTTTAGCTTCCAATTTTAAAGCACAAAAAAATTTCTTGAGGCACTTCTGTAAAAAGTTTTGCAGATATAGTGCCACCCTGTCTTACACCCTTCTTAATGTTAACCTTCCTAGTATTATTATGTAGTCTAATTGTTGTTGTGGCATTTTTATAAGTATTTTTTTAGAATATGACAATATCCTTGATGATCAAACGTTTTAATCACTGAAAAATGCTTATAGAATGAAATGTCTTTTCATATTACAAACCTAAATCATAATGACAACTAACACTTATTGGTGTATTTGATAACTTTTCTCAATAATTAGATATCATATACTGTACAAAAACTACTTTTAAATCCAACTTGTTTTCTTGGTTGCCCGAAATCCAATGTTTTCAGTAGAAGAGTTGTAATTAACTTGGTAAATTGTTTGTATAAAATTGAGAAAGGTCTGATAAGTCTGTAATTTATAATATTATCTTTATCACTTTCTTTTTTAAATTTAATATTAATATTGCATTTTTCCAATCATCTGGCACATATTTATCATTTATATATTAGGTATATATTTTTGCCAAAAAATTTTTATCTCTTCAACCTGCTTCTCTTAAGATATCAATTATAATTCCATCATTACCTGGAGCTATTCCTTATTTCATAAATTTAATTGCATCTCACTTCTTCATTTGAAATTCTGGGAAATTTAGAAAATATAATAGGTGTAGGTATATAGTTCTATTTTTTGTTCTTATTGCAGATATACGTTTCCTGCAATGCCAAAATATTGGTTTACACTCTTGAGACTTTTATTCTCTTCTACAGCTTTACTTTCGTGTTTACAATTATACTTTCTTATATCATTATCAACTATTTTTCGCACCATTTTACAAAATTCGATATATTCAATCCTTTTAATGTATTTTTTTTGTATATCTTCATATTCCTATTTTTCTTCATAAATTCTCTAGTATCAGAAAAAAATGTATTCCTCAATTACTGCTTTTTTCTACCAGCTTTTTTGTTGCACTTTTTAAAAGTGTATCAGTTGTTTTCATAATAATTTGATTGAAGACGGTATTGAATGCCATTTTTGTTTTCTTCTTATTAAGGTAATGATTTTATTAAATCAGATTGCGGATATTTTTATAACATATAATATTAATAATAAAATAATGGTGTTATCCCAAATCAACATAATCAGAAGCAAATTGGCTTCTTTTGGTATGAGCATTTGTTTCAAAAGTATTAATTATTATTATAATTTTTTTTTAATAAAACAAATGCTTTTATTAGTAAAATTTTGATGATTATCAAATTATATATTTCTTAAAATGTATTATTTATATAAAATTCAAATTACTATGTTATCAAACACACCGACATTTAATTATAAATGTTTTAAATTATCAAATTCATTGTAAAACACCCTAACCGTAAATGTAATATTGGAAGCAAAACTATTCACTATATCAACAATTAAACCACTAAACATCACATGATCACTATTTCATAGTAGCACATAATTGTTATTAAACAAAGCACAAGCCTTCTGGTATCCATTGATTGCTCTTGTTGGCACAAGATGGCACTACTGTATGGAGAGTTTTGCTTTGTTTATATCAAAAATTCATTGAATTTATTTTTATCAATTATAAAATAAATAATTTAATAAAAACAGAAAAATTATTGATTACATTATTATCTAGGAAATCAATATAGGTAGAGCACATTAATGAATACATAACGTTACTGGACTGTCTGTCCATGTGTAATGTAAATAAAGTTATTTTTTTTTAGATTTGTGAAAATGTTTGCTGATAGTAAAAGATATTATGTAAATTAAAAAGAGCTGTCTAGTTTTACTTATCATACCATTTACAAGTTTCTTAAACACTTCATCAATACTTTTATTTTTAAAAAGTATAAATGTCATATGTATAAGTAGAAATCAATACATAGGAAAAGGAAAAAGATGATGAAGAAAGTTATATTACTTCCATAAGCTGTCAAGTTGTTAATAATAATGACCTTCTTGAAAAGAGAAATGGAATATTAGTTTAAATTACTATATATAATTTAAAGACTTTGAAATGAAGTTGTCAGTTAATAAAATGACAGACTGATGTGAAGGGAACTCACCTGTAATACTGATAATGAGTGCACTATAAGTAAAGACTACTGAAGTTTCCACTGCTAAATATAACTATGCAACTCTAAATGAATGGACAGTATTATACATTCACAGAGTGTGACAATGAACTTTATCACACATCAAACTTGTTCTAATATTCTTTCCAAAGTTAAGGAATAAGTATTGTTTGTTATTTTATTATTATTTTATTATTCATTTTATAATTTACCAATATTCTGTAGCAAAGAGAAATAAATTTTCTAGGATTAGTGGAAGTTGTTCTTGTGTGATATAATTTACTATTGTCACTGGCACAGCTGGTATTTCAGCAGTTGAAAACACTTGACAGCTTGCAAGAATAGCTGTTGGTGCATTTGACAGTTGTAACCTACGTTGGAGTGACAATTAAAATAGAGTGATATAATTAATCCATGAGTGAATAAAAATTAAATATGAAATTTAAGAAAGTATAATGATGGCAATACTGATTCATAATTTTTGAGAGTTGGATGTGGAATAAATACAAAAATCACATAGATCATTATAAGTGTATAAATAAAATGGAAATGATAAAGTTAATGTTTTCAACCTTCAGATTTTTGCCTGTAGCAATGTTTTTCATATAACAAAACAATTGAGCAAACAAAGATTCCAGAAGATGTACTATATAAAAAATTGGTAGTTATTCTCAGTTACTTTTTCTACCAGCAGTGATAAATATAATGCCTCATTTGCATTTTAGGATGAGGAAGCAATTACCTCATAAATGTTACCAATGTTATAACAGCATTAAAAACAGTAGCCAAACAATGCAAGGTCATGGCTGACATGCATAATATATTGTTACAGCAGATTGTTTATAGTATGACATACAACAATTTTAGTAAAATTGTTAAGTGGATTTAACAAATAATACAGTGATTACAAAATGTATGACAAATGAAATAACAGTAAAATGTATCACAATTTAAAGTAATGACAAATGAAATAAAAAATCTGACATTTGCAAACAAAACACAAGTAATTAATACCTATTAGTTTTCTAAAGAATGACCTCATGTTATTGTTTTTTGAGTTAAAGGACATAAAAAAGTTGTGCAAATGCAGAATGGAGAAATACCATTAAAAAGCATCTAGCACCTGTCTATAAAAAGGAGGAAAATTATAAATATGCACCAAAATCAGGAGGAGAAGCACATTAAAAAATGTAGAAATAAGGGCAGTAAAGGATTCAGATAATAAATTACATTAAACATGACTATTTGTGATAATAATGTTAAAATGGATGTTGATAATTGTGACAGACTTTCTATTCTACCCTTTTGGAGAATAAAATCAAATCAATACTAAATGCAAAACATAAAGGAAAGCTGCAAAATATAGATGTACTGGCCAAAGATGTAAATAGTAATAAAAGTGACATATATGGAAAAATAGTTATTGCTGTAAAGATCAATAATATTTTATTGCTATTTATTGTGAAAAGGGATATAAGTCTGTTGTTGGGTCAAAACTGGTTCAGATTTCTCAGCATTTATGTTGAGAAAAAGAGAAATAATGATTTGCAAGAGCTTTGCAAAATGTGGAGAGAAGTTCTGGATCAGTAAACATGCATATAATAATGGGAAATTAAAATACAGGAAAGAAATGGTAAAAATTTGTAGATAATGTCAATATACAGTTGATTTACTGAAGAAAATTTATAAATTGTGAATAGGGGCAAAAAAATCTATAGTAAATCATTCATAAAGATTTTATCTATTTTTTATATTAATGGATTAATATTCCTATTGGGTCAAATATAAGCATGCAAAAACTGAATGTACCAATAACACCTTCAAAATTATTTTACTACTTCCTGCTAGCCTGAAATCCTGAGATCTGATAATAGAACAGTATTTATTTTTGTTGATTTAAAAAATAGTTACCAAATAAAAGAATATACCATATTCTCATTCTTCCCTATGATCCAGTATTAAATAAATTCATTAAAAAGACAAAATCATTCTTTAAAATCTACCTTAAAGTAAATGACAGTTATGAATATGAAGACTGCATTAGTAGAAGTTATGTTTACCATTTTACTCTGAGTGTGTCTAACAATAAAATCACCTGATAAATTATTACAATAAAAATGTCATACACATTTGTCTAAACTGTTACCATTTCAGAAGAAGCAGAAAAGAAAACTACTTTAAATGAAGCAAATACTAATTTAAACACCAGATTTTAAATTTGCAAGACCATATGGGCCAGATATTTGACAAAATTGTTAAGGATCCCAGGTAACCATTGTGGAAGTTATATCTGAGGATATAAAATTGATTAAACTCAAAAACAAACTGCATAATGGGATACATTTAAATCACATATGCAAGTGTTCCCGTGTTATATCAAATGTGGACAGACCCTGAACCTATACTAACTAATCCTAAATTGGAAACTAAGACAAGTGAAGAATACGATGTTACCTCCTCAACTGTGCTAAATGAGTAACTGCCCATTGATAAGGATTTTGAAGATGATGTCAGATTAAATGATGATGTTGAAGATCTAATGGAAGATATTTTACAACCAACATTAGAAAATCAAATGGACTTAAACACAAAATTGAAATGAAAGATGACCTGAACATTCTCCCAGACATCACATAAATTATAAAATATCTGAAAATTTAAGATTATTTTCTAAAGTGATATGTAGATGTGGACTTCCTGTCGACATCCATATGATATTGTAAGTAAAGTTATTTTAACATTTGTGAAAATGTGTGCTTTGTTATTGTTTAACCAAAAAGCTAAGTACCCTTGTTTTTTTTCTTAGGAAGATTGAATAATAATTATGCTAATTAGCACAATTAATTAAAAGAGAAAATGAAAATGTCAGAATGATAAGAAACTATCAGAACAATGACATATTAGGGCAATTAAAGAAAACTGTCAAGTTAGTAATAATAACGTCTTTCTTAAACAGAGAAATGGCCACGTTAAATTAAAGTAGCATTTATAATATAAAGATACGAAAATGATGTCAATTATATAAAATGACAGACAGAAATGAAGTAGAACTCAGTGTTAATAGAGTTAGTATAAGCCTTAATGTAACTCTAAATTAATTGTTGGCAATATACATACATAAATTGTGAGAATGAAGTATTCTTACACACTAATCTTGTTCTAATGTTTGACCCAAAGTTAAGGAATAATGATTGTTAATACATTATCACTTAAATGTTATTTATCACTTTATTACTATTTGTCAACATAGAGAAATAAATTTTCTAAGATTTGTAAATGTTTTTGCATGTTATTTTTATCATTATGGTATTAAAGATCCATCTCATCCATTGAACTGCCAGTAACTCATCTTACTTTGTTTTTTATATACAATATTGTACAAGGATTTTTTTTTTAATTCTCTAATACAGATAAATAAATAAAGTCATTATTTTTGGGGGCAGAAAAATATTCATGTTTCATTAAAACTAAAATAACTAAACATTTTTCTGTAATCTATCAAGTGTATTGGCATATGATTCAAATAGTTGTGACGTGTTGTTGTGATTTCTCTTTATACAGAGTCAGGAATCTCTCAGCAATTATGCTCAGAGATACCTGTTAGCCACATTACCTTCGCTTTCCATTTTCCACCCTAATTTTTCCTATATCCAGCTTTATCCCATTTCCACAACATAATTTTTGTCAACTCCATGTCCTTTATATCTAAATCTCCCTTAACTTTTCCCAAACCCAACATAAAAAAAAAACAATAAACCACATTCTAAATAATCACTTTATATATTTATTCTTTTATAATATTATATGAACCCTTTCTGTTTTCAGACATTTACATTCAATTAACAGATGCCTAATATTTTATGTCTTCTCTATATAACTTGCAGACTTAATCACTCACATTTTTCTATTTATGTGTATATTCCCTTGTTGCTAAAGATCTTGTCTGATCCTTAAACAGCAAACTACTTTCCTTGCTATTATCATAAATTAAGTCACACCCAATATTCAATTTACTATATATAAACAGTTTTTACTCTCCATACTATTTCTCCATCTTTCCAACTCCCTATTTTTTATTAATGGGTCTATTATTTTACCCTATTCTTACCAATATAACACTCAACAATTTTTCTATCACAAATCACCCTACCTTTTATATAAGTATACTGACATAATTTTTTTATCTAAATCTTATGATGTGATGCACTGTGGCTCCTCTTTTTTTGGAAACAGGAATATCTCAGCCACTATGCCCAGAGAAACCCATTAGTCACCTTACCTTTCCTTTCCCACCCTAAGTTTTTCCCATATTTTTATCTATCCTGTTCCATTCCATTTCCACAACATAATCTTTGTCAATTCTGTGGCCTTTATATCTAAATTCCCTTTATCTCTTCACAAACCCAGCATAAAAACCAAGAACAAACACACTTTCTATTTAATTACTTTGTTTATATTTATTCTTCCACAACTTCATTATTTGTACCTTTTCTGCTTGTAGGCATTTTCATTTGAACTTGCACCAATATTTTTTTCATTTATGTATATATTCTCTTGTTGTTAAAGATCCTGTTTGAGCCTTAAACAGTAATCTACTTTCCTTGCTATTATCATAAATTAACTCACACCAAATATTTTGCGTTTAAACTCTTTTTACTCTCCATACTAGTTCTTCATCTCTCCAATTCCCTATTTTTTTATTAATCCATCTATTCTTTTATTCGATTCCTTGCTACTATAACAATCAACAATTCACTTAATACAATTATTCCACTTTTGAATAAGTATACAGACATAAATTTCTTTAACAAAATTCTTTAACCTTTATACCATAATATCAATTATTATATATATGCGCTGCATGCATAGATAATGGAGCTAAAAAATATATGTTTAAAAACGAAATTTTAATCTACTAAAATATAAAACTATTAAATTATTCAGCTTAGTGCATTCAAGAGACTATTTGCTCTCCTTCTCATGACTGTTGTAGTTGTTAGTGCATTGTAGGAATGGAAATTTAGCAAATTGATGCAAATGAGTTATAACTGCCATTTCCAAAACAGTGCAAAACATGCTTCTCTTCTATTGATGGGCTTGGGTTAGCGAAATATGTGAAACACCTCTTTAATCTTGTGTTGGACATCGTATCTTTCGGAGCATACGATATTGGCAGAGATGGGTTCAAATTTATGGCCTGATGCTCTTTCGTGTTCACAGAATATCAATATATTCATAGATAATAGCACATTCTCCATATTTAGAACCATGTCTTCAATAAACTTAAATATAATTCTGTGCCTGCAAGAGTTCATATATATATATAACTTTTTTTTATCCCGAAGGTTTGTCTCCTGTTACTCACACCTACATATGTTCTATATGAGATAGACATCAATGCTATCTTTATTACTATAATCATACGAATTGATCTTTTTTGATTCTATTCCTAAACAGAACTGCATGTATAATAACTATAAAGGGATGACCTTTTGGCCTGAATCCTAACTGAATAAACCTAATTGAATGCAATTACAATTCATACAGGAATAACTTGTTCTGAGCTTGATCCCTAACTCACTAAACTGATAGGAATATATTTTCCAATATGGGTGCAAACATATGTAGACTATTAAACATTGAACAAATAACTGCGCATATATAAATCCCTCTACATAAAATCTTATTTTCCATAATTAAATATATATATATTTAACTATAAACGAATGAGACTAATGGAAAAAAAAAATACATTGTTAGTTACGGTTATTTGAGAAGTATGCAATTTTTATGTGGGCATTGCATTTACATGATTATTTTTTTTTGCCTTTCCTCTTTTATTTATTAATAACTTATATAAAATTCATAAACTAGAAATACATATGCGATATGTAATTTTTTTTTTAAAAAAAAAAAAGAAAGAATAATTTAACAAGTAAGGAGAATTTATTTCAAATTCATTACCTTTTTTTAAATTGACAGTTTCTTGTAAATAATACCCAGATAATATGCTTTATTTATACATTCAGATTACGTAAAATACAGTACAAATCACTGTTTAATTATAAGACTCACCAAAACAAAATAATTGTCTAAACAGCAATATACGCAATCGCCCTCTATACTTAAAAAAAAAGAAGACATTATATTGATCAAATTATATGTAATACATTATTTTTAAAAAAATTGAAATTTATCACCAACATACCATACAAAACCAAATGTTATTTTAAAGGAATAATATCTTTATGAGAGATAAAATTAGAAACAAATCTTGGAATAGTAACTGCAATCAGTTTATTTTCCATAAATTCTATAATGCTAGCCAATTTTCACATTATTATGTTTCCATGATAACAACCATTTACTTTTCATTACTTAATAAGTGACTAAAGATATATATATATATATATATATATATATATATATATATATATTGTAACGTTTTTTGTTTTGCTAGGCCTTTACACGCTAATATAAACTGTGCGTGAGTTGATCAAGCTATGTCAAAAAAAAAAGAAAGTTGTATTTCTATTCTAAAAACACAGCTATTTTTCCTGATCAACTTCAGCCTATTAATTGTTACGAATTGTGCTATTGACAAAATCAACTTTTAATTTTATTTACTATGGGCGCCAGAATTCCTAAGAATCTGCTGAAATATGTCGCCAGCACCTCTCGCAAGTTGTAAAACAAAAAAAAAAAAAAGATTTTTATTATATATTTTTTTTAAGGGGGGGTAATTCTACCATAATGAGAATTAATGATTTTTACGATTATTAGTCCTGGGCGTATTGAAACATATTGGCCAAGATAACTTACGTTTAAATCCTATTACACTAAAAATAAATTTAATAATAAAAAATAATAACTATTATTAATAACGCACAAATGAGAATTGATATTAAAAATATTTTTAATTTTGACAAACTAGAATACTTCATGTTAAGTAGCTAATTAATACCTTGGAGAGAACACATTTAATTCAGGTGGGAAATATCCAGAAAATATAAATATCAGTTAAAATAAACAAAAAGTTCTTGGTTAAATAAGAGTCTCTCATATAGAAAAATTAAAGTCACTATCGGGATTCTTTTATACGTATATTTTTACGAGTAGTTTTAAATAGTTAACTTTGTCACAATCAGGATAATTATTCTTACCGGTAAGTTTCATGAATTCAGTAGTAGATAACTATGCATAGTTTTTTGGTTATAATGAGCTCGGCCTTTTGGTTATTGCTTGATCTTGTGGTCCATTTCCCCAGTCGGTCATGAAGGCTTTTCCTGGTGTACATCATTAGGTCCGATGTCTTCAGAGGCTCCGGTTCACTGTGACATGCCGAATTCCTTCAGCGAAGAGCGATCTTGGATATATTAATGTTATCCAAGACCAACTAGAGAAACAAAACAAACAAGACGTTCCTTCAAGCGGATCCCTCCTTTTTATATCCAGTTTTCAGGACTTCTGCGCATGCTAGTACCATGCCTTTTTAATCTTATCCAGTCTTTAAAAATTTTATGTAATAAAGTCTTTATTTTCTTCAAGTTTTCGGCCATCTTTAATTAATTTGAGTATTTCTACTTTCAGCTTATCTTTTTTTACTTGCTTTTGGAATTCTTTTGTTCTCTCCAATTACTTTTATTACTAATCACATAAAAAAAAAAATAAGAAGAAGAATTCAACCCTCATTGTACGTTTTTTTTTTAAAAAAAAATTACTCAACAAAATTTTAAATCCACTTTTATCTTTTAGTTTTTTACCCAATGCCAATATATTTGTAATGTATATAAATAAACGTTACAATATATATATATATATATATATATATATATATATATATATATATATATATATATATATATATATTATCTTTAAAGCATTAGTACTAAACAATAAAAATATGTTCTGTTTATATCTTCTATTAATAATTAAATACTGTATAATGCTATAATGGCAAATATAAATAAAACTCCCTCTATTATCACCAATGCAATATGCAAAAAAAGGTTCCTCAACAGGACAAGCTGCCCTCATTTTCAAAACCATTGTAAGTTCAGTTAGACAGCACAAAAACTATGTTCCAATGTCTGTTCAAATTGACATTGAGGCTGCTTTTGATTCAGTCCCTATTGAAATGTTAATTGAGACACTTGCAGACACCAAAATACCTCACTATCTTTTATACCTACTAAACAATCTACTCCTTCCTCATGAAATCCATAGTACAATTAATGGTAGAACATTACCTTCCTTCTCTCCCCATCAATCCATACCTCAATAATCTCCACTCAGTTCATTGTTATTTATGTTCTACATTACCCCTCTCATAAAAAAATACAACAAAAATTACAAGGAATCCAAATTCCACACACTGGACTATCTATACTGTGTATTGCATACATTGATGATTTTACTGTTTTTCTTACATCCAAAAAACAACTACCTACTCTGGAAAAAAATACTTAATGAATACACCCTCAAATATAAACTCAAAATCAATATTAATAAAACATCAGCTTGGTTTCTTTACACTAACAAGATAAATACACAAGTTTATCATGGGAAACCAACTAATTTCTTTGGGTTTTCTTTCTACCTAGAGCCCTCTGCAATGAGACAAACGATCCATAAAAAACTGAAAGATGCTGCTGAACATACAATCACTTCTCTCTCCAAAACCTACCTCTCACTGTATGCAAAAGTATGCCTTTTCAATTAGCTTGTAACTACAAAAATAACCTATTACTCACCAATCATAAATTTCACTAAATCTTTCACTTCATCCATTTACTCACTCTGCAGCAAGCTAATATGGTGCAAAAAAGTAATCACCATCTGTGTAAAATTATTTCGTCTTCCAACAATCAGAAATGGTTTAGGACTTCACTCCATACACATTTTTAACAAACAAAAAAGTATTAATCTCCTAGCTGCACTGATAAGAAGTTTTCCAGCTCTCTAATGCATCCTTCAAATAACACCCAGAGACTGACCACCACCTTCACATGGATATTTGTCTTTGCTCATAAACCAACTTCAAAGCATTTATGATCAGGAGTCTTTTTGGGTGTTGGTAGATACACCTATTGGACTATTTATAATATGCTGTACTCAGACATAACTACAGATCCTCACTCACCTATGCTCAATATGAACAATCATCGTTTGATGCAGCGATTTAAAAAATGGTCATTGGAACTCAATTTTTTTGACTTTCTTTTAAAGGTAAATCTTCATGCACTAACTACCTCCTATATCCTTAAATATTGCAGGTTTTACAACAAAATTGATGCTTTTTGTTTTTTTGTGCCACAGGGAAGAAGAAACACAACAGCACCTATTTCATATCTGCATAGCTCTAACAAATGTCTGAGAAATTATGATTAACACATATTGACAAAATAACATCACACTTAATAAGTTATTAGAGATACTCAGTAAAGGCTTAATACCAGCCACTCTTGCAACAATTTTTTGTTTATATAGTTTCTAGGGCACTAGATGTACTTTCTGCTTGTGGGACAATACCACAAACCACCCAGCCACTTTCTCTAATAAGCTCGAACAACTGAAGGCTAGAGATGGCAAAATTGCACAGCCAGATATATTTGCTGCTACATGGTCACTATTAAAAACCTGAGACAAAACATAACCTCAGAAAACAAATTATGACTTCTCTGTAACAAGAACAATTATTATTATTTTGTTGTTGCTGTTTTACATATCACTTTTTTAACAATTTTTTCTGTTTGTTCCAAAGCTATATAGTTTTAAACCATGTAGTTTCAACAATGTAATTTTTGGTAAACAAAAAATTCATGTAATCTATTTTTGTACAATAAAGTATATTATTGAAACATAAATAAAATTTAAAAAATCATGTAATACTATAATACTAGCCAAAACAATGAAATTTCCACAACCATGACTTCATCTATTACAACTAGACCTTTTAAAATGAAATTCAACTAAACACGCACACGTGCACACACACACACACACACACATATATATATATATATATATATAGAAGCAGTCGGATATAAGTTCGATCCTAGCTTCATGATTTTTCACATGTAGCCAACTTCAAACCCTTGTACTAACTTTGAATTTCTGATGCAATGGGGCTTTATTCGTTCAATCCATGCTAGTTTCCTTAAAGAAAAACTATTATAAATGTGTGTTAAAATTAACTCGTTTGAGATTTAAATTAATCATTTTTACTAATAAATTCATAATAGAATTATTCCTGAATTTATATATATTATAACTGCATGGATTGTGTGTATATATTTATAAATATTTAAATGTACATATTCGTTTTAAAGTTTCATTGCGTCGGCAATGTTTTATTTTACTTTAAATAGTTTGTTCAAATTTTTAGTGATTAAAAGCTACATTCTTTTGATAAGCTTTCAGATTGTCCCTTTCCAAAAACAATGGGTAAAGTTTTTATTAATTAAAAAAAAGATATTTATTTAAAATGTAAGGATGGTCACTAATTAAAATCATTTTTCTGATTTAAAAAATTCATTTTCTAATTAGAAAATGAATTTGAGTTAATGAGTTTGAAAGCCTTACCGAAGGAATGTATCTAAAAACAACTAATAAATTGATAATGAAAGAAGCGCTTGCCTGAAGGCATCAGAGGACAGATAAATAGCCCAGAAAAAGTTTTCAAGCAGCTATTATTCCTCATTAAGAGAAGCCATATATATTTCATTAGAGAAGAAGCCGCCCAGTTAAATTATGAAGTAAAATAGTGTTTCTACCATAAAGTCCCCTGAAAATCTTCAATGTGGCTGCAATATAAAAATTCACATACCAATCGTAAGCTGCTGAAACCTTAGAGAAATCCATCAAAATGCTATTCACATAATTTTCAAAATGTGCGCATATATTTCTTCCAACTGGACTCTGCCCTGTGGAAACTCAGGAACCAGCCAAGGAAGAAATGGTAATATCTTTCCTTTTGAACCTGGCCAGTTCTGAACTTTAAATTAAAACATCTTGAAGCTATCTACTGTAAAATTGTCTTTTTATTAATGCTATTTTAAATTATGTAGTAATTCTCTATCTATCTCTAGTCTTTAAATTTAATATCTGTTAACTTTCCTTGCTTATGATGGCAGTTCGTTTATTTAACCCTATTATATATTTCATTTATTTATTATTATATGCCAATAATAACTTCAACTCAATAATAATTTTCTTTGTTGCATTTGCCATGATAAATAATATTATATTTATTTTTATAGTAATTCTTACCCACTAGAACTCATTGGATACAGTTCTATTAATTATCGAGTTGAATGATTTATACAATTTTTGCTATTTTTATTAATGGCATTTTAATAAATTATTAGCTCAATTTCTAACCTATGCTCCTGGCCACTTTATTGAGTTTATAATATTCATTTATTCACATTAATAATATTAAAATGTTTTGCTAAAGGTTGATAAAGGAAATAAAATGAACGTATTCTAATTTAAATTTGTATTTCTGTATTAATATTCAGGGAGAGCATGATGTTTGGGGCATGATTAATATGATTCTATAATTGCATTAAGTACTTTTTAGTTAAAGCTCGTTTGACTTTAATTCAACCTGGTCAGGTCATCATGTAGAGCATTCTTTATATAAAATGGGTTTTATTAATTAAAAGATGATTACCAAGTCATCATATTTCCGAACGTTGCTGATGCGAGCCATTTCCTGCTTCACAGGCTTGACCTCGGTGATATTACTGTTCGTTAAATTACATAGGAAGAAAGTACTTCCTCACTTGCTCGTTTTATATTTGGAACACCAAAGGTTCGATGCTACGACCCAACCTGGTTTTCCATGTTCTATGGATCCTTTAGATAGGGCATCAAATACTTGGCAAATACAGGCCGCCTGCTATTTTCTCAAATCACAGACAAGCCATTATTTTTTATATTTATTCTTATTGCTCATAAGTCATCAGTACCGTTTATTTCTCAGTTCCAGTAAAGCCTGCTCTCATGCTCATAAATCATGATGAATTGATTTTATTAAAGTCGAACAAATTTATATTTATTTATAATTAAGTAAGTTTTTTATTAAATATTAAAGTTATGCCCTAAACACATATCTTTCTCTTTGTGAATTGATTTATAAATGTGAAAATAAATCTCCCATTCTTTCTTTTAGAATGTGAATCATAATTTCTGTCACAGCCAAATACTTTTATCTACCTTTACTTCCTCGTCGGGGCATAGATTTATATAATTCTCCTAGAATATTGCATAATAGTATTGGCATATAGTAAGGACTGCCATTCTTATTGTAAATATAAATTTCATTTAAAGACTAGAGGTAATCTATATAATCACAATCTAAAAGTTGCACAAAATTATAATTATTATTAAACATTTTATTAACACATTTGGTTTTTTTAACTTTTTTTTTTATTCAAATTATTTTAATATTAATGCTCACTGTTTGTATTGGCAACCTGAACATATATATATATATATATATATATATATATATATATATATATATATATATATATATATATATATATATATATATATATATATATATATATATATATATATATATGAGTTGACTTATAAAGATTCTTAGTTATTTTATTATACTTTATTAGAGTTAAAGCAGGGGTTTCATTAATCATCATCATCCGTTGAGCTAGTTCCTTGGTGCATAGTCATGTACCATCGATATATGTCATCCATTCATTTGATCTGAGCTCATGAGTTGGGTTTGAACCACCTGAGTTTGAATCCGACTTTGAGTTTGGGTTTGTTGATGTGTTGGCTTCTTTTTGACCGGTACAATATATATATATATATATATATATATATATATATATATATATATATATATATATAACAAAATAGGTTTCCGTCAATCACTTCTCAAAACACTTTTCTTTGACATCAAAGGACATCTTTATAATAATGATAGTTTCAAATTTAAAAAAAATATATCAAAGGTTTTTTTTACTATCCTTTCCAATTTACTTCATTCATTAAAGATAACCTCTGTATTATCCACACTAAAGACTGTGCCAAGGTTATAACTGCAAGTCATACTGTGCGGTCAGCAAATAACGTTATACAATTCCCATGCTGTTCTTTTTCAACGAAACTCTCCAATGAATTGGTCTGCCATGAAGCTCTCCAAATGAATTGGTCTGCAACGAAGCTCTCCAATGAATTGGTCTGAAACAAAGCTCAGCCACGGATGCTCTCCAATGAATGGTCTGCACCGACTGCTCTCCAATGAATGGTCTGCAGGCGGATGCTCTCCAAATGCATGGTCTGCAACTTGCTACTGTGTGACTGCTCTCTACTGCTGTCTATATTACACTGCTTGATTTTCTCCCAACCTGGCTGCTAATAAGTGCCTTCCCCTGCGTAGTTGTTACACCATCTTTTATTGTTTGCTGATAACTGTAGCAATTAATCCTTGTCCAATCAGGTAACATCTTTTATCCAGAAATATTTGCAATAAGCAAATATCTCTTGGAATTATCATCCGCCATTATGTTACTTAACATCCTCCGTTATCAGCATGCGATCTACAACAACCACTCGAAGAAATTCTAGTTTTTCTGGAGTGCACAACGTCTGCCATTTTTACAAACACTACAACACCTCCCACCTCCCTCCACTCCAGAAAAACCCTTGTTGCAATTCCTTGATGTTTTGTTTTTCTATTCCTACTTGTCCAAAACTTTTTCGCCAGTAATGTTCACTGGTGACTGCGCAAGCTTGGTGGAACTCAGCTTCCAATATTAACGTTATACTAACTGTGCTTTCTATTTTTCAGATTTCTCCAACTGTAGCTAAACTTGATGTAATTAAAAACTTATTCACTACTCACAGGTTCAATTGTGACTGCACCATTGTATTATCCACACTTACGACTGCGCCAAGGTTATAACTGCAAGACATACTGTGTGGTCAGCAAATAACATTATACAATTCCCACACTGTTCTTTTTCAATGAAGCTCTCCAACGAATTGGTTTGCCATGAAGCTCTCCAAACGAATTGGTCTGCAATGAAGCTCTCCAATGAATTGGTCTGCAACAAAGCTCAGCCATGGATGCTCTCCAATGAATGGTCTGCACCGACTGCTCTCCAATGAATGGTCTGCAAGCGGATGCTCTCCAAACACATGGTCTGTAACTTGCTACTGTGTGACTGCTCTCTACTGAAGTCCATATTACACTGCTTGATTTTTTCCCAACATGGCTGCTAATTACTGCTTTCCCCTGTGTAGTTGTTACACCATCTTTTATTGCTTGCTGATAAATGTAGCAATTAATTCTTGTCCAATCAGGTAACATCTTTTATCCAGAAATATTTGCAATAAGGAAATATCTCTTGGAATTATCGTCCGCCATTATGTTACTTAAATTCCTCCATTATCAGCGTGCGATCTACAACAACCACTCGAACAAATTCTAGTATTTCTGGAGTGCACAACGTCTGCCATTTTTACAAACACTACAACATCTGCACTGTCAAATAATATATTATGATCTGTATTCAATTCATGAATATATAAAGTTTTTGATATCTATTTTTAACTCTGTTATGAATATTAACTCTTTCATTAAGAATTAATTCACCCTGACCTATATAAATTTTGTGAGAATGTCTAAGTAACTTATAAACTGCCCCAGGAAATAGATATGCAATCAATGGACTGTTTTGAACATATTTGGTATTGAATTAAATTCAGATTTTTTTCCAGACTACTTTCATACCACCCAATAAAAACTACTCTTATAAATCAATTTACTAATTGATGCCTTATATATCAATGGAATAAACTCTTTATTCACAATATCAATTAAATTTTTTTTATTATTCAGTTTACTTTGATTCAATATATTCCTAATAAATTTATGATATAACTTTTATTTTCAAAATTATTAAGTCTTCTATGCCTATAACAAAAATTCAATAAAGAAAGTTTATTTTGAATAAAAGTTTATAACTGTTTGGCCTTACCATATTTTTTAAATATTTTGCTTTAATAAAATGAATACAAAATAAAACCTTACCAACTTTTTTCAACACTTATATTTAAAAACTTCAATGTATCCACTTATCAATAGTAAATTTAATATTAGAATCAAAAGCACTATCATCTTTTTGTATAACAAACAGCCATCAACATACCTACCAAATAATTTTAGAGAACTAAAATAAATATTAATAACACTACTATCCACTGCTAAAAGAACAGATTAAATGAAAAATAACATAACCAACAGCATACCTTTCTTTAATATTATAAAACACATCATTACACACAAAATAGCAAATCCTGAATAACCTTAATCTTATCTGCCAAAAAATATTCAAATTTCATTAAAACAGTGCAAAACACATTTTTTTATCTTGTCAATAGATTGTTATCTGTTTTCAATATCTAAATTACAAAAAAAAAAAAAACACACTCATTTCTTAAAACAAATCCATCAATTTTTTCATATGCCTTTATCAATAAAGATAGAAAATAATTGACCTAAATAAACATAAAAACAAATCCATTAATTTTTTCTTATGCCTCAATCAATAAAGATACAAAAAATTGACCTAAATCAACATAAGAATATTTAAAAAACATCAGGTGGTTCTAGAGAGATATTCACATCTATATTGTTGTGCAAGTATTTTTCATTTTGGTATAAAAAACATTTATTACTAGTGTTTTTGAGTATTGTGCAACAAAATATAAATATCTTATCTTACTTCGAAGTTAACATTTTATTGATAATTATTAATTTTAGACTGTTAATTTAATTAATTTCCTATTGCAAATGGTATAATTTCTGTCCAACATATATGCTCAGTGTGTCAGCAAAAATTCTGACAAAACAAGCAAAGGTAAAAATCATAAATACAATTCTCAATAGAAAAGTGCATGTGCAGGTTCCAAATCCATCTAGTATTGTTCCAAATGACCAAATGTAAACAAAAACACACAGGAAAATCAAGAAAACCCAAAGGGGAAAACTTACCATAAAAGCAAAAAATCTGTTATTAGCAATAATAATCACAAAAACGGATGTGAAAAAATCAACCCCAAGAAAGTCATGGGAATACACCTAGTAACAAAAAATGAAGTTGATAGTTGTGAAGATAAAGGCCTTATGAAGGTTTCTTCAACAAATCAGCAAGATCCAACCAGAAGTAAGAAAGCTATTCATCCTGTTATACAACCAAACTTGCCTAAACTGCTAAATCCAAACTTACCTAAATTGCTAAATGGGAAAAACATGTTAAAATCAGCTCAAATGATAGTTTTGAACCCAAAATGATAGATTATAAAGCAATACAAGATGATTTCAGCCAAAAAACTGTGGGATATCAACAAGAAGTGACTAAGACAGCCAATTTAAATAAAATTCTTGGATGAATTAAATAATAAAAAGCCATAAAAACCTTTAAAAAAAATTAAAAAGAATCAAAATGAAAATACTTATTACCAAACTTCACAAAAACAAGGCAAAGTTAAAGAAAGACTACAGGCAAGTGATAAAGAGACTGGTAGTGAACATGGTAATCAGACTCAACACACAGCAATGGACGAAAATACTGTGAAGGCCTCAGGGAAAAACATGAGCATCACTAACAGTTATGCAGGTACATCATATGCTGCTAAGGTAAAAAATAGCCAAATTGGTCCATGTCAAACAGTTAAACATAGATTTAAAGCATGAGAAGAAACTGAAGAACTATATACTGGAAACAGCAACAATGCAAAAGACCCAATATTTCAACTTCCACATCTTGATGAAGACTTTATATTAGGTAAAAATGAGTCATCTATATTCAACCTGTTACAGGAGAATAGAATGTTAGACCCAAAAAAACTATGATATGGTGAACATTGTGTTTAATGAAATAATTCCAGTAATCTTGTTTATTCCTTTTCCAATTATAAAAATGAGTGCTCATTAATATTATCGACTACTAATAAAAAATGCCAACTTTTCTAGTTTCCCACTGATGAGTTTTTCTTACTGGTGAAAAAGTTACATTTGGAGGATGCTGTCAGACACATCTATAATCATCTGAATGGCTGCTATTTTGTGGTTGAATTTCATAATGTCCTCCAGAAGGAGTAGTTCCAAAGAAAGAAAATGTTTCTTGGAGAAAATATCTATTTAAGGTAGACTTGTCCTGAGCCAAGATAGTACATGGTATCATGCATAATTGTTACATGAATTTTGATGGTCAGGGCCTGCAAAAGCTACTTGAGAAGTTTGGAACAATAATGTCATTTCAATATATGTCAGAATGCAAGGCAGGAATAGAAATTCCATCAAATATGACAACATTTCCCCTCAAATTAGCTCAAGGAGTCCTGCCCACAGTTTCCACCAGTACTAGAGGAAATGAAATGTCCTCTGTATTTATCTATTTGGGGCATAAAGCCACAATGTTTTGCATGTGGTGACTGCAACTACCTGGTTAGAACATGCCCCAAAAAGTTATGTTCCATCTGTAAAATGAGAAATACAAAAACACACAAGTGTATGATGGAGGCAGCAGACAAGAACATAGTGGAACACACTATGTATGGTAATGACCAATCTGGCAGATCATCCAGGGTAGAAATAAAGAAGATCAAACCACAAGAAGAATGGGCTATAAAGATGAGAGAGCTCAAAAAATGAAAAAACAACATTGATAGAAATAGAGTCACACACACCATGCACATTCAAAAATTTAACTGATAACAGGAATAAAACAGTTCTGATGAACAATGATCATGAGATGATACAAATAATACCAGAGCAAGCTAAAATAATGCTCCCTTACAATCAATCTACAGAGGGGGTGTTGAAGCATAAGGCTCAAGACCTCCCCACATCACAATCTGATGAAACTGCAGGCTCACTGTCAGACTCAGATTCTATTAATAGTCTGGCAAGTCAAGTCCCACTATGACCACACCCAAAACACAAAAAATCAAATTTGACAGAAAGAAATACAAAATGGAGTCAAGGACTAACACCTTAATGCCAACAACTGCAACAAAAGAGAAGTGTGATGAGAATAGTGAGCCAATAGCAGTTGATCCAGTCTGGTGCCTGATGGTGGTCTATTGCCAACTAGGCACAATTTCATATCCAGATCTTCAGCTTAAGTCGGAGAACTCATTAGGTTCCTGTAAGCACACTGTCACACTGTATGACCTCCTTCTCATTTAACATGTTAATTTCAGCCACATGATCATTATAAATGTCATTGAACATTGGAGGTGTAAAGGTCAGGGGTTTAAATTCCTTAGCAAAGCTATTTGCTCTTAAAAGATGGCTAGATCAATGTCACCTGGACATACTGTGCCTAGGTGAGACAAATCTGCATTGGAACTCTAACAACAAGATTAATGGCCAATTTGGAGTCTTGCAATATTTACCTGGAGACACTGCCCAGTTGGGTGTAGCAATTTTTAATCAATAAAAAGCAAAAATAATCAGTACCAGAACACTCTTTATCGATAATGAACTAATTGTTACAGAAATAAAAATTGGGAAATTTACCTGGGACCTAGCCTATGTTTACTTGAGAAGAGGCTCTGAACCAGCAATTTCTTTAATTAATAAAATCATTTCCATTGTGGAATCAACAGTGTCAACAATCATATTTTTGGTGATTTCAATATGCCTACAGTAAATTCACACTTAAATTCTTGCACTTGATCAAGCATGTGCTGCTGAGTGGGGAGGAATGCTTCCCAGAAAACTCCTATTCCTTCCACACTCAGCAGTATCACTCACTTATAGATTTGATGTTCTATATCTCAGAACTTCATCATATCCTACATGATTCATTCCAATTGGCATCTTACTCTGATCACTTGGCCATGTTGATATCTTTCAATCTAGACTAGACACCTTTAACTACGCTTCAACAATCTAGAACCATCAAAATGCTCAACAAAGCCAACACACCTGAGTGAATTTTTTCAGACACCTATATTCTGTTCCATAAGATAGGCCTTCTGACACTACCACCAGTTCATGCCTGGTCAGCCTTCATGAGTGTGCTGAGAAATCTAATCAATACCTTTACTGTATGCCCCTAGAGTCTGATCAGGCTACCCAAGGAATTGGACACTATAGGCAACCAGGTTTTTCAGCTCTCAGCCATGAGAACTAGTGTCAGGAAGATCATGAGTCTAAAAGGTCAATATAGAGAAAGACAGAGGGTGCTAGCACAATACACAGTGGTAAAGAGGGCCAAAGTATATTTGGCAGCACAGCACAACTGGACACAGTATCTCTGGTGAGCAATTGGTGTAAGGAAGAGACCAACACCCTCCGTGATCATGACAAACAAATACAGTTACTGAGTAGGAATGTTAGACAAAATTTACATGCATTTTAAAGATAGACTGTAATGTGAGCCATTCAGCATAGGAGACTTCTGGTGGGAGGAAGAGGAGGTGAGTGATCATAAAATATCACAAGAGCTGCCCATGCAAAAGCTGCTTGATTACCCTGAATAAACACATCCTGGCCTGCATAGGATCCCAAGGTTTGTCGTGGTCCAACTATGCAGGTTCATTGCACCTTTGGTACATGGGCTAATTTGTGAACTTGCAGGAAGTACCAGTCCATCTGTGACTTATATCTGATTGCCCTTGTGCCCTTCCTCAAAAAAAAATCAAACCCACCTAATTTTGCAAATTTATGTCCAATCTCTATGATACCATTCTTGTTTAAAGCTGTCAAATCAATAATAAAAGACTCAGAAGCAGCTGCTCAAAAAGTTTTCCAAGCATCGATTTGCCCACAAAGGTCATTCCACTGGAGATGCTGTTCCCAAGTTCATGGTAATGCTCAATTGTATTAGGGATAAAAGTAAATCATTACCAGTGGTAGTCCAGTTGTAATTTGCAGTGGCCTTTGACTCCATGGTGCCAGCTCAACTCTTTACTGACCTCAGGCACTATGGAGTTCCATTGGTCTTTATTAACATCATTACCAATTTGCTGCTCAACAGAAATATGTGTATCCTTAGATGGTTCTCTTGCCCATGGATTCCAACCTCACATCTCCTTACCACAGGGTTCACTGCTAAGCACCCTGTGCTTCATAACATATATTGATCTTTTCTTGAAAGAAGTAGAAAAAAGGCTGACTGGAGTATTTGTCCATGCACTGGGGGAAGTGATTCACCATATATTATATGTAGATAATGTAGCCATCATCCTTCCATTTCTGAAGCATCTTTCCCCAGCTACACTTGCTTCTAGAACAATGTGCCATCAAGTACAACCTGAAAGTGAATCCAGCAAAAGCAGAAGTCTGAAAGGCCTGCAGTCGCAAACCATTTCATCTAACTTCACAGGCACACCCCAAAAATTCTGGCTCTGCCAGTGGTGATGTCACAGTCAGCAATGAGACATCAAATAAATCCATGTTACTAGAAAAAAACAGCAAGGTGGTTGGCACCTTATCCTCGATCTCCCTGTCACTTCCAGGCAAGGTGACACTGTTGAATATGATGATCTTCCCTAGAATTGCATATTATCAACCATTTACCAGGCCAACCAAGACCTTCCAAAATAAAATAGGGTCACAGTGTACAAAAGTGTTACGAAAATCATCACCTAGTAGAATTGTTTGTATAAGCCTCAATAGAATGAGAAAACCCAAGGACTTAAATGGTCTTGGTCTGCATGACATTTAGGTGCTTTTCATGCAGAAGATAATAGCTATTATGAGGGTAACTAAAGATTTAGAAGGTAGACACCAACATTCTTCTTCGGTTGAACACACCAACACCCATGTTGCCTAACAAAACAGCTGGTTAGAAGAAATGGAGAATCATGTGGCAGGGCTGATATCTGCCAAAAAGATTTTTTGATAGAAACATTAAGTACTAGGATGCATACAAACTTATGCATCCCAGTCAGTAGAGTAATTCAGTCAGTCTGGAACCAACCTTAAAATCATCGATAAAAATTCAAATACTGGTCATTGGACATCAGGCTAGTAAATTTCATTGTCAAATTCAGTCTGGATGCTCTTCCAACAAACCAATTCTTGGTAGATCCTAGGCTATTTAAGAGCATTTCTCCCAACAACCTATTATGCAACCAAGAAGAAGAGGATATTGATCATCTTATCTCCCATTGCTTAAAACTCAGAAACATGGAGATGAGATTGAGATCTAGTATTAGGTCAGAATGCTCTCAGACACCCAACATCAGTAGGGCACTGAGAATTGGAGTATTTGCTATACTCTTTTCAATGTGGTGGCCAGGTATCACAGTGTTTTTTGAGACAACATGGCAAACCCATGGCAAGTCTTCAAGAAACACCTTTGCAGTCTGCAAACCAGAGACTATCTTATAACATCCTACAGACTGTATGCAGATAGGTGGGAACAATTCACTCTGGATGAAATGACAATTAAACCTCTTAAACTGACATCTGAGTTATAAAATGATTTGTCAACTGAAACTAGAAAAGACAAGAAAGAAGAGGGTATGAAGGTAGAAAAAAGCATGTCAGGAAGAATGAGGAAAAGAAAAAAAGAACAAAGATAATAGAAAGCAGATAAAGTCTACCCCCAAATAAAAAATTGCTGCTAGATTTGACATGGTGTAACCAAAGAACAAGATGTAACATATAATTATACAATATAAAAGAGAGATGTAAATTGAAGTTGAATTCAATCAATGTAAACAAAGACTAACATGGATGTAAATGAATAGAGCTGTAATCTAATGTAATCTGTAGAATCTGTATTTCAATAAACATTCTCTTAATAAAAACATTAGAAATTTTATCAACTATCAATCCTGGGAAATCAAAAATACATCTTATAGAAAAAAATATCTTATGAAATTTCTAATAAAAAAAATCTTAAAAGCCAATAAATCACTAGGATAAAATTTTAAATAAGTAGGTCTATCTAAAAAAATATTTACCAAGATTTTCATAATTTTGATTAACTTCGATTTTATTTTCTTGCCAGGAAGAAACATCTACTTATTTAAATTGTTATACCCATAAAGAAAATTTACTTTTAAGATGTATTATTGCTTTCATTGGTGAGATTGTTGATAACATTTTAAAATTTCTTACATTTTTTTAAAATTATATGGATTTAGGTCAATTTTATATATCTTCATCATTTAAGACATTAAAAAATTAATGGATTTGTTTTACAAAATAAATGTGTGTTTGGTAGTTTAGATATTGAAAACATATATCACTCAGTTAAAAGGATTTAAAAAGCATTAATGTACTTTTTTTTCAAGCGTCATAGCATCGGCTGGGATACGAACCCGCAACCCGGGCAACTGCTTGTAAGGTAGTTGTGCTGACCTCTCGACCACCAATGCAAGATGCATTAATGTATTTGTACTTTTTAAAACAAATTTGAAAATTTTTCTGCAGATAAGATTAAGGTTATTCATGATTTGCTACTTTTATTAAAGAATTCTATGTATTTTTGTTGATAATGTGTTTTATAAAACTAAAGAGGGATTGTTTATTGAATGTCATTATTGTTTTTTTGGTTCTTTAAAACTATTTGTTAGGTATGTTGAATGTTTGTTTGATATACAAGAAGATAAATTGAAAGATTTTTAATAGCTTGAATACTTTTGATTCTAATATTAAAGTCAGTGTTGAGGGGGGGGAGTAATTTTGAATTTATGTTGAATTTTATATTGTAGTCATTTTATTAAAGCAAAAAAAAATTAAAAATTATTATAAGGCCAGGCAGTTACAAACCATTTATTCATAAGCAACATTATTGAAATTTTGTTATAGAAGTAGTCTTTATAATTTTGAAAATAATACATATATACAGAGGTGTCAACTTGTGTCTTCCCATATTGATTTATATAAAATCATGAAGTTATTATTAATAAGTTATTTAATAAAAATATCTGTAAATCAGTTAATAATAAAGATTTAATTAATAGTGTGAATAAATATGTTATTTGCCATATTAATTAGAAAATAGATTTTTTAAGAATACTTTTTTATTGGGTGGTATGAAAGTGGCTTGGAAAAAATGCATCAATGTAAATTCATTATTAAATATATTAAAACAGTTAATTGATTCCAAATCTATTTCTTGGGATAGTTTATAAAATTATTTTCAGTTGTGATAAAATTTATATTAGTCAGAAAAAAATTTGTAAAGGTAGAATTAAAAATAGATAAAAAAATGTATAATAATGAACGGAATACAGGTCATAAAATATATGCTAATACACATATTATCTTTTGTAAAAGATGTCAATTGAAAAAAAGGGTAAACAAAATTTCATGATAAATGATTTTGAATCTGAGTCTATAAATATCACAAAGACATCCTTTGATGTTAAAAGAAGTTGTTTTTTGAAATGAATAAAGGGAAAGTGTGTGTTGCAAAATTAGTTGAATTTTACTTGAAAAGGTCTATTTTTTAATAGATGGAAATATAGTCATGGAAAAATTTTAGTGGTGTGATGTGATTTTTATTTTTCTATTAATAGGGTAACATCATAAAAGCTATTTATTCTTTAGTAAATGCAATTGCTTTAGGGCAAAATCAATCTCCTCTAAACTAATTGCCTATCCAAAATCTATTTTAGTGTTTTATGCTAATCTTGATTATTTTTGGAACATAAATTATCCAAAATCTATTTTAGTGTTTTATTCTAATCTTGATTATTTTTGGAACATAAATTATCCAAAATCTATTTTAGTGTTTTATTCTAATCTTGATTATTTTTGGAACATAAATTACATCATCACATTTTTGTCACAAAATGTATTAAAAGAAAGACTTCGTTTACATTCCTTAGGGCAAAGTAATTTAAAGTGAATTATCCAAATGTAAAAATAGAATTAGCTTTTAACTTCTAATAATAATTATTAATAATTTATTAATTTAAATTTTACTAAACATCTTCAAAAGCCACTGATGCAAATTCATAATTTAATCTGAACTATTTTAAAAGTGAATTTACAATATACTATTTGAACAAGTATAATTAGTAAACAGGCAAAAACTTTCCATATAGTAGTGCCACCTTGTGCTAACCAGAGTAATCAATGGATACCAGAAGGCTTGTGCATAAAATCCCTATCTAGTGCCTACTTGTCCAAGATCCCCAGACTAGTTTCTGGCTGGTGGCCTTCATCAGTGAGGAGCATGAGATGGTGATCATGTGAACAAGTATAATTTATATATCTGGAGTTTAATTTTAATTAAAAGGGATTTGAATATTTCAACAATCCACTTTATTTCATGCAATGGATAGACATTACAACATGCATATAAAAAATATATGTATTTCATGCTAAAACAGCATTTATCAATTGATGCAAATCATCACCTCATACATATGCATAACCTGTGTCTGGATTATATTAAGGTAACAAATATTCAAATTTTAATGGACAGTCTTCAATCTATTCCACCATCTAACTCTTCAACCATCCACATCATTGAAATTTGTCATTCCCATGTGACTTTCTATGACGAATCATGTATAGAACATTGTCCATTTAAATACACAGGGATGTGAAGAATACAGAATGAATCTTAATATTTGAATTTATGTGTAATTTATATACCTGGAGATTAAATGTGATTATAAAGAATTTAAACACAAGCTCTTTTCAATTAATCCCCCAAATGTATACAACCAGTCAACATGATCATTTATATATGAAAAAGATAAACAATCATCAAAACACATATTTTGCACAGAACCAATACTCAATCATTAATCCAGACCATCATCTCCTGTATTGCTAAAAAGAAGTTGCCTTGACAACAGTTTGAAAGTGTTGGTTGTTCTCTAACCTCCATCTCTTCAGCCCCAAATCTATATTATACTAAGTGGTTAATAATTGTAATAATGTAAAGGATAAATAAAAATAGGATTTTATTTCATTGCCTTTTAAATTGCCTTCTTATAAAATTGTAAGTAAAAATAAAATTTGTTCAGAAAAAAGAAAGGTGCTGGGGCCAGGGTAGAGATGGTAATCTGGACCAACTGTTGATTGCTGGTTTAGCATAAAATATGTATATTGGTGATTATTTATCTTTTCAACATATATGTGTTCAAGTGTATCAGTATTATGAGGTATTGTGGAGAATGGTGGGTCATGTGAAAGTATGTGTTCATATACCCTATATATTACATATATAGACACAGGTATATAATAAGCCTGTGCATTTCAGTTAAACAGCATGAAATAAACTTTTGTTATAAAAAGTTTATATATATATATATATGTGTGTGTGTGTGTGTGTGTGTGCAAAAGTTGTTTGAGCTTAAATATAAGTACATAAAAGGAGGGTTAGAAATAAACATATTAGTTCTGCTTTATATATATACATGAAATAGACACAGTCCATACTATTGGATTTGATGAAGTTAATGTTGTCTTCTTAAAAGAAATGAAATAAAATGAAGATTTAAAGAATCTTTATTATTAAAAATATATAATTCTGAAAAAAAAATAACTTGTTTATTTTTTTAATATAAGGGTGTGTAGGATGTAATTTTAACTTTGAATAATATGTAGAATAAATTTGTTGGTATGTTTACACTTGAGATGTGTGCTTGTGGAAAGTAAAATTTAGAATTTATTTCTTTGGCTAGTCTGGTTTTGAATTTGGGGTAATTATGATATTACAGTTTTTACATTATAAAAAAATATTACATGTTTTATCAATGGGATGGGGTTTCATTTTAGCAGTGTCCATTACATGAGAGTGTATATAATTTCTTTATATTATTATCTGTTTAGAGTAAAATATTGTAGAATTTTAAACTGTAGCCTATATTTAATCTTTTTGCATGGTGTTGAAGTTCTGTTGTATTTGTATCTGTGGTTTTAATTTTTGGTTAAGTCCTGTCAGTTAGGGCAATGTGTTGTGGCATGCCCCTTTTGTCATCTCATATCTCTAATATACAGAGTGAGCATTTCTTTCTGAAGCTGGATTTGTGTTGGTATATTATTTGGATCAGTATCTGGATGTAGTTTAATTCTGAACTTGTAAGAGTTTTTCATGATTGGTATTGGTGTGCCTTTCCTGTGTTCTGTTTTCAACATAATGACTTTGCTAAATGGTTTCATCATTTTTTGGATCTCATGCTCTATGTATCCTAGGTAGGTGTTTAATTATTCTTGAAATGGTATTGTGATAATTTTGGTCTATAATGATCATAGCAAAGTTACCCAATAATTTGACATCACTTTGAAATCTCTTGTTTTGTGTGATTTCAAAAAATTCTTTTATTAGATATCCATCATTGGGATGTTCTACAATTTGTTGTATTGTGCCTCATAATCCATTTATTGTTATTGTTTCATACAACAATTCTTTTGGAAATTTATATACTGAAATGTTGCCATCACCAAAATGTTGCTCTCTGTTGCTGACAATACAATCAACTTTGGTGAAAAAATGTTTTGAAGTTTGCTAAAGAGATGCATAATTGAATAATCCGGTTGTGATCTTCACATTTTTTACTGCCAGACAATATGTCATGGATTTTGACATTCCTGTTTTTCAATTTCTAATTTGTGTATGTCACTATTGGTTGTTTTTCTAAATCTAGAAACAATCTCTTGAAAAGTTATTGCAAAGCTTTTTTTTTAATTCTTTGCTGATATCTGAATTAAATTGACTATCAATTTTTTTGTTAGAATAAATAAATTCTTTTTTGTATTCTTTTTCCTTGACCATGTCTGCAAATGTTGTTTTGTTTTTTTGCTTTTTTGTGACTTTTGTTGGTGTTTTTGCCACCATTAATTAGGTCATGTGTTATTGAGTCTCCATGCTTGTTCTGTTAATTTGTTAATGTTGTTTTTCAATTGAATTCTGCTTACTTTTTTGTTTTAGTTGATCTCAGTGAAATTAATATTAGAATTGATGTTATATATATTTTCACTTTGTTTCTGATAGTTGTTATTAGCTTTTTAATGTGATAAATGTGGATTGTTTTTACCTGATTTGTGCTGTCCATGGTCTAATGTGTCCTCTGATATTATATTACGATGATGCTCAATACAGTCAATCTTAAGTAATAAAATCTTTTTATAATTTAATGTAATACAATTACTTCAGATTTATTAAAATGTAGATTATGAGATTTATATTCAGGAAATTTTTAACTATGTGTTCTTCATGCAGTACTAAAAAATGAAAAAAAAAATATTTATTATTTTAATTATGGTTGATGTATTATGCCAGAGTGGAACAAGATCTGCTCATAGTGACAAGGGGCTTGTTGGAAGATATGAAAAGATTTGTATTGAAATGTGTAAAAGAATGCAGTATTAATATTTTTAAAAAGTGATAAAAAGATATTAGAAATGACACACCTATCAGGTTTTTATTAGTTTCATACAAAGTTTTTACAAAGATAATTACTACTTATCTACAGAGAACATTAAATTTTAACCAACCAAGAGAATAAGTTTGATTTAAAAGTAGTTTTGGTACAGTAGATCAAATTCAAGTAGTGAGAAAAGTGATAGAAAGAACCAATGAATATGAGTTGTGATTATGCTTTAGATTAAAATACTGAAGTTGAACATATTGATAGAAGAGATGATAACAGATAAACAGTTGAAATCTTAAACTGAATTCCAAGAGATTGTAAGAGACCCAGAAAAAGACCACATGTAAGATGGATTGATGAAATAAAAAAGTGTGCTGAGGTTATGTGGAGAAAAGATGATAGAGATCAGAGAAGATAGATTGAAATTGGAGAGACATTCATCCTGCAGTAGAATGATAATGGTTGACAATGATGTTGATAAATTCAAACAATGCCAAAATATATATAAGTCTTTCACTCAAACTCTCTCTATTTCAACAATCTGAAACTTTGTCAAATTTTTTTATATTTGTATTCTTTATCTAAATGTAATCTAAATCCATATAATTAAAAAAAAATCTATTATCTTTTTCTTCATTCTTTCTTTTTTATTAACATTCCTATTATATTCAGATTTTATTTTTCTAATGTAAATTCCTTCCTTGATTGTCAATTCATAGTATGATTTTGTGCATTCCAAAGGCTTTATTTCAAAATCTTTATGTTTAATCTTAGTCATATGATCATAAACAGCAGAATATATATATTTTTATAATATTTTAGTAATGGCAGAATATTAATCATTTAAATGCTGTTTTAATCTAGTTGCTAATTTATTTTTCGTAGTAGTCCGACTTATGACATCTTTTTCTTATTTGTAAAACAATTCAAACTTTTTATTATATAAAACGAATTCGTAATTTCTAAATTATAATAATCCTGATTATCATACTTAATAAACTTAAACTTTTTTTCTTTTTATAAACAGAACAAATAAAAACAAAATATTTCTTACTAATCATATTAAATAATTTCATAATTTTAATAAATATGTCCTTTGAAATATTGAAAACAATGTAAAATCAAAAATAAAAGGAAATATTAAATACATCAGCTACGATTCAACTATATTGTTTACAATATTTATTTTTACTTAAGAGAAAATGGAGATTAAAAATATACTCTGAACAAAATTAATATATTTATATAATTTTACAAAAATTCTGAAATTTAATTATGAATTCTCTACTCTTTAAATTCAAATGTTTTTTTTTTTTAAATTAATTTATTTTCATGCAATATAAACCGAAATTAACCATTACAGTAATAAAAACAGTGGAATAGTAAATAAAATAAATAGCTTCATTATTTTTAATAACTTTCATTAGCTTTCCGATTTTTTTTCCTCTGGTCAGAATTTCAACTATTTATGTTTTATTTTGTTTTTAAATTTAGCTTCAGAAAGCGGTTACTTTTATCTTTTTATAATAGGATACCATCATTGATCTTTAATATCTATTAATAATGGTTTATTTAATTTGGAATTAAAACAAATGTTTCTTTGAAGTAATTGCCCATTTGATATTGTTTAGGGAGTCTTTTATGTTGATCTGGACAATAGCAAAAATAAAATCAATTACCACATTCCTCTTGCAAAAAAAAAAAAAAACCCTAACAAACAAACAAACGAAGGCTAATTTTTATTTAAAATATCAAAACATATTCATTTAACAAATTTAGATTCATAACAAAAATAAGTAAAATACTATCGTGACTTTTATAAACATTTCATTATTATTATTGTTTTTCCTTGTACTAAACTACAGTTACTAACCAAATAAGGAAAATGTAATCTAAAAAAAAAAAACATTTCCAAAACGAATTTAAAGTGAATAATTATAATTGCATTACATTTATGAAAGTATTAAAAAACATTTAATTTATAAAAGAAAATAATTATATTTTAATGGTTAAATGTATTCAAATAATAAAACATCATAAGAGGGAATTTTTTTTATCTAACCAAACGTATTAAATTGTAAAAAATATAAAGCCTACTTCACATAGGAAAATTAATGTGAATCTTTAAAAAATTAGTTCTATTATTAGTCAAATTAATTAATTTTATTATAGGTTTATTATTTTCTAAAGAAAATATATTGAATATTATCTTCTATATTATAAGTAAGTTCAAATTACAATGACAGTACAAATAAAAAATAATTTAAAGTTCATAAATACAAATAGGATCTTATAAAAAATAATATATGTTATCTACTAAAGAAATTAGAAACAAAATTATTGCTAAACCATCTATAGTTTTTGCTATTTGTTGGCATTTAGTTTTACAGTTGAATACATAACAAACTGTAATAAATAATTCTGATTTTTTTTTTAATTTCTAAAATATCCAGATTTAATAGTTGTGAAAATAAAAAAGATAAAAGGAGTCTTTACCAGCTGAATATGTTGAAATCAATTTTAAAAAAAAAGTGGAATGTATGTAAAAATGTTTTTTTTATTTTTATAAATATCAACAATATATGAAATGTAATGGCATTTTGATAATATATTTTTGTTTTAGTAACATCATATTAGTATTTCAGGATTTCATTCATCATCACCAACATTGTTATAACACTTCATTCATATTTCATTTTATTTTACTTCTGTCATCATATTATTTTATTACACAAGCAAAATTTATTTATCCTTTATCAACCTCACTTATTGCCAAACTAATCATTCATTGCCTTCTCTCATTTCTCTTATCTTTTTCTTATTCATATATTTTTTCATTATTCACTTACATTACTTAATCATTATTTGCTCTTCATGATCCCTCTAGTGCTTCAAATCCTTATGCATGTCAGTATCTTAAGTTCATGATTATTTCCTAGATATATATTTGTGATTGTTAATCATCTCATATGATTACAAGTTAAGACTATGTCTCTTCATACTGCTGTTTTCCATATGTTAAGAGTTAGAATAATCTGCCTGTTGTAACTAATGTTAGAATGTAAGGAATTTAGAGTTAATGTACTGATATATCTTTAGTATACTGTGTAACCTTTGCTATTCATGCTCTATCCATGTAGTCAAGCTCATTATAGCAAGGCCACTCTGTTCTTATATTTATGTTTAATCGGTTTTCTTTTGTTTGTACCCTAGTATGTGGACTGGGGATTACAATATATTATCCATAAATGATTATTATTTAATTAAGCTATTGGAAGACACTAGTTTATATATGTGTCTGTTAATTTAAAAAGAAAATATACTGTGATCTTTATATACATATATTTAAATGTCACTTAAATATTTGGGCAAATAAATAGTCAAATAAGGTTTATTAATTAACTTTCATATGGTTAAGATGCTAGTATAATCTTGCATATGTTTATTTTACTGATTTGTGATGGATTTTTTTCATTGCTTAGTAGCATACATTGTTCATATATTTTCATGTTGAATTTTAATCAGACTTTATTACTCAGCTCATTTTACCATAATTATATACATTAGTACTTAGTGATAGTATTATATCTCTATGTTCCTTTTCCTTGTATTCAGAATTACTGCATCTCACACAGAGTAAACTCCTTTTAAATGGGTAATAAGAAAATGGATATAAGGCTACCACTGCATACTATGTTCATTAACTCAACTCACACAAAGGTGAACAAGTACTTTCCATTAAATAATAATTACTCCAGGTAAGGCAGATATCCATAAATCAAAGTGGCTGAAAGATGCATATGTTATTGTAGTAGCCATGCATTTAAGTATATATATATATATATTGTGCCAGGCACGTTTGATGTGGCCAAGCACAAACTAAGGTTAAATGAATAAATGCTCTAAAATATTTAAATAGCCATTAAAGAGGGGGGGGTATACAATTTATATAATCAATATTCGTTATAAATTGAGAGAGAGAGAACTGTGGCAATAATATAAACTCTCTCACACACATATGTTTAAAGCTGATATTTAAAGTCTTAGAAATATGCATTTGTAAATTTGATTTTTGTTTATTTTTATTATTTTTTAAAGAGAAAGAAACTTCAAAATGTAATTATAATTTTGAATATTTTTGTTTTGTTTGTTAAAGAAATGTTAACACATTTATTTACAATTTGTCAGTATATATATATATATATTGTGAGTGCTTACAATCAATGTAAAAGGAAGAATTTAACATACTATTATTTAAAAATATTTAAAAATAATTTCAAAATCGGAGTTTTAATGGATATTTTTCTCTTCAGTTGCATTTGAGCAAGGGAGAGGGGCCATTGTCTTAAATTTAGAAAAAAGCCTAAAGGCATTCTGGTTTCCTGTCCATTCTAAAATAATTTTAACTGGACAAAAAGAGTTTAATTAAACTTGCGATAATGTGTGGAGAGAGGAATGTTCTAGTTATGTAAAACATTTTTTTTATTAAAACAAAAAAAACTTCGATTGTGATATTGGAATTAATAAAAAAGTAAAAAGATGTTATCGTTTATTGAAATTGTCATCATAGATATTGAGATCTGAATGGATATAAATAAAACTAATTGGAAATAAAATTTTTGGGATCACTTGGGTGATTACATTGGAATGTTTTACGAATTGGCTAAACCAATTAGTAAAACTAAAACCAATTCAATAAGATTTAATTAATTTTTGTGTTGTGGAGGGAATACCTGAATGAAGATTGTATTGAGGTGGGATATCTGTTCTGAAGTTACAAGAGGGCAGTTTACCTTTACTTTTCGAAGAGAGCAGTTTACCTTTACTTTTTGCAGAGAGCAGAGGGCAGTTTTACCTTTACGTTTTGAAGAGAGCAGTTCACATTTACTTTTCATGGAGAGCAGATTACCTTTACTTTTTTAAGAGAGCAGTTCACCTTTACTTTTCAAAGAGAGCAGATTACCTTTACTTTTCACAGAGAGCACTTTACCTTTACTTCTGCAGAGAGCAGTTTACCTTTACTTTTCAAAGAGAGCAGTTCACTTTTGTCTTGCTGTTAAAAAGGCAAATTTTATTGGGAGCCTATTTCTAATTTTGGAAAGCTAATGTTATTCTGGGAAACACACAAAGCCATGCAACTTTTTAATCATGCTGATTCTGACACCTTATAAGCCGGAAGATTTATTCTAATAAAAAAAAAAAGAAATAATACTCATTCCATCATTGTAAATCAATGGACATTAATCCAGGCCTTCATTCAAATAATCTAGCAGTTAACCAGTCAGTTGATTCTGATGGAAGCTTAACTACAACATGCCATCGAAGCCTGCAGTTAACCTAGGATTCATAAAACAAGAAAAGACGATCTATAGTGTTTAATATCCTGTTTATTACCTGTGTCTCCAACTTAAAGAAGCCAATCAAGCATTCACCTGCATATAAAATGATTATGGAGTAGAAACCCACTTCAATGCATCTGTCCAGCTCTTCTCCTGCCATTCCAACATAATGTAAAAACCGAAATCATCAAACACCAAAGTGATGATGACTAATACTATGAACTTGTACCACTGTCAAGTCCAGCCCTTGTTGCAGTCGATGAACATATAGACTGCCCATTCAAAACCCATAGAAGAACGAAGCCTACAAACTTTTTTGGGTATACTATTATTTTTTGTATGTGTGTGTTTATTTTATAACAAGTTAATACCCACCTTATAAATGTGTTTATGTATATATGCAAACCAATACACTTTGTATGTAACATTATTTTTTTCTTATTTGCTTAATACATGTTTGTGAGTTTATAATCCACAGAGCACTATCTCTCCCATATTAATTATTTAATATTATTTTATTATTAAGAAATAAATTTCCTTTATTTAGTTTAACAATTATTTTGACAAGTATTTCCATATGCTTAAAATTTGTTTTATAAAAATGACTTATATATTGTATGATTTTCGTTATATGTTTATTCAATTTGGGAACATTGATTTTATATTTTTGTTATAAATGGTAGGGGATATTGGGTAAATAAAAGATATTATAATTTTAAAGTGACTACTGCCATGTATTTTTTTCCCTCATTTACTTTCTTTAACCTTCATATTAATTAGTTATGCGGGTTTTCCGATACCCATTCTTTTAACTGAGAATAAGAGTATGCTGAGCTAGCGAATGGGATAACATCTTACTGGGTTGTAAATCTTTATTTTTACAATGATATTTATTTATTATTTTTTTATGAATAATTATTTATTGGCACATATGCCTTAATGTTATTTGAACTTGCATATCTTTTCAGAAGGAGAGTTAATTTTCCTTTTGAGAGTGGTGCCTCCAAAAGTAAATAAGAATCAATCTTTTTTTAAGTAACTTCTGTGTCCATAGCACTATTATGGTAAAGTCTTTGAATTTCTTCTTACTCCGGCATGTCACCATATTTCTCATCATGCTTGATTTATGTGCATGCTCATATTATCGGAGTAAGCGTTAACTGGTATAATATATATATAGTCCAATTCCTATTCAGATATATTAACTGGTATAATATATATATAGTCCAATTCCTATTCAGATATATTATTAAATAAAAAAAAACATTTGTGTTTTTGTTTGTGTGTGTATAATAAATATTTTTATATATAATTTTCTTAGTAAGTAGTAATAAAAAATAATGAAGATGAATATTATAAGAAATAGTTAATTGTTTTAGAGACTTGCATTGAATAATCTAGCAAATTCATTATATAGTTTTTTAAAACTAAAACAGGCTGAGTTGTCAAACCTAAATGTCAGCAAATAGACAGCCTGAAAAGCACACCTGTTTTCTGAAGTAAGTATGTAAATGTGTAAATAAATGATAATGACACCTGCTGTTTTGCTTACACAAATGTTCTGATTTTTTTTATTTTGTTGTCTAAAAAATTGTCAAGAGAAGCGTGATCTTTGACATGGGAGAAATATTTTTTTTTTATTACTTGACACCAATAAAGTTTATCAGTTTCAATTTTTTTAAAGATCCCAGCAGCTTATTTAAAAAGGCATTTGGTTGATTAATGAAGGAACTTTAACATATAGCCTTACACAACTGCAGATCAATTATGAAAATTAAGAATTTAAAATGGCTGAGTGAGAAAGAAATTGTCTCAGTATTATTTTTTTTTCAATTTCTTATCAGTAAGTAAAAAAATACCTTATTATTATTTTTTTTTTCAAGTTTTAATCAGTAAATATGCGATTTGAAAGGAACAAATATTAAAGTATTTGTTTTTATGAAATAACCATAATGAGCTTATTAGTATTAAGTTTGAGAGCTTGAAGGAGAAAAAAACTTTAATGTGCCATTGGGAGAAAAGGTAGATTTTAATCAGCAAAATGCTGAAGTATTACTTTATATACTGTAATTGAGTCAATTACCGACCTACATTATCGGTGGTAATTATTTTCTGATGAGCATATTGCAGGATGAAAACAAAGATTGATATTACCCAATGTTTATCTTACTTCCTTACAACAATGTTTCCTGCTTATCAGAGGATGTAGCATTCAAGAGACTAGAAGCATAGAGAAAATTTGTTTGTTTGGGTTTCCAAATGGCACCATTAGAGTTTCAGCTTACCACAACTTTACCTACTTATTTAGATCTGGTTATGCTGAACATAGCTCATGTATCATGAGATTCCTGTGAACAAATGCAATAAATTATAAGTGATGTGAAATGAGACTGACTAGAAAGACAATGATTTATTTATTTGACAACAAAAGTTATTGATAGTTCATCTTTGGATTGTCAGTTCATACATGCATATAGGCTTCTAGTTCAGTTTGATTTCCATTTAATCATTCTTTTTATAATCATCGATGACTGGTGCAAGAAGTCCAACTATAAGTTGTGTATAAAATATTCATTCTCAATTGTCATATCTGGATATAAATCTCGGTCACTCATCTGCGATCCAGGTATGTAGATATACATTCAAGTTGTTCATCTTTAATCCAGGTATTTGGATATGAAGTTAAGTCATTCATCTTTGATCCAGGTATGTGATATAAATTAAAAATATTCATCTTTGCCAAGGTGTGTAGATATAAATTCAAGTCATTCATCTTTGATCCAAATGACTGGGCTTAAATTCAAGTCCTTCACTTATATTAAAATATTAATTCTCTAATTCAGATTTGTAAATTTAAATCATTTATTTACTTAATTCATCTTTAATCCAAGTGTATGGATGTAGGTTCATGTCATTCATTTACATTGAAAGATTAATTCTCTAATTCAAATTTTTAGCTTTAAATCATTCATTTACTTAATTCATCTTTTTAATCCAGGAATATGGATGTATGTTCAAGTCATTTATTTTTATTAAAAGATTAATTCTCAAATTCATGTTTATAGATTTGAGTTATACATTTGTTTATTTCATTTCTGATACAGGAGTCTGTGTTTAAATTCAAGTAATTCCTTATATTAAAATATTAATTCTCTAATTGAGATTTGTAGATTTAAATAATTTATTTACTTAATTCATATTTAATCCAAGAGTATTGATGTAATTTCATGTCATTCATTTATATTAACAGACTAATTCTCTAATTTAGATTTGTAGATTTGAGTTATTCATTTGTTTAGTTCATATATGATACCGGTGATTATTTGGAATAGAAACAAATTCATTCAATTTTATTTTTACATAGAAGCATTTTTAACCTGTGTAATATAAAGGCATATATAATCCCTGTTCATATTTGAAGTAGAAACATATTCAATTTACTTTTTCTATCTAAGCATTATAAATCCTGTATTCATATATATATATATATATATATATATATATATATATATATATATATATATATATATATATATATATATATATAACTACAACCATTAAATGTCTGTATTTTTAAATCATATAATAATAATTCAAACAAATATATTTAACACAGTATTCAAAATTAAATAAAATATTCTTTACCAGAAGTACTTTCAATTGTTTCACCAGCAATCTTTAAAAACTGTTGATACAAATGTACATAAAAATAAAAACTTGCATTACCCATCATATATATATATATATATATATATATATATATATATATATATATATATATATAATAATATATATATATATATATATATATATATATATATATATATATATATATATATATATCAAAACTACCCCAAATCTAAAATTAAACCAGACCAGCATAAAAATAATATTAAAACACAACCTAAGGTTTCACTGCTACAAGCAGACTTCTCAAGTGTAAAGAACTTCAAAAAAACCACACATTATATATACTATTAAAAACTACCCACAAATCCATTCACTTCCCATCCACCCTTAATATTAAAAGAACTCTTAAATAAGTTAATTGCTTCAGAATAATAAATTTTCAATAATAAAGACTCTTTAATTCTTCTTTTGATTTCATTTCTCTCAAAGAAGACAACCTTAGCTTCATCAAAATCAATAGTGTGGCCTGTATCCTTTTCATGGACATACAAAGCAGAACTAAGATATCTATTTTTAACTCTACTTTTATGAACCTTTATTCTTTCATTTAAACTCAAACTACTCTGACCTATGTAAACCTTCTTACAAAATAAACAAGGAATAAAATATACCACACCAGGAATAGTCTTTCTATCAAAAACTTCTTTTGTATTATTTAATAAATTATTCAATGTAACACCCCTTTTCCAAGCAATTTTCTTATTTCCAAACAATTTACTATTTCTACACACAATTTTATAAAAAGACAATTTAAATGGCAAAGAAATAAAATCATATTTTTCTTTAACCTTTACATCCTTACAAATATTACTATTAAATAAAATACTTTTAACAAATTTATCAGAGTATCCAACACTCAAATAATCTTTATAAAATTGATATTTCTGAAACAAAGCTACACCACTAGAATTATTTAATTCAATATCCCTATGACAATAATTCCTTAAAGCAGCTACTTTATGAGATACAGACTGATAGCTATCAGGTTTAATTATAGATCTTAATTCTTTACTTTTAACTAAATGACTGCACAATAAACAATTAGTTTCTATATTTCTAATCACCAAAAGATCTAAAAATTTTAACTTACCAAAATCCAACCCCCCTCCTTCTAACACAGATTTTATAGAAGGATCAAAACAATTAAACTCATTTACAAATTCTTTCAATTTATCATTCTCAATTACAAATAAACAATCATCAACATATCTGACAAATAATTTTACATATAAACAATTCTTTTTAATAATAATTTCCTCTTCCATAAAACTAATATAAACTGAACATACTAAAGGAGAAATAATATAACCTATTATCCACCCTTCCTTAATCTTATAAAAATTACCTCTATAAGTAAAATACATAGAATCTTCCAATAACAAAAGCAAATCTTTAATTACCTTAATTTTATTTTTTGATAAAGAACTTTTCTTAATCAATACAGACAAAAGAACATCAATACTGCTTAACCTATTAACAGACTGATACATATTTTCAATATCTAAACTTCCAAATACCCAATTACTTTCCATTTTAAAATTATTAATCTTATCAAAAGCCTCAAAAGAAGAAGACACTGAGTACTGACCAAAATCAACAAATTGTTTTAAAAAATTATTCAAGAATCTAGAAATATTCTCTACAACACTACCTGTAAAATCAAAAATAAATCTTAAAGGAAAACCATCTTTATGAGTTTTAATACTCACAAACATCTTAGCTGATGTAAAATCATTAGGATAGCATTTTAAATAATCTACTCTATTAAAAATTTTTAAATTAACCATTTTCTTCATAATATCTATCAATTTTCTTTTAATCAAATTACCTGGATTTTTATCTAACAACATATATTTACCATTATTTAATTCTCTATCCATTTTCTCTTTAAAATCATCTCCTTTCATAATAACAAACCTACCAGCTTTGTCTTCACTAGAAATGATTACATCATTAGCAATTAACCTATTTTTAAGATGTTTAATCTCAGCAGGATTAATAACAAATTTTTCTTTCCTTTTTAAACTTTTATTCAAAATCAATTGAATACCAACTTTCTGCTCATCACTCAAATTACTAGATTCAATAGACGAAATTGTATCAAAAACTATATTTTTTGAATGAAATGGAACAAAATTAGGGCCTTTACCAAGAATATCTAATTCTCTATCATTTAACTTCAAATCCGTAAGATTAACAACTCTATCCTCAGAAACCTTATTCTCATACCCTTTATCACTACAATAAACTTTATTAACTTTCCCAAACAACCACTTTAATTTTCTTTCATATTTTTTACAATAGAAATTTGACCTATTCTGTCCAAATTGTCTCATAAAAAAATTCAAAATTGAATAATTAAAATCTTGCCTCCTTTCTAAATAATATCTATTCCTTTTATATAGATAAATAAATTTATAAAACCTTACAAAAGTATCTTTTAAAAAACTATTCAATATATATGTTTGTAACTTAAAAACTAAATTTTTATTTTGAATCAACTTTTTATTTCTACTAAAATTAATAACACAACACCTAGGAAAAACACTAAATTCCCTACATTTTTTAAGAAAATAAATCTGCCAACGTAAAGACTCTATCTTATCACTCAATTTAGACAAATTTTTAATCCTTCTAATATCATTGAATGGAAAATTATTAAAAATTAAACTCCACAAACCCATACTAAATACCCAAATTACCAATACCCTTATAAATTAAAACCCAATAAAACCTACACACACTTATATATATATATATATATATATATGTGTAGTGTAGTTATATATATATATATACACTTCTATATATATATATAACTAAATAAACACAAATATACTCTTTCAACCCAAACTCAAACAACAAACATAATACACATAAATGACAATCAAATATACCAATAATTAAAAACAAAAAACAAAAATAAATCTATCAATAATAAAATGTCAATAATAAATATCAATAATAAAATATCAATAATAATAACAATAATAATAAAATAAAAAATATCTTACACTACATCAGCAAAACTACTCTTAAACTAAAAAAAAACTCATTAAAATGTAAACATTACAAGCATAACGCTAAACTAGTCAATATAAAATCAAAACTACCCCAAATCTAAAATTAAACCAGACCAGCATAAAAATAATATTAAAACACAACCTAAGGTTTCACTGCTACAAGCAGACTTTTCAAGTGTAAAGAACTACAAAAAAACCACACATTATATATACTATTAAAAACTACCCACAAATCCATTCACTTCCCATCCACCCTTAATATTAAAAGAACTCTAAATAAATACATCTTTGAATTAACTCGCATATTATTATATTTTTCATTTATTTTTAAATCAATATTTTTATGTTTTTAAAATCAGTATAATTATTATTCTTTAAAAACTTTATTTTTTAAAAACATTATTCTATAAAAATATTATTTTCTTAGGTTTTATTTGATAAATAAATCATTTGAATAATTGTATTTTACTTTATATTTTCAACAACTACGTTTTCAAAATATATTTAAACATTATAAATGTATCTAAATTTTCCTTACTTTGATATTTAAATCTTCACATCAAGAAGGGGTTGACTTTGGACAAATGGTGCACTGAATTACAACTGCTGTTAATTGGGCATGTTTTCTGATTTTCCTGGGCTTTTCACATGTTTGGAGAGAGAAAGAAGAACTGATTTCTACCCACTCATAATGGAGTTTTCCAAAATTATAATGTGCTTTTCAATTATTGTTATTCAGTAACTAAAATTTTTTTTTTCAGGATAACTATGTTTTTAACTTTAGTTATTTTAGAATTACAAAAAGATGCAAATTGCATAGCAATGACTACAATTTCAACTGGTCTCTCTACTAATAACTGATTTACTGTAACTGAACTGTGACTGTCTTATCTAATTAAACTGCTTTTACTTCTGCTTTCCACATTTTTTTTCATTCTACCAACATGTTTTAAAAAAAAAAACTTTTTGAAAGCCCTAGGCAAGAAGGTGAAACTATCTTTAAGTGTTTTTACATTTAAATCTGAAAACATATAGCTCTAAAATAAATCATACCTGCTATATTTTAAATTGAAGATTTATCAATTAATGATAAACATTTATTAATTAAATGCTTCTTTTATATTTTCTTTATTTTGTCTTTTTTATTATTATTTGTTTTTGTAACACAGTTGAAAACATGACTTTAATTCACCATCACTTGCTTCTTTATTTAAATTTTTATTTACTGAATCATGTCAGTTTTATTTTTAATTTAAACTGCTTTAGCTGGGGAGGGAAATAAATCTTGAAAATATATATGTGAAACAACATGTCTGTTTCAATACTATAACCAGAGATGTAGTGATATATGAATAATAATGCATATAAGTTATTGAAGAGAAAACTATACATATATCTGAGTTATGGAAATAGTTTCAAAAAAAAAGAAACTTAGTGGAATAAAATAAATGTCCATCAGGATCAGTAAGCATTCAATCCCCAAAATGAAGCTAAAAGTTGTTGTTTTAATGAAAATGGAGTCAGTATATATATATATATATATTAATGAAAATGGAGTCAGTATATATATATTTTTTCTTAGCAGTGAAGAAGGGATAATGCATAGTTAAATTGCATTATTTTGTCCCAATCTCCAGACTACCATGAGTTATGTATTTTGTCTGCTTGCCCAAATATATTTTAAGATCCAGAGAATGGCTGTGTTTCTAGTTAACAAAGCCAAAACCACAAGTTGTCTCAAATACTTCTTTTCCATCCCATTGTCTATTAAAGAATTATCATCTTTAAAGAGAGGAAGGAGAAGAAAAGAAAGAAAATGTATATAATCCATACATCAAGCCTCAATTAATCTACTGAGTGTTTTTTAAAGTTTTGTTTTACTCTCATTGGGAGTGCGAGAAATAATACTGAAATTTATAAAAATAAAAAAATAGTGACAGAAATCAGCTTGCAACTATAAACAAGAGAGCAGTATTTTGTCATTGCTTGGACATTATTAGGAACTGAAGATGGATTGGTAACTTTAAAAACTTGTTAATCATTCTTTTAACTTATTTAAAGTAGTTATTTAAATCTTCTTCTATGGGTCAAACATCATTTTTTTACATAAACATTAATAGTTTGTTCTTGTTAATTAACATTATGAATAAAAAAAAAACATCACAAATACATGTTGAAGTTATTCTCCTTAATTTTTTTATTATCTTTGAATATTATTTTTTATTGTAATTTATTTTGTCTTTTATTTGTTATTGTCATTTATTGAGTTAATCAACAATACTGGAGCAATCTGTCAATATATATTTTATGAAGTTTTTTTTTTATTTTGCATATTTAAATTTGATATAAATGTTGCTTTGTTCAAGATTTAAATAATTTTTATATATGATTTATTTATAATTCAATAATATGAAGGAAAACATTTTAACATGATATATGTCAAAATATGACTGTTATACAGACATACATCAATTACGATTAGTTAGAAGAGATTATACTAAAATCTTAATGCTTAAAAGGTTTTACATTAAGGGTAAAAATTAGTAGAGCAAATTAGTTAGGAGAAAATATTGAATAAATATTACATAGAATGTTTTTTTCTTGTTATTGGAATACTTCATTTTAAACCAGCTTATATGAATAGGAGCATATGCATTTAATTTTATTATTTGGTTACACATATAGTAAATTTTTTAATTTATGTATTATTTTGATTAATATAATAATTAAAGTCAATGGAATGATCAGAAATGTGTTTTATTAAAAAGCAAGGAATCTTAATAAACAGAATTATATAATATTTTTTTCTTTAGTGCTATTATTAGAAGTAGTATTGTTATTTTTAGTTTTATTATTTAATTAATTCACAACACATATACCTGATCATCTCATTGTCATCAGAGGTGTGGTTGTTTGTCATTATCATTGGTTTGATTTAATCTCATAATTGAGATCTAGATATTTGTGCCTAGTTATACATTAGTGGTTATATTTTATTCATCATCATCAATTATGAGTGTATGAGATGTCTATATGCATATTAGGATTATGATTATCATAACATTATTATAGAAATAGTCCCACACCTGTGATTGAAATGGGATATAACTATGTAAATTGTATAAGTTATTTGATTATTGGGTGCAATATATAGAGGGCTTGAGGTATATAATAAATGTCCCTTATGTTGCTGTAGAAGGACTTAGTCACATATACCTTAGACTTATTTGTTTAAATTATAGATGAATGGGCAAACAATTGCCTAGATCTTGATAGTGATCATGGATAATTTTTCTTTATAGTATAAGATATTTTGTGTAAATTTAGTGAGATGTATCTCAACTTCAATATAGTATATCAAATATATTTGTACAGTCACAAGTATGAATGGTATGGAAAAGTATCAAAAGTCACTTGAATCTGATTATTCTTGAGATACACAGTCAGGATCAATCCTGGATTCTAACATATTTGCCTATACTTTAAGTCTCTGACTCTATGAACAAGAATCCTGATAACACAGCATAATGATTATAATTCTAGGTCTCAAAATACAGCAGTAGAGCATAAGATTGAAGAGATGGTCATGACAAAGAGTAGCCCAGTAATTACATTTATTAAAATAATATTTATTAATGCTTTACTATTAGCTAAAGAAAATGATTCAAAACAAGATTTACATTTGAAATAGATTTAAAATAATAAAAACACATATATAGATATTACAAAAGTGTTTTACGCTTGTTGTTACATTAATTATTTACATAAATTGGGATTTCTTCTTATGAAGTCCCATTATACAAATTAATTTAGCAGTTATAATTTTGAATTGGTGATTTATAGCTTGTGTGGGGGTAATATGCCGATTTAAAGTTATATAAAGATGCAATGTTGGGGATGCATAAAACAAATATAAAAGATCATAACATGTTTGGATGGTTAATAATATAAAGAGTACTTTGCGGTTTAGCAGTAAATGATTTTATAAACAGGAAAGAATATACACTTTTAATCATTTATCTAGAACAGGGGTCCCCAACCTTTTTGCACTTAAGAGCACATTCTATAATACCCGCCAGGTGGCGAGCACCATTTATTTTTTTCAACCAGATGGTGGGCACCAATTATTTTTTTCAATATAAATTTATAGTTGGATATTGTTAATAATACACATAATGTACAAAAAAATATTTATTTCAAAAATAAAATTTTAACATATAATTAACGTTTATATTTTTACACTGTAAAAGTATAGTATGCACTACAATTTGATTACAATATAATACAATAATTTATAAGAAATTTTAAAAATTAAATTTATTTATATGAGATAAATAATTTTTTATCGTGTTCGGATAGCAGCGGGTGCACATAAAATGGTCTGCGGGCATGATGGTGCCCATGGGCATAGGGTTGGGGACCCCTGATCTACAATATGCAAATTATTATATATGTATTACTGGAATTGTATGGAAATGAGATCTTTGGACCACATAAATAAGAAACAAACAATGTGTTACATGTATGAGGATAAGTAAGGTATACACTCATTAAGATTTTACAGAAAATATGGATTGATTTACATCTATATAAATCGATAATGATTTTAAATGGAAAGCATTTTAAATCCCATACTAAATAATTAGTATGATTGCATATTTTATGAATGAGTCATTATTATGTTCAACACCTCATTGTGACTGACAAAAGTCAAACATGTGGTAATCAAATTAATCAGAAGAGTAATGATACTAGCATATAATAAAAGAAATCCAGCTCTTATGGTAGTTTGGATACTTTATCATTTTAAAATATTTTTAAATGAATCATGGTTGGTATGTCCGCACATTTTGGCAGAGCAATGCCAAAAGAAGAGGTTGAGTTTCCAGGCCCAGTGCCAGATGTATGCTCAACTACAGCAGTATCATTTCCACAACCATCACATTCCACAGAAAGTAACATATACTTTAGTTTACAAACAATTTTTATAAAGGTAAATGGGCAGCTTGCTATTTCTGAAGTCTCCACATGACAAAGTAATTATAAATCGGTGACTTTTTTTGTATTAAATAGCAAAGCTATAATTCTACTATAATGTATAATAGGTCTGCTTAGCATTTTCAAGATTTGATGTTCAAATCTCATACTCATAGCTTTGTGAATGAAGTATGAGATTCGAACATTAAATCTCAAAAGCACTAAGCAGACCTATTATACATTATAGTATAATTATATCTTCACTATTTAATGTGAAAAAAGTCACATATTTATAATTACAAGTTTTTCTAGTGAAGAGAAAAACAATTTATGATGAAGGAAAAAGATATATGAATACCATAATAAATCAAAAGGGTATGCCAGTAATGTTATTCATAAGTAATAAAATCAGTATAAAGAAATATAACTTAAAGCCTACAATAGTTTAACCTCCACACAATGATCTGTTTTAATCACATGTCATTTAGCAGATTATAACATTAAACTAACAAAATTTTATTTAATTTTGATTCCCATATATGTATTAACTAAAACATATAATATATAAAACATATATGTATTAACTAATAGAATTACCTCTCCATGCTAGAATAAGAAAGAATGTTCCTACTTATAAAGTTAACAATCTTTTAAAAATCAAATTTTAAATATAAATTCAAAGTAATAATTTCAGCACCATTTATCGATAGTAAAAGATTTTAACGAAAACCCAAGAATAATGGATTTAAAATAAAACCAAACTAGTAAGTGATTTGTATCTAAAATGAACAAAACTTTATTAATAGATTTTAGATGCATCCCCCCCCCCTCTGTTTCTTTCTAAATTAAACAATTAAAATCCCCTTTTTTCAGACTTGCAAGGTTGGGTAGTATTGACATATTAAGGAAAATAAAATATATACATATATAAAACGAAATATCCTAAATATTTAATAGAGCTGCACAAAGCTGTATAATTATAATCAAAAATAAAGAAGGATAGCTAGGAATATAGTAAACTAATAGTACAGGATTACAGGGACAGAGATTAAGAGGATAATTAACAGAAAGTTTTAAACTATTATATGTTAAGAAATATAAGATTTTTATTATGGCTGAGATGCACAAATTACATAAGAAATTTATATTAAAGACAACTCTACATGGAATGAGGTTACCTCAGGATCTATTGTGAATGCATGCAGATATATCTATTTCTTCTAGTGATTTCAGATGTGCAGGCAGTTACCACAAGATAGCAGCAGTCAATGTCAGCATTCAGGTGGTCATCTAGTGTGTTTGGTCTGAAGAACAGAGCATCACAGTGGCAGTAGACAAACAGTCAATGAGAAGTATGGAAAAAAAGTGATTGCATCCCTCTACTCACAGTTCATGTTGTGAAACTTATGCTGACTTCTTAAAGTTGAATTATGACTCAATTTCTCTGAAAAATTTCTGACTGAAACATTCTGAAAGAATTTACTAACTGATTGAAATTTATTGAATGAATGATTTCTTTTGTTCTGTGGGCTATTTTATACCCTTTTAATCCACCCAATCATGCAGTATCATTTATCCACAGATATCCCTGTAATCTCATATGTTTAATTAGTAAAATTTTAAAGATATAAAATTCAAATCATGTTTAAAATATTTTAGATTCTTTTAAAGATTTGTGAAAAGAAATGACAAAGTTATTCCTTCCTATTTTAATTAAAATTTCATACTTGTGATTAGCAAAAATAATCTAAAATAAAACAATAGTTTACTTCAGCTTAGCAACAAGTCTAAAAGTATTTTGAACCTTTTTTATTCCAAAATATAATTAATAATATATATATAAAAACATATATAATTTTTCAGTAATAAATACTACCAAGATTATTGCTTCGTTTATATATGTCTATCACACACACTACTATTTTACTTTACTCAATATTTTTCTAACTTTCTTTAATTATTATAATACATTGTGTGGGTGAAATGGCATATATCCATTGTGTTAAAACTCGAAATGGAAATGAATATTGTTTTTAATTAATCTAAAGTAAATAAGCCCATGGGGCTAAATTGTAATTAATGGTCAGATAAGAGCTAAAAAATTTTTTAAAAATATTGCATTACCAGCTTATTGAAGGTCAACCAAAGCGAAGACCTTAATGAAAATGATATGAACAAGAAATCATGGTCAGTGAATCCAGAGGATTAATATAAAACGAAAAAAAATTCAAATTAAAAAAAGTTCCACCTTGATTTTTGAGGAGGAGAAGAAAAAGACACACTTTTCACCCTCTTACTATTTCCAAATGAAGGGACTGTTGAAATATGAATGGTACTATTACAGACTCCTAATCATATTGGTCCAGCAATAAAATTGTTGTAAGATCGAACCAGCTAAGGCTGCCTCTGGATTGATAACCATGGCCTGAACAACAGACTGGTCTTCCCTGAAAGTATAAATAATAAAAGACTTTGCAGGAATTGGCACAAGAAACTGGGAGCTCCATAATGTGATCTATAAACTATAAATCATGAACTCTAATTATTATAAACTTTTGCTAAATGAACTTTAAATCATTTCTTGAACATTTAAGGCTTAATCAAGATTTAAATGTTGAACTCTGATCTGAACAAGAATAGAACTCTAAATCAGTTAATAATATTTTTATATATATAAACTAATTAAATCATTTTTGTTTATTTATATTTATTAAATAAATCATTAAAATGTATTACATTTTAAGTTGGGGTAGATAGCTGCATGGATTCAATATATTGATTAATTCTTAAGAATTGTATTTATGATATATATATATATATATATATATATATATATATATATATATATATATATATATATATATATATATATATATATATATATATATAAAATATAATAATTGATGTAACTGGTATAAAAATTTCTCTGTCTTCTTTTGGTGATTTGATTGGCTTGATTTGCACTTTGAACAGATTACTCTCTTATATTCAAAATAATTTATTAGAGAGAATGGGTAATATTTTGCCTTACTTGTTGTCTATATTATTTTAATAAATTTAAATTGCTTCTTTCCATATACTAATTCATATCAAAATGTTTAACTTTTTAAAAATTTTGACAACACATTAAATTTGGTAAAATATTATTAAAAATAATAATAATTTTTATTTGTTTAAAATGGTCTTAAAAATTATTTCCATTGAATTAAAAAAACCATTTGTTCAACTAAATTTAATTATTAAAAATAAATACAGTAATTACGTATGCGTTTCAATGTAAAAAAAGAAAGGAGCACGAATTAAAAAAAAATCGTCTGATAGTGTTGCTTTTGGGGGGAGAAAGAAAAGAAAATGGTAAAAGGCAAATGGTGTAAATATGATAAGCTTATTTTAAAATAGTTAACAAGTAAACGGATTACCACAAAGTTTTCTATAAACGTAAAAATAACATAGTGGTATTTAATAATAAGATGAAATGCTAAATTTAAAAGTCTGTTCAAGTCAGCTAGTCAGGTGGATCAAATCGCCAGTAATAATTTTCCAATATTACATTTGAAATATGTCAGAGCTTTCCAGTTTAAAAGCAGAATTAATTGAAGATTTTGGTATGTTTTAAAATATTTATTATTCTACAATTTGGAAAAATTAAATAAGTATTTTAATTACAGAAGTTTTATAAATGTGAAAATTTGCTTTTTAAAAAAGAAGAAGTTTAAATTAAAGTAAAATGTTAAAGTTATTAACATAGTTTAATATTTCCGTTTATAATTTTAATAAAAAATATAGTATTGATTGATATTTAACTTTGCAATACCAGTAATATATTTGCTAGTTAATTTGTTTACCATTTGGATAATAAAAACAGTCTTCAAATAATTAATCAAAGCTATTTTCTAATTTTATCATCAGTTTGGAATGATTAAATTAATTGCTATAATTAGTATTCCTAGATTGAAGCGTGGATAAATAAATATTAGCATGGATGTGATAAACTTGGAACGGTTTTAATAGAGAAATGTAGAAATTAATAACTTATGAAAAAACATTTTCATTTAAATTCTGCGTGTCATGTTTTGGAATTGTTTCATGTTTATGGAGCCACGTAAAATCGTTAATCTAATAGTGCTTATAATAACTAATACAAATGGATAAAATGACATGTATGGAATTCAACTATAATTGTAGCTATTACTTCATATATTTATTGTTCGACACATCGTACATGGATTTCACGGATCATATTTGTAGTTATAAAATGCTATACAATTTAATTTGTGATACACACACCTGCTAGAATCCATGTATTGAACTATAATATGCTATACATTTAATTTATATCACACACACACCTGTTAGATTTTATGTATTTGATGAATAATGCATTACTTTAATTTTATCGTTAGATGAACTTGCATGTGAAGTTCATAAGTTATATTTTATTAAGTTTAAATTAATAGGGGTTGAATAAAATACTTATTCAAAAGAATAGCGCTTGCAAAAAAAAGCTTGAAAAGTACTAAATGAATTTATGAGATGTATCAATTTTTATGAGGTATTTTGTGAGTCTTTCCAGATTTCTATTCCTATACTAATATTACTTATATTATATTACATATGTTTTATCTTAAGCAAGATAAGTTAGTACATTAGTTGTCCTGATTAGCGTAACATTTTATTATGCAAGAACCCACATTTTCTAAAATGTTAGTGTTTTCTGAATGGTCAGAATAACTGAGGAGGATGATTTTGCACTTTAATGTGAAGTAAATAGTAATGTTGTTTTATAATGTTAAAAGGCATTAATCTGTGCCGGTGGTTAATCCGCAGATTACTTAATTGCCATTTTTTGTATTTTACACTCATTCCTGTGCTGGTGATTAATCCGCAGAATTGTGTAATTATACTTATTACTTTATGATGGTGTATAAATCCACAAAGCGTTTAGTATTATTTAATTCCTATGTGTAGATGAATGCATCCACAAGAATATGGTTTTACTTCATAGATATAAGTTGGGCAAAGTATTTTAGTTATTCTGCTAAATCATCTTCTTCCATTTGTAAGTATAATTTATAAGTTAGATTATTAAATTGTAGCAGGACATTCTATTCAAGTTACCTCATAATAATTAACTGTTGGTTGATTATTATTTACCTGAATGTAAGTTTAAATTTTCACTTTATTTAATGATTGCATTATAGCTAAATCCTACAGATATAATATTATTTATTATATTATTATAAGTTTACGGTATAGATTTATTGAATCTGGAAATGACATTAGATGTTTCATGAGTTGATGTTGAATTTAGTATAATTTCCTCAATACATTCATTATATCAAATTGAAATATAAGGTATGATTAGGTTTTTAAAAACCGTACCTATGATATGTTATTGAAGAAAGTCGATGGAATTATAATTTATTTATTTTATTTGTTTATTTATGTCTTTAATTATAACATTAGAATTAATTACTTATTATTCATAAATTTGTAAATAAACGTTGATTTATAATTAAACCTACTGTGCCGTTGCTATTTGTCATTCGTAAAATCAGAAATCATAAACCTTGGATAGAGCATACATTGAAGTACATACTATCGTCAACATGATATAAGAGTTTAGTGATATTTTGAGAAAACATTTGGATGCTTTTCGTCTTTGGTAGTTTATGATGTGTAAGGTACAATAAAATCCCATTTACATTTTCCATCATTTTAGCTTTGCGTAGTTGATTCTAGTATACAATATAAATTGATTATTAAACCTGTAAACAGATTTACCAGATAATGACATGATTGAATATATTTACTTAACGTTTTTAAATTGTCATTTGTCAGTATAATAAGAGTCTCAGTGATATAGTAAACTATAAAAAAAGAACCCAAGTATTTATGTTTATTTATTGCAAAGCTTTACCTGGACTAGCATTTGTATTAAAAATCATATAGATGGTTTAAAATTTCATAATCTTATGTAGTTCCACAATTTATGCCATCTTATACATGGTCGGCCATCGGGTCTCATACAATGAAAATCGCAAATTAAGGTTTGAAAGATAATAACATTACATACTTATAATTTGTTTAATGTATTTTATCATACTACTATGATAGGTCTTCGCGGTACACCCTGGCTGCGATCAAATTAAATCATAAAAAGTTTATGTTATATCATTGGTTTGGTCTGTGGTATGTTGCTCCAGATGTTGGTTGTGGTCTTTGGTGCATAATATAGATAGCATGATATGCTTTTGGTTACAGCTTTTAATAGCTGACAAAGTGCAGCGGGAATTGATCGGTGATCGAGGTTACAATTCTTAGCGCACTTATGTTTTGGTGATATTATGTAGTTGGGACAACAATCGAACGGTTACAATATATATATATATATATAGGTAAATATGACACCTCATTCTGAGTGTCTAAATGTATTTACTGGCATATCTTTTAAGTTGTTGTTGTTAATGCAACACCTTATGATGGGTGTCATTGTGTTTACTTTATTGTAAATTTCCCACAGCAATTTGCAATTAATAACTTTATATTTAAATTAATTTATTTTACAGGAGTTAATTTCAGGCTATTTGTTTCATAGTTAAGTCAATGCTGGCAGATGAATATATGGATGTTTATATCAATGTAATATGAAGTGTGCTTATCATACAGGTCAAAGCCCATATGAATGTATGATCCAAAGGTATAGTTGATGCATTACAATGGATGTGGATATATTTTTCCATGCCATTGTTTTCCTTTTTGCTCTGGGTGTTAATAATAAGATGACCAAGATACAATTCATCACTACAGATAATTTTTAATATATATATATATATATATATATATATATATATATATATATATATATATATATATATATATATATATATATATATATATATATATATATTCCAAATGATTTTCCTTGCCATACAAAAACACATTTCTGTTCTGGGTGAGGATCATTTCTTTTTAAATAATACCATGCTGCAGATTCACATTTCTGTCAGTGTAGTTTTATGCTAGCAACTTCATATTGCATTTGTTGCATCTGTATATTAGGAAGCAAACATTGACTTGGCTATGAATGTTTAGACTGAAGTTGAAGGATTGTTTTTGAAAAGGTTTTAAGTGAGTAATCTATGTAGCTTAACTATACTCAACATTATAAAACCAGCTTCTATCAACTATCCATATGTGTGGACTTTTAACTAAAGTATAAAATTATAATTTAAATTTTAAATCTAAACTAGAGCATTTTTTATACTGACAGTGGCTTAATTTATTTTTTTTATTTTTAATCTTAAAAATATGTTCGTCTTTATGAAAAAAATGTTTAATAATGTATTATAATTCTCAACTATTCCTAGAGCTATTGGCATGGGCTTATGGTCAATATATAAATATAATAAAATAAAACTGGATCACATTAAAATATGTATCTTCTGTGCCGGTCGAATTTGTATGTTCATGTAACAAGATCCAACATCTAGGTAAAAGTCCCTCGAGTCCAATCATGCACAAGATACACAGGTCAGGAATACTCATGAACTCTGCCCTATTTGCCTATTTCCCAGATTTATAACATTATGAACAGCAATCCTAATGATACCGATTTAATTTAATTCTCACTGCCGGCATCGGTCATCGGAGACACAAAAAGACTCTAGGCTAAATTTTAATGATAGACTAACTTAACAACTAACTATATTTTTTGAGCAATGAAGGCTCGTGACCTAGCATATTAATTATGTATTTAGTGGAGATCATCTAGTCATATAGAGCATAAATAATAAATGGATATTAAATTAACTAAAAGAAAGCAGTGATTCAAGTTGATGTATAAAGTTTAAGATTTATTAGATTAATAATAAAAATTATGTCGGGTTATTTATCCGACATTAGCCTCATAAGTATTATATATATATATATATATATATATATATATATATATATAATTTACATTTTACAATAACTTGATATTTGCGGCTATGCCAATAATATATGTATATGACTTAAGTTATTAGCACTATTGGAATGCATTACTAGAATATTATTACACCCCCAGAGAGACGCAAAGAGCATTTATCTGATTTAAAAAAGAAATAATTTTACAAGCAAATATTACATTTAGTTATTCAATTTTATTATTAATTTGAGGTGTAAACAATTAATGTGCAGGATGGATAATGAATAATTATATAAATGATACTAAATTTATCACATTTATATGCATAGTAAACTAATAGAAGTATGTCTGTTTAAAGAAATCATCGCATTACAACTTATGGCTATTTCTGCGTGACTAATAATACACTGAAAGGTGGTGTGTGCATGGTGGCAGATTGGGGTGGTCCATGGATTCTGAAGTGTGCTTCATGAATTTGATTAACAAAATTTACCGATTTCCTCTGCAAACATAGGCAGGATCGGTGTTGAGATGAAGGGCTGTCAGCTATGTCTTCATCAGGCTGGATTTTCCAGAGCAATTCTCATATAAAGCATGCACATACAACCAGTGTGTCCACAGAATGTTTTTACAGCCTGGTTTTTAGGACACAGAAAACGATGATGTGACTCGACATAGTGAATACCTCCATGTGAGAAAGAAGCACAAATATATATAAACGAAATGGCCTATATGCACGCAAAACTTAATAATACAACATAACTATAACTTTAAAGACTTTTTAAAAATATTTACTACCAATAAATTGTGAAATACTCAGCATAATGGTATGGTTTCTTCATTAAACAGACATGGATAATAATTCTAATTAATTATAAACTAAGATCTGAAGATCCACCCCCTTACATTATGTTACTTAATATTACTCATAAACTTCCCACACATTTAATAAATCTCAATCTTGGTTAATAAATGTCGTGATGAAAATATATAAATTAATACAAAATAAATGGGTGGTGGTAATAGCTATGATGGGTTTTACATATATACTATAAATTAATAATAAGAGATAGCACATTATTTAGAATGGAAAATATTTATGAAACAGATGTCAATCTGTTTTTCTACATTAAACATAAAAATAATTAGTTTGTTTATCTAAAATCACTAGCACCTGGGCAAGTTGAATAAGACTTGTTTTGATTAAGTTATAAGTTAATTACCCGAAAAATGATGGGTGGGGAAAACAAAAATAAATTCTATGCTTGCGATTTTAGAAATATTATTGGCATTTCTTTTTAAAATATAAAAACACAAATCTAAACGAAAATTATTTGCCGCTTGGAAATAAAAGAAAATAAAAATTTTATAAGAAGCTTAATAGTGATTAGTTATATAGAGTTATAAGAATACATATTTTGAAGACATTTAATATATATGATTAGAAAATATAATAAATATTACAGAGAAGACAGGATTTGATAATTATGAGTGGTCAAAGTTCTTTTTACCTTGCTATTTGGAGGAGCGATTTTACTACGAATCCGTCCATCGGTATTATTTCACTAGATCTAGGGTAGCATTATTATATAGTAGTTAGCATTTCACTTTTACTGGAAAAATATATACAGTTCATCAGTATGGGATGCAGAGCTTTGCTTATGGGAACAGCATATTAGAATGCAGGGGAAGGTGAAATTTCCCCTACTCATGGCACATTGAGTGAGAATCAAAACTGGCATGGAATATGTATAGCAACATCATAATTTGGTGGTCTCCTCTTCCTTGTGGATTCAAATCCAGCAGTATATATACTTTTATTTTGAAGATGGAACTTAGTAACTACTGCTGGACCTAAGGCGGTTGAAGCACTTACTGTACATCTGGAATAATTTGGCTGGATATTTTCTTATCTGGTAAGAGTTTTGAATCAATGCAATTTTGTTATCAGTTTTTCGAATGATTGTTTTAAAATAAATCTTATGATTTTCAAACAAGCAAGCATGGACAAAATTTCCACTAATGGGTTTATTTTATTATTACAAAATCATAAACTTTTACTTTTATCTAAGGGATCTTCCAGGTAATTGTTTTCGAAAGACTTTTTAACAAGATTGCATTATTTCTGGCTACACAATTACATCTGAAAAAATAATAAGTTTCATATATGATACCTTATATATAACATAACATTACTAATTTATTCACAATTTCCTACACTGAAATATATATAGATTTATTACTTATGCCCGTATACACATGAAAATATTATTAAATAAAAATATTTTTAGATTAAGATATATAAGTGTTTATGTGATTTATGTTAAAATACTAGGCAGGAGAAATATACATCATATTAATAGATATGTATATATGTGTGTAAAGTTGGGTTTGAATATAGTTAGATGGTAGGAGATTGGATGTGAGCTGTGAAGCAAAGATCTGAGCATCAGATCTGCTTCACTTCCTACTATATAATTTTTTCCTGTTTCCAATGACCTGGTGGTGCCCTGATCAGTAGATATCATGTTACTCTATTTAATCCCCTGACCATCCATTATATATATATATATATATATATATATATATATATATATATATATATATATATATATATATATATATATATATATATATATATATATATATATATATATATATGTAACGGTATATAATATGCCATTTCATTAATTTAAAATTAGAATAAAACCTTTTTAAGTTCGTAAATAAAAAAACTAAAAGCTAAAATTAAAAAGAGTTGTTCAATGTATTTATATATATCCATGCAGATGCAAAACTTTAAAAGTATTTCTTTTTTAAATAAAAAAAGTATTTGAACATACTTTTTTATAAAAAAAAAAGATAAAAGATCTAAATATAAAATATTTTAGAACAAAAGTAATGTATGTAAAAATAGAAACAGGTATTAATTAATTCCTGAAATTTCAAAATAGAAATGATTGTGCTATTAATTATTGAAAAGCAAACTAGCCCTTGAGGATGTTATATCATTAAAAAGTCAGAAGAAAGATATAGATAAAAATTAAAGATTGTTTCTCACTCTGAAGCAGAATGTCCAATATAAGCAGAAATCCATCATGAAATTGGTAGAAGATTTTTATCAAGAATTATATAGTAATAAAGAACAAGTATTTCCTATATCTATTACATCTTCCAAATTGCCCAGAATTTGAAATGAAGAAGTGAGACATGCAATTAAGTGTATGAAGAAAGGAAAGGATCCAGGAAATGATGGAATTATAATTGATATATTAAAAGAAGCAGGTGAAGAAATATAATCAATTTTAGCAAAGTTATATATCAAATGTCTAAATGATAAAGATGTACCAGAAGATTGGAAGAATGCAGTAATAATATTAATATTTAAAAAAGGTGATAAAGAAGATATTAGAAATTACAGACCTATCAGCCTTTTATCAGTTTTATATAAAATTTTTACCAAGATAATTACAACTTGTCTACAGAGAACTTTGGATTTCCACCAACCAAGAGAACAAGCTGGATTTAAAAGTGGTTTTAGTACAATAGATCATATCCGGGTATTGAGAGAAGTCATAGAAAGGACAAATGAATATGAGTTGTCATTATGTTTTGAATTTGTAGATTATGAAAAGGCATTTGATTCTATACACATTTCTTCAGTGATTAAAGCATTGGATCATCAAGGTATAGATCCAGGATATTGTCATATTTTAAAGAATTTTTATAAAAATGCAACAGCAACAATTATATTACATAATGATACTGGAAAAATCAACATTGAGAAAGGTGTAAGACAAGGTGACTCCATATCTCCAAAACTCTTTACAGCAGTGCTGCAAGAATTATTTTGTGGATTAAAATGGGAAACTAAAGGAGTGAAAGTAAATGGAGAGTATTTAAGTCATTTATATTTCTCAGATGATGTAGTTGTTTTTGAAAATAATGCTTCAGAGTTGCAGGAAATGTTGCAGGAGTTAGCAGATGAAATTAGAAAAGTAGGACTAAAGATAAATGTTAAAAAGACTGAAGTAATGTTTAATCAATTTGCTCAAAATATGAAAATAAAGATTGATTATGAAAAATTAGAAGAAGTTAACAGTTACAAATACCTTGGTCAGATTATTAATACAGATGGAAACATAATGGAGGAAATTAATCATAGAATTAAACTTGGTTGGAGTGCTTTTGGTAGAAATAACTTGATACTAAACACAAATATGCCTATGTGTTTGAAAAGAATGGTTTTTAACAAATGTGTTTTACCAGTTCTTACTTATGGATCTGAGACTTGGACACTTAATAGAAGAGCAATACAGAGACTTCAGACCACTCAAAGGAGTATGGAGAGATGTATGTTGGGAGTAACAAGAAGAGATCGAAAATACAATGTATGGTTAAGACAACAAACAGGTGTTACTGACCTTATTGAAAAAATTAAAAGATTGAAATGGAGTTGGGCTGGACATATTGCTAGAAGAGATGATAATAGATGGACAATTGAAATTTTAAACTGGATTCTAAGAGATTGTAAAAGACCCAGAAAGAGACCACATGTGAGATGGATGGATGAAATAAGAAAATGTGCAGGGGTGTTGTGGAGAAAAGAAGCTAAAGATCGGAGAAGATGGATTAAACTTGGAGAGACCTTCATCCTGCAGTGGATTGATAATGGTTGATGATGATAATATATAATTAAAAATACTAAATAATTTTGTGTGTTTTAAAATTGTATTTTTTTACTTTTATTTTAATACTTTGTAAATACTTTTTTTGTCACAAAACTACATAAAAATTCAAGATGGAAGGCATAGTCATTAACTGTCCAGGAAAAATTAAAGAGGTGGGAAGTTTGTTTCATGATTTTAAAAAGAATTTATAAATTAAAGTTAAGGAAAGTAAAATCTAAAACAAAGCTAATTGATTTTAGTTAGCTATTAACATTTTTATCGAATCCATTTCCAATCTGGAAATTGGATTGAATTTATTTTGGACAGTTATCTCACATCGGCATCTCTTACTAACAATAGAGAAATTTTTTTTGTAAATTAAGGCTCCATTAGATTCAGGAAGTTTAATTAAAACAAACATTCTTTGAGTGGCTAAAAACTGACATAAATAGGGCTAAAAATCTATTGTGTCAGAGTTTGGTCAATTGTTACTAGATGACTTCATGTCCATTTAATTTTTGAGGAGCCTAAGCCACCTTCCCCTCCTTTTTCAACCTGACTCATGCTGAGATATAGCTCCTACTGCTTAAGAGTGACTGTGCCATTAATGAATGCCAGATTAATCAGTACTTCATAGAATGCTGAGGTAAGCAGCACCAAGACATTACAATAGCATTAGCCAATTTTAATTTGTAATTTAGTTTGCAAACAAATGTTTTTTTTATGTGTAATTTAAAAAAAAAAACCTGCTAATCAGTGAGTATGTTAATCTTTTTGTATCAATTATCTGCTATCCAACTAATGTTTACTACCAAATATTTCATCCAATTCATGCCTCTTATTATTTTTATAATTCAGTGCTGTTATAATTTAATTTTAATGATATATTTTTTTGATTTTTTACTTAATTTTATTTGGAAATGCCAATCAAACTGAGTTTTATGAACTTCTATATCTCGCAATGGAATAAAAAAGAGGAATATTAATGGGCTCTTTTTATTTATTTCTAAATATCTCATAAGATTGGGTTTGTACTTTATATGAATACCTGCATTTTTTTTAATAAATGTTTTATCGTAAATTTATATAAAATGTATAAATACTTTGCAATCTGGGGTGGATATTGGTGTCTGTTAATTTTATTATTCTCTTATTGACCATCATCGCCAAAAGGCTGGAAACTTAAAAATATTTTGTAATTTGCACTTTTAATTATAGTTTAACTTGTGATAAATGACTTTAGCTTACATGGGTCATTATTTTAGCATATCATTACATATTTGTTAAACCATTTAAGGCTTTACTTTAATATTTAAATTCAGTGACTTTATATTATTATAATAGTGTTGCTGGCATATGTCAAATTATTAATAAGCTACATAGGGCTTTGATCTGATTGCCTACCTCACTTCAGGAAATCATGATCTTCTTCATTGGTCATTCTTTTCCAAGTATATATTTATATACTGCTTTGACTTGCCTGTACCATAATCCAGTGATTGAAAGCCTCCAGACTTTAATGTCCTCATTCATGATAGAAGTCTATGTTTATTTCTAGAACATGCAGGTTAGAGTAGATGAAGATCTGTATGGATGTGCCATGGTTCGGCCCATAGAAACTTCCTGCTTATCTTTTTTTTCTGTAATACTCTAGCATGAAGCTGACATGTACCATGATTAAAAAAATTGGAGAATGCTCTTATCCTGGCCAAATGTGCCATTTCTTCTCACTGATATTATACTAGCACCACCATTTATTATATTTAGTTTTCTAGCCTGTTAGCAAAATAAATCATAATATGTGATAATAAAATGTTTTTCTCTTTGTAATATTTTTTATTGGAGTTTAAATACAACTTCTCTCAGATAAATCCATTTTTGTAACATTGAATAAAAATCTATTTTTAAATATACATTCAGTATTATAACTTCCACACTAAATTAATATTTGTTAAAACAAAAATAATTGTACCAAGTTCGGTAAATGTTTATAATGAAAATAAAATTGTAAAGGCGTGAAGTTGATTTATATATATATATATATATATATATTGTAACGATATATAAATATGTCGTTACATTTATTTAAAATAAAAACTTAAAAGTTCGCAAATAAAAGGAAAAAACTAAACGCTAAAATTAAAATGTTTGTTAAACATATATATATATATATTCGCACGGATGCTAAACTTTAAAAATATTTTTTTCATAAACAAGAAATATATATTCGAACGTATTTTTTTAAATAAAAAAAATACAAGATTGAAATATAAAAATATTTTAATAAAAAAATAACGTAAGTTAAAATAAAAACAGGTATTAATTAATTCCTGTAATCTGTAAATGGAAATGATTGTTTATTAATTATCTAAAAGCTGTTTAATTAAAAAGTCAGATGAAAAGTTAGATAAGAGAAGAAAGAGATTTTAGTTTGACCAATGGAAGAAAATAAAGGCCCGGACCATAATGAAAAAACAGAACAGTGACGTTTTTGTTCATGGAATCCATAGGAGGACTATAAAAAGAAAAAAAAATATTGAGTTCCAGTCATTTTTTCCAACTTGATTTGATCACAACGGTAAGACGCACTTGCCGTTCTCTCTCATTTTTTTTGTTTGTTTTAAAAAAAATAAAATGAAAAGACTGTGATACCAGAATGGAACCAGCTAATGCTACCTCCAGAACATTTTCTTCCAATGGAGACGCTGTGGGAATTGCCAATGGGCCTGGACTCTTCTACCATAAGCTATATGAAATGAACAATTGTTAAAATCAATTAAGAACTTTCGTCAAGTTTTACAAATTGATAAACAAGCCAACTGAAATGTTAAAACGGACTCTTATCTGACTTTTGTAAGTTTTTAAATCAAATTAATAATGTTTAATTTTATATGTTTTCCGATTGATAAACATCATTTCCATTTTTTTTTCTTATTGTAAAGATTATTTAAATGTATGAAATTTAAGTTGTTTATAGACGCTTGCATGGATTCGTTTGCGGTTAATTATATTTTGGTTTTCATATTTGATCAAAATATATAGACATTCGATAAATAATGATACCTTACGGTGAGTATTTAAAATGTATTTATTCGGATGTCTTTTAAGTTATTGGTGACAACGCAAGTATCTTATGGTGAATACTATTGGGTTACTTATAAGTTTCCCTCTGCGATTGTCGGTATCAATAATTTTGTATTTTGATCGTTTATGTTTATTTTGAAATGTTTTGACCGTGGAATCTATGTAATCGATCTATATCCAACATTTTTAAACAAATCTGTGTGAATGTATTTAAATGTTAAAATTAAGTCGGGCGTGAATGGCTATATAGTTTGTAAAGTTGTATTAAGGGAGGGTAATCTTAGATTATTCATTTCGTAGTTGAATTGGTTCAGTGGATTGGATATATTTGTTTAATTAGTAGATGTAGTATGAGGTCCGCTACGGGCAGGATTATAGATATACGCCACACACCCTCTGTTTGCCTATGGATGGGTTTGTAAGTCAGCAGAAGACCGCAGTCCATTCCTATGGAGTTTTTTGTTTATTGTTCTACTTGCCAACAGATGTCACATTCCTGTTGGTGGAGAGTCAATGTCTTCTCTATTTCTACTTATTGTTCAGATGTACATTCCTGACAATATAGTATTTTGTGTTGTCGTATCATGCTACATTGAATACATGAATGTATCAGATGGATTGGCGCCAATTTGGTTGTGAAATTTGTTGCCTAAGGTTAAATCAGGGAAGAATATTTTCTTTTCAAATGCAGATCTATGTAGTCTATTCATACTTGACTATCTAAATAATAATTAAACTCATTGAAACTTAGTTAAATGTAAAATTAAAAGTTAATATAAAAATCTAAAATGTTAAACTTATTCCTCGAAATTTAAATATTATTTTATATGTGCGTAAATAAATATTTTTATATGTTAATTTCTGGCAGTGGCTTTTACTCTTTGATATTTAAGATATAAATTAAGATATAGATTTTTATCTCTGTGTCTCCACTGAGCTAGTGACTTGGGCTAACGATCGCAATATTTAAATAAAGTGGAATCTTAACAGCGCGTATCTGCCTACTTTATAAATTTTTCTAGGCTCACATGCCTAGATGGCGCCCTTGTAGTGCAGATATTGTTTTTGCGGTTAGATTCGATCTTCACTTTCATTCCGATTGGTACAATATATATATAACTCATCTTGAATTTTGTCCAAATAAATATTTATATTTTGACTTTAATCCAGTTGTTCAAATCTCCTTAATATATTTACTTTATGTTTTTTATACTTATATCTCAGGTTCATTCAATATCTCATCATCATCGCCAATTGAATTCTCATGTAAAACATTGTAGCTCCATGCCAAGATATAATGAATTTATGTTGTATCACGGTAGGTGTTGTGCATAATGTTATAGATTTGGGGAATGAGCAAATAGGTTAGAATTCATGATTGCTCCTGACCTGTGTATCTTGGGCATGATTGGATTTGGGGTACTTTAGCTTAGATCCTAAATCTTGCTGGATGGACATACATTTTTGACTGGTACTATATTAATATTAAATCTAGTTTTAATTATATCTATGTCTTCATGTCTATTTCATTAAAGCCTTACAGCTATAGTGTCTTGTGTGGAAATAATTTAAAATATAATAAGATCATTCATTAGATTAATAATAATATTAGTTGTAATAGAATTATTTAGAGTCTCTTGCATCTTCCTAACCCTGTGGCCTTAAAGATGTTTGCTGATGTGATGACAAGTATGTTATGCTGTAGTTATATGTTATATAATCAAACTACTAGATTCGATGTCAGCATTGTCCAGAACCCATCAGTACACCAGTAGTGCTGCTTTTTTGACTGTAATGAAGGGAAGATGCAACCATGGTTGACAAGATATACAAATTCTGACCATATATATATATATATATATATATATATATATATATATATATATATATATATATATATATATATATATATATATATATATATATATATATATATATATATATATATAAGTTATAACTAAAACACACTTATTCCCTCATTTACTTTCTTCACTTTATATTTAATAATTATAAGCTAGTTATTGATATTTGACTTCTGAATGTGCATTTCTTTTCAGAAAGTGAATTGACATGTCTACACATTCATCATATTTATAGCTCCAACCATCCTCTCCCATATGGAATTTTCCCATGTTCTGAGTCATCCTTTCCTTTTTTGTGAAGTTTTCCTAATATTCAGTCATTCAAAGAATGAGGAAAAAAGATTCGGCTGCTAAATACAAACATGAAGGTATGTAAATTAATCCAATTCAGTCCTTCCCAAACTTAACTAATTTTCTCACTGCACAAATTTCAGCATTTATGGGCTATGGCCCAAGTGCCAATCTTGCTATTTAACAAGAATTGCAGAATTTGCTAACAATAAATTAACTCAATACCTTTTAAGCTTTTTCCCAGTTTATACTAGCTTATGCTCGGGGGTGGGTGCATAACCTGCCGAAGAAGAAACATCAGGTGAATTAAAATCTCTCTCTTTCCCTTTTTTCTTTTTATTAGATAATACTCTTTCCAGATCATTTTTCATGATCTAACACATTTGCTTCTTAGAATTACTAAACATATATCAACATGCACCCTTAGGAAAGTAATAATGTAAACTATTTTAAAACATATAATACATATTGCAAACAAAAATACATATAATAAAATGTAAAAGGGACAAATAAACAAACAAAAAAATATAAAGTTTGTTTTGTTAAATTAAAAATCTATCAATGTTTATTTGAAGAAATTATAAAGTGGCACACACATGTATATTACATAATTTTGTTTCCAGGATGTTATAGTTAAAGAATAAAATCTATAAAGCAAAATATGTACAAAGTTATTACACTATTTGATTTTTGTGTATTTAAAGATTGGAAATAATAGCAAATATATTTACCGCTGTTTTGACAAGTCTTCTGAATTTAAAATATTTTTTTCTGAGTTCACCCTTTGTGTTTATCAATTCTTTTACCTTCATTCCCATTCCTTGGGCTAACATGGATAAATGACTAGTCCATTTGGTCTTTTAACTCAGAATTCTAATTAACAAGTTCATCATGGCACAACAGATTTGTGGAGTGGTAAACTTCAGTCACATGATTCATTCATAGTATGTTTTCTTTTCTTTTTTATAAAATATTTAGGGCAATCTGTCTCTTAATATCTTGAATGGCCTCAAAGAGACAGAAGGAGCTGGAATCTAACATAGACCCCCAGCACGATGAGAACTTTACCTCATGCATTTCATGAAGTTTCTTTTTTATCACATATTGCCTTCTGCCTTCTCTCTGCAATAATTCCCTTTAGCCAGCAAACCTGCCCAAACCCCCAAAAAATGTCCTCACTCTTGATCATTTTTTTTTCTTATCTCTCACAATAGTCATTTAACCCAATACCCAAACAAAAAAAAAACACTTAGCAACTTGGTCTTAACTTTTTCTATTTTTGGAAATTCCTTCTAAGTACGCTTCATTGGTTACCTTGATAATTAGATAATAGGATCATCAATAATTAAATTATTTAATGGACATTCCACCTATTCTTTTCTTTTAGCTATACACAAAAATCATTTCCACAATGTTTTTGAAACTTGATAATATATTAATCTTATTAATTTAAACAAAACAACCAACTATTAACTATAACAATTTCAATAACAATACAGTCCATTTGACTAATTGATTCGTGGAAGGTAAATGAAATTCCTTTCTTTTTTCTTTCATATTTTAAAATATTTGAAAATCTCTTGATTTTATTCATGTTTCTTGCCATCTTCAACACAATATTCATCAATATACACATATGCCACAAAATAAGAATAAAATAAGTGAGAGAAAGAAAGTAAAATATGTACATTAATATTAATAACCCATCACCACTACTACTACTACTACTACTACTACTACTACTACTACTACTATTATTATTATTATTATTATTATTATTATTATTATTATTATTATTATTATTATTATTATTATTATTATTATTATTATTATTATTATTATTATTATTATTATTATTATTATTATTATTATTATTATTATTATTATTATTATTATTATTATTATTATTATTATTATTATAGACAGAGTATGAGCACAGACTTTCACATGACCCACCACTCTCCACACTATCTCATAACACTGATACACCTGAACACAAATATGTCAAAAAGGTAAATAATCACCAATATACGTATTTCATGCTAAACCAGCAATCATCAGTTGGTCCAGATTACCATCTCTACACATATATGCTACAAGTGCTCAGATATATATTAAGATAGCAAATCCTTCCACTTTAATGGACAGGCTTCAATCTACTCCACACTCCAACTCTTCAACCATCCATCCAATTCATCTATTATTATTTATGTAACTATAGATGTGAAAGCTGTATGGTCATTTCAAAATACACAACTCATGAAACAAGACACACACTTATATACATACATAGCCTGATTTACTCTCCCCCTTGTAACATGATTCAAATCCAGTTCCTGTTACAATATATATATATATATATATATATATATATATATATATATATATACTTTAAGATAGTTATAATTGGAGGGGATTTAAACCTACCCTCTCAAGCTCTATTTAGTCATCCATTCCATCTTACACAACTGATATAGATGACTACATAAATAAGGAAAAGAAAAATGATTTCCAATATACATATTTCATGCTAACAGAGCATTGATTTTATATGTGTGTGGAAAATGATCCTGACCAACTGATAAGTGCTGTTTTAGCAAAATACAGGTATTTGAGTATTAACTAAGCTATGATGTACTACACAAGCTGCCAGTAGATAAGATTGACGATCAAGCAAAACAAGTTCATGGCAACTGAAACATTGGCATGACTAATCGATAGAAGTGATCAAGGTATTTTCATGGTCAACTTCGAGATTATGTAATATTGCGGTGAATTGTAGTAAATATCTGTCTTTTACCTGCTGTCGTATTGCAAGCAAGAGGTGTTCTTTTCAATTGTCTTTTAGATGCCATTTTGTGAGATTTTCATTTTGCTACTTGCAAAATTATTGCTTGTTTTACATTTTCATTGCTGTGATTTGGATTACTAATTTTTGTCATTTTTATTAATTATTGCTATTTATTTAACATTTTTATTGCTGACTAATTACCATTTTTGTGATTTTTATTACTAACTTACATTTTGATTGCCATGTTATTTTTATTACTAATTTTTTAAACTTATTACTAATCAACAACTTACAAGAAAATGTCGGATATAAAATTGTGGGACTTACCATCTTCTGAAGATGAAGCAGTTGAATTTTTCCAAACATATGGAATTATACCGAGTGGGAAATTTTGTGTTGATGGCCATCCTATGACTATATATATTAAGAACTATGAGAAACAATGGAACTGTAATGTTAAAGACTGTTGTAAAAGGATCACTATCAGAAAAGGGACTTGGTTTGAAGGATCCAGAATTACTTTGGTCACTGCAATCAGATTTATATATAGATGGTGTAGAGAATTGACATTGGTATGATTTTGTGAGCAGTTTGAAATCGCCAGTAAAACAGCAATCGACTGGAACAATTATCTCCATGAAGTCTGCACATGGAGACTATTGTGTAAAGAAAAAATGAAAGTTGGAGACCCTAACAAGGTTGTTGAAATTGATGAATTTTTTTTTTCAAGAGGAAAAAATAATGCCGGCAGAATATTTCCCCAGCAGTGGATATTCGGTGGTGTTTGCAGGGAGACGGATGAATGTTTTGTGGTAACCATTTAAGAGAGAACTGCATCCACTCCCATGCAAACCATCAAAGACAATGTGCAGGAAGGATCTACAATTTACAGCGACTGCTGGAAAGGTTATAAAACCGATGAATTAAAGGAGACCGGATACGATCATCTTCAGGTCAATCACACCTATAATTGTGTGGACCCATTGACTGGAGTCCACACTGAAAATATAGAAAGGTTGTGGGGGCTACTAAAATGGTGGAACAAAATGCACAGAGGTACAGCTAGACAACACTTGGATTCATATTTAATGGTATTCATGTGGAGGCTATGCTTCAAAGATGACCCTTTTACTGCTATTTTGCAACATATCTGTGAATTCAGTCCACCACAGTGACTTTTATTTGTAAATAGAATTTATTTAATATATCTTTTTTTTTTTACTTTTGTAATTTTGTTTCATAAACGGTATGGGGAAAATTGCTTGTCATGGCGTCATTTTTCCTTCTTCATTATCGCAGTAGCTGAGAAAGGAAATTGTTTATAGTTAAAATTTTGATAATAATTTTTTTGCTTTTTTTTTTTTTAAATACCATCCCCCCCAAAAAAAATATGATTTTTTATCTCTTATTATAGCTTTATTTCATGATATGATTACTTAAAAATTGCTTATAATAATATTCTGGAAACAGTAAGCTAAAAATAGGTTGTAAAATCAGCCATTTTACATTGTTCAGTATCGCAGCATTTATGAAAGGCAGTTACTTGTAGTAAATATTTGACAATTTTTCCCACTTTTTCTTTTAATATAATCAATTTGGATTTATTAAATACCATGGGAAAAATATTTTTTTACCTATTATTGCCTTTTGTTTGTCGATTACTTAAATATTTCTTATAATTACATTTTGGAAACAGTACGGGGAAAAATTGGTTGTAAAATCCGCCATTTCACACTTTTTGCATATCACAATATTTATGAAAGGCAGTTACTTGTAAGTAATGAATTTGGGTTTAGCTATTACTTCTTTTGTTTGAATATTAAAATATCATTGAAAATACTGATTTTTGATTAAAGATTTTTGATTATTTATATTTATATTTTCATAATTATTTTACTGTAGCAAATTATTGTAAATAATTTTTGGTTTATCCCATTTTTCATATTTACATTTGATTATTTTTTTTTTGGTTGAATATTAAAATATTATTGAAAATACTGATTTTTGATTAAAATATAATTGAAAATACTGATTTTTAATTATTTATATTTACATTTTCATAATTATTTTACCATAACAAATTATTGTTAAATATTGTTAATAAATTTTTGGTTTATCCCATTTTTCATATTTACATTTTCATAATTAAGAGTTTGCATTTTCAGGCATTTTATTGTTTACAGGGTAGATGATTATTAAATATCGTTAATAATTCTAATGATTTTTGATTGTTCATATTTACATTTTCTTAATTATTTTAATTAACATTTTAGTCAATTTTACTTATCATTGCATTTGTTTGTTTCAGGGTTTAGCCAAGATGGTGGACATCTCCCTCTCCTTCTTTGATATTAGCTATGATATGATGTACCACCCCGAAGGCATATTACTGTAATCTTGTGATCTTCATGGTGACTTCTCCACGTAATCTGTGGGCAAACTTTATCGATTAATTGTGTTCGGAGATCACTAGGAGACGTTATCTTAAAAATTGTAAGATTAGAGTAGTATGCCTTTGGGTGTAGTACGTCATAGCTTAGTTAATACTCAAGTACCAAAATACATATATTGGAGATCTTTTTTTCACATATATTTCATCATGTGTATCTGTTGTGTTAAGATGGAATGAATGACTACAGAAAGATTGAATGTCTGGGTTCAGATCCCTTCTAATTATATATATATATATATATAATTTTCCCATTCAATAAAATTAAAAATACTCAAAATGAAAATTATCTTTATGAGATTTATTTCTATAAAAAATGTCTTTAGGAAATATGCATTACTGCAGAAAGAACTTAAATAACTCTATCATTTTCTTTATATTCTATAATTTTCATAAAAAAACAAAAAAACTTTTTTAAGAAAAACTAATGTAACATTATGTAAGTTTCCTTATTTAAATCTAAAGAAACTTAAATTTTAAAATCATTATTTAATTAACAATGCAACATTTATTATCATATCTTTTTAGTAAGATAACATCTATAGCCTTCATAGCATTTTTAAGATCTATTTGTTTTGGACAAATTTTTTTTTTATCCAGTCTGTTAAATAATAGCTTAATAAAAATTCTTAAAAGGATTGTATTCTGAATGTCTTTGATAACAGTTGTCAGAAATAAAATTAATTACCACATTCCTAATTGAAAAAAAAAAAAGATTGGCCTTTACTTAAAATATGTCACATTCGTTTTAAACAAAATTAAACATAATATCAATAAATGAAAAATCCTCCTCCTTTTTCTTTTCAAAAACTTTATTTTCTTATATCAATACTGAACATATATATATATATTATACAAAACTGCAACGCTTCAACTGATTTTATCTTCATACTGTCATTTTCAAGAATCTGCAACAATGAAACATATTAAACATGCATAATTATATTTTCATTACATCTCTCTCCCACTGCTATTTTTTATTACTCTTACTTTTACATTATTTAATTACAAATCTGTCTTAAAATCATCCATGAAACTTTTTATACAAATTTAATAACCAATCCTAATTTCAAATAACCTCTCCCCCTTTTTTTTTAATCTTATCTAAAACCCATCTTAAAACTACATTCACGAACTATAGCTTTAAATGAATATCAAACAAATATAAACCATTTTTTTATACAAAATATTTTTATAACAATTTACCTAAACCTATTTAAACATTCATTTTAATTATACATTATTTTAGATTCCTTATCTACTCCATTAATTCTATTTAAAATAGGATTATACTTTTTATGTAAAAAACATCTTTTATCATATTTTCCCTGCAATTTTTAACCCTTTCCAATATTTTAATATTAATTTTTGTCTGATCTAAAACTTTACAATGTTGAATTTTTGTCATATAAATATTGTCTAAGTCTAGTTTTAATGTATTCTTTGTTGTACCAATATATGAAATATTTCCCCCCTCCTTCTTACAATTTAAAAATTCAATTAAATAAAGTCCATTCATCTTGTAAATTTCTATATTTTTTGTATCATTAATTAAATTTCCTAAATTCAATTTCTTTTTATATACTGGTTTAATAATTAACCTACTTTCACTCTTGTATTTATTTTTTATACTTTTTACAATCTTTTTAGTCTCCATAAATGTATCTCTAGAAACATAATAACTATTATATATAAAATGAATTACATCTTTCCCATTGTTTCTCTTCTTTATTATTCTTTTAATATTTTTTATTTCATAATTTATCAATAACTTTAACTGGATAAGTATTTTTGATACCTTCCTTTTTTATATTACAAATTTATTTTATAAATAATTTTTCTTCTGAACATAAATGAATTGCTCTATTTATCATATTATTAATAATATTAATTTTATGTTCATATTCAATATCTGAATCCCAACTACTTAACAAACCATATTTTTTTTTTCTGAGTACACTTGTTTCAATAGCAATCTTACAATTCCTAATAATTTTTTTATTATAATATCCATATAATAGTAATATTAGTGATTAAGCCAATGCACATGCGCTTTAAAGATAAATTATAAATTTATCTTTAAAGCGCATGTGCATTGGCTTAATGGCTAATATTACTATTACATAAAAAACATAGCACTATATAAAATAATATCTCATTAAATATACATATAAGTAATTACATTATTTTTTTTTCTTTTTCCATAATAAAACTAATGTCATAATCAATTCAATTAATATACCTTATAAAACATTCAGATTTTCTATAATTGCCATTGAACACTAAAAAATAATCATCAACATACCAACCCAAAAAACGGTTATATATTTTGTAAGACAAAAATATTTATCATCATAATCATCCATAAATATAGCAGCTAACAATCCACTCATACTATCGCCCATCTCAATCCTTTACATTGTTTATACTATACCTGAATATTTTAAATACCACATCTTTACAACAAATTTTTTTATACTTTTATTATTATCTTTAATATACCTATTCAATATTATATCAAATGCTTTATGTAGTATAATATTCGTATACATACTACTATATCAATTTTACAAAAAAACACATTTTTATACTTATTTCCCTCTAAAAAAAAACATTTAACGTCTTTCCAAAATCACATGAATTAATTACATTACTTTCTTTTTTTGTTTCATCATATTTTTAATTTTTTTTATTACATAACCATTTAGACAAATTTTCATAATACATATCCACATTACTAATAATAGGTCTTTATGGTATTCCTAATTTATGCATCTTAGGTATCCCATATATACTTGTATCTTTAAAATCAATTCTTTTCAACCTAAATACATCCAATTTATTAATATAGTTTTTATTATACATATCAGTTATACTCCTATTAATCATTTTATTTTTTTTCTATACCATCATTACTTCTAATTCTTTCAAAACAATCCTCATCCAAAATTTTTTTTAATTTTTTATAATATTCTTTCTTCATCATAATTACCATACTAGATGTATTTTTTCCTCTGAAAAATAACATATCTTTATATTTACTTTTAATTTGAATAATAATTCTCCTTTCATATTCATTTTTATATTTATACTCCAAATTATTTATCATATTGCTTTCCAACTCTTCCATTCTGTATTGACACTCTCTCAACATCATATCATATTTTTTGTCCTTTTTGTAACCATTATACATATTTAAACTATTATTATTAATTTCTCTAATTTAACAATTAATAATTAATTTTTTGCCTCAATTTCAAAAATATTTTATTAACATTACTATTTATTATAGGAATATACTTTAAACCTTTTTCCAAAATCTCTTTCTCCTTTTTATCAAATTTCATTCCAGTTAAATTAATTATAAAAATATTTTTATTATTATCACATCCATTATACTTATTATTAATATAAGTTTTTTTATTATTCCCTCACCTAAATACATCAAGTTTTTGTTTATCATAAATTAATTTTGTTAATTTTTTATTAGATCTACCTTTTATTATATTCTTATAATATTTCATTTTATTCTAATAACAATATCTTAACATATCTTCTTCTTTCAAGTTTATTAATGTTCTTAATTTTTCATATATCTCTTTAACCTTATTTAATAAAACATCTTTCTTTTTATATAAAATACTAATATATTTCTTAATCAACTTTTTTTTGCAATATATTCATATATTTTTCTCCAAAAATATTTCTAAACACTTTAAATTTAATAAATTTTGGAATTACTTTAAAATGACATCAATCCTTCATAAATTTAATATTCATTTGTTTCTTAACTACTTTTAATTTACATTTAATCCATTCATTTATTACTTTAATACAAATATTTATAATAAACTTATTATTAATTCAATATATAAACCATTTAAAAAAACTTTTCATTTTCATTTTTATATATCCACCTTTCTTAAAATATTAACTATTATATCACAAACAATATAACAATAATAAACATATTTACAAAAAAAAATACTTCCAAATGTAATAACATCATATATCTTTCTTCTATTTCATTTTTCTATGTTCAAAGTCCTTATCCATATGTATTTCTTCACAACCAATGTCCTCTTCTAAAAAAACGATCCAAATACAAATTTACTTATATTTATCATATATTACAACACATCAAATGTACAATCACTTTTTCTTTTAATATATATATATATATATATATATATGTTCTACCATAATATCAACAAATTAAAAATCCTTTTTTTTTTCAAAAACTTTATTTTTTTATATCAATACTGAACATATATATATATATATATATCAATACTATACATATATATATATATATATATATGTATACACACACAAAACCCCAACGTTTCAACTTATTTTATCTTCATACAGTCATTTTCATAGATCTGCAACAACAATATTAAATACATATTTATAAATAAACATCAATTACTTAAATACATTCATCTTACATCAACATAAACAGTTACAAACATATTGAACATACATTATTATATTTTACTTACATCTCTCTCCCACTGCTATTTTTTTATTATTCTTTCTTTTACATTATTTAATTACAAATCTGTGTTTAAATCATCTAATAATCTTTTTATGCAAATTTATAAAGCAACCGGAGTTTCAAATAATATTATTAATAATAGGATAAATAGACCAATTAATTCATGTTCTGAAGAAATATGATTTATAAAAGAAATTTGTAATATAAAAGAGGAAGGTATCAAAAATAATTATCCAGTTAAAGTCATTGATAAATTATGTAATAAAAAAATATCAAAAGAATAAGAAAGAAAGAAACAATGGGAAAGATGTAAATAATTTTATATATAATAGTTATAATGTTTCTAGAGATACTTATATGAACATTAAAAAGATTATAAAGGTATAAATAATAAATACAAGAGTAAAAGTAGGTTAATTATTAAACCAATATATAAAAAGAAATTAAATTTAGGAAATTTAATTATTGATACAAAAAATATAGAAATTGACAAAATAAATGGAATTTATTTAATTGAATGTTTAAATTGTAAGAGGAGGGGGGGATTTCATATATTGGTACAACACAGAATACATTAAAAACTAGATTTGGACAACATTTATATGACAAAAATTCAAATATTTACATACATTGTAAAGATTTAGGTCACAAAGAATTTAATATTAAAAAGTTGGAAAGAATTAATAATTACAGGAAAGGATGGTAAAAGATTTTTTTATATGAAAAAATATAATACTATTTTAAATACAATTAATGGAGTAGATTAAAATCTGAAATAATGTATAATTAAAATGATTGTTTAAATAGGTTTAGCTAAATTGTTAAGTTTTTTTTTGTATAAAAAGATGTTAAATTTGTTTTATATTCATTTAAAACTATACTTTAGGATTGTAGTTTTGAGATGGGTTTTAGATAAGATTTAAAAAAAGGGGAGAGGTTATTTGAAATTAGGTTTGGTTTTTAAATTTGTATAAAAAGTTTATTGGATGATTTTAAGACAGATTTGTAATTAAATAATGCAAAAGAAGGAGTAAGGAAAAATAGCAGTCAGAGAGATATGTAAGTAAAATATAATTATGTATGTTTAATATGTTTGTTACTGTTTATATTAATGTAAGATAAAGGTATTTATGTAATTGAGGTTTATTTATAAATATATATTTCATATCGTTGTTGCATATCCTTGAAAATGAATGTATGAAGATAAAAACAGCTGAAAAGTTGGAGTTTAGTTTGTATATATATATATATATATATATATATACATAACATACACACACATATATATATATATATATATATATATATATATATATGTGTGTGTGTGTGTGTGTTCAGTATTGATATAAGAAAATAAAGTATTTGAAAAGAAAAAGAAGGATTTTTAATTTGTTGTTATTATTGTAGAATATATATATATGTCAACAGACGGCATTCTACCAAAAACACCGTCAAGCATTTGTTTACATAAACGTCAGAGCATGCATTCACTATCTCTAACTTTAATTCCACTTTCAGATCATGATTTCAAGCTATTTGCTATTGTCAGTGAAAGACAGGAATTTTAGAAACTAGATCTAAACACAAACTCTGAGTGTTTATGAAACAGTTTCTATTCAGCTTGCAAGCATGAATCTTTTAGACACGTAATGTCTTCAAGCTCAGCATAGCAAGACAGATAGCTACATGGGTCTGATCTCAGTTCAACATCACCACATAGTAGAAGCCTCTGCAATATATATATCATTATTAGAAAGACCTCAAAGGTACATTTATGAAAAACAAAAAACAAGTTAAAAACTTGCTAACGCTTGTATTTATGTCAACATATGGCGTTCTACCAAAAACATCATCAAGCATTTGTTTACATAAACGTCAGAGCATGCATTCACTATCTCTAACTATAATTCCATTTTCCGATCATGATTTCAAGCTATTTGCTATCGTCAGTGAAAGACAGGAATTTTAGAAACTAGATCTAAACATAAACTCTGAGCGTTTATGAAACAGTTTCTATTCAGCTTGCAAGCGTGAATCTTTTTGACACGTAATGTCTTCAAACTCAGCATAGCAAGCCAGATAGCTACATGGGTCTGATCTCAGTTCAACATCACCACATAGTAGAAGCCTCTGCAATATATATATATATATATATATATATATATATCATTGCTAGAAAGACCTCAAAGGTACATTTATGAAAAACAAGTTAAAAACTTGCTAATGCTTGTATTTATGTCAACAGATAGCTATTTAGCTATTTTACCACATGGAATATCCTGAAAATAATAATAATATGAAATCATTATTTATCTGTGAAAATATTAGAATTAGCATGTGTGCATGCACACACACACATACACACACAATATATATATACACACATACATATATATATATATATATATATATTGTAACGAGCACAGACGTTAGTTACATTGTTGTTGTTTTTTATTTATTAAACATGAAAGTAAATTAAAAAGTTCGCATTTAAAAATTTTCATTTAGAATTAAAAATTGAAATTAAATATCATCTTAAACTCGTATATATTAAATCGCACAGATAAAAAAAAATTATTAAAATAAAACTGTATTAAAAATAGAAAAGGTATTTTAAAAACAAAAACTTAAAAAGATTTAGAGATAAAAATATATATTTGATTTGGAAAACAGATTAATTAATCAGAAATGGAAATGATTGTTAATTAGTTAAATGTAAACCAGCCTTGGGCATTTAAATGTAAAATCATCAGTCAGATAGGAAAACAATAGAAACTTTTAGCAAATGAAATAAATCCATTGGGAAATCGGACCTCAACGAAAAGGATCATCGCATCGATGACGTAATGTAAATGCAATTCTTCAAATGAATATAAAAGGACAAGGTTGAAAATTATTAGTGATTGATTATTGATTACTACTATGTCACTATATGTATTAGTACGGAGTTGAGGTGAAGGAATTGACAGACGCACGGTCAATTCTTTCAGCTGTTAAAGAAAAGAGAAATGAACTATCGTTTCCTACATTGAGGACCAATTGAACTAAAAAACTTCCGAATGAATAAATAAAACAACGGCTAAATGGATACCAATCTTTTGAGGATGGCATGGGAATTCCCATTCAAACTTACAAACGACAGATAAAGATGAACTGTTTAAAACCGTAAGAACTTTACAATTAATGAACATTCAATTTAAAAACATTTCGTATTTAAAATAATTGCATTAGTTTCCTATCTGACTAAAGTAGTTAAAATGTTATTTGATGTATTTTTTTATTTATTTGTGTAAAATCATTTCCATTTATTTAACTTTGTTCTTTAAGTTTATTTATGATTTCTGTTTTCCGATGAATTAAAATATATCAATGTTAAACTTAAGTCGGGCGTGAATGGCTGTATAGATTTGTAAAGTTATATTAGGGGAGGGTAATCTTAGGTTATTTGTTTCGTGGTTAAATTGGGTCAATGGATTGGATATATTGGTGTGATTAGTAGATGTAATATTGATTCGCTACGGGCAGAATCGCTTCATACGCCGCACACTTCCGTTTGCCTATGGAAGGAATTATAAGTCGGATACCGCAGTTTCTTTCTATGGAGTTTTTTGTTTTATTACTCTTCTTTGCAGATAGATGTAATATTCCTATCTCATAAGAGGCAATTTCTTCTCTTAACCTTTTGTGCTGCCGTATTTTATTACATTGAATACATCGATATATCAGATGAATTGATGCCAGTTTGACTACAAATTTTAGTCTAAGGTTAAATAGGGATAGAATGTTTATTTTCAAAAGCAAATTTATCTGGTCTATTCATACTCGACCCTAAATAAAAATGCATTAAATTTAAGTTGTTTATAGATGCTTGCATGGATTGTTTATTGGTTAACTATGTTTTGCGTTTCCATATTTGATCAAAATATATAGACATTCGATAAATAATGATACCTTACGGTGAGTATCTAAAATGTATTTATTCGGATGTCCTTTAAATTATTGGTGACAATGCAAGTATCTTATGGTGAATACTAATGGGTTACATATAAATTTCCCTCCGCAATTGTCAATAATCAATAATTTTGTATTTTGATCGTTTATGTTTTTTTGAAATGTTTTTGACCATGGAATCTATGTAACCGATCTATATTCAACATTATAAACAAGCTTTCATAAATTTATCTGTGCGAACTTAATTAAAAATGTAAAATTAGAATATAATAGTAATTAAATGTAAATTAAAGTCAAAAATCAAAGTTAAAAATGTAGGTTAAATTTTGAACTGTAAAACTAATACTAAAATAATTTTAAATCTTATATATATGTGCATAAATAAATGTTTGTGTGTTAATTACTGGCAGTAGCTTATTTTATTTTATTTTTTTTGTATATACTGTTAGATTATCTTATTAAATCTCCACTATTCCATTGAGCTAGTGACATGGGCTAACGACCGGAATCAAAATTTAAAAAAAGAAAAAAAAAATTTTTTTTTGACTGACGTATCTGCCTACTTTATAAATTTTTCTAGGTTCAAATGCCTAGATGGCGCCCTGTAGTGCAGTTGACGTTAAGTTGCTTTCTCCGGATCGTTACAATATATATATATACACACACACTAGCACTCATCAGTAGGGATATGATGAGTGATGCAAAAAGCATGAAATTCATATATTGGAGATCATTTATCACTTTTCATAGATATGTGACCATGTATATCAGTTAAATAAAATGAAGTGGGTATCTGTAGGTAGCTTGAAAGTGTTAGTTACAATACCTTCTAATTACAGAATTAATAATAAATAAAAATACTACAAATTAAAAACATTACAGAATTTATAAATAAAATTGAAACTACATAGCTATTACCCACAAAAATGCAACTCGAAATTAAGGGCAATATTAATAATTAAATTATTATTTACCCAGAGTGCAACAGAAAAATATTAACTACTGCCTAACTATAGGTAGTAATAATATATAAAATAGTAAAATGATATCATTATAGTAAAAACTCTCTCATATCATAGTTTTTACTTTCCCAAATAAACCTAAATTGTAAATCAGTTAAACATAATACATATTTATATTTCATAATCATTTACACACCTTATTGATTATTGACTGTAGGCTGAAGACCTCTCCAAGATTAATCCAGTTTAGCATGTCAATTATCCACACACTATCATATCTTCTTACAACATGTTCATTCCAACCCCACTAGAATGGATTGATTCTTTCAATAATATCAGTAATTTCTATTGATTCCTTGCATCACCTTATTGCAGAAAAACTGCTATAAAGGTACATAGGTGTATCCTTCCTCAAATGATTGTTATTTAGTAGGTACTTTATTGTTAAAAGTTAAATGCAACTAAAGTTTATTTTACATGATCACTTACAAGTTTGCAAGTCATTTGGTGTGCAACTGTTTACAGAACATAACGACTCATCCTTTCTTGGGATTCCAATTAATCTGTATAAAAAGCAATTAACCATCACTTAAACAGTCTTTTTATGGACACACTTACTATGAAAGTGAAAACATACTTCCAGTAAATACGGTCTCCCATTGTGATAGTTTGTATATTGAATTTTATAAGTAGGTGGAATTTCATCTATTTTAGTCCATGGCTGGAACTTTTTAACACCACCTATAATAAATTTATGTTTGTCATTAAAGCATACGTCTAGGACCTTTTTTCATATCTATTTGTTAGAAACACGTGCTTTCTTATATGCAAAAAATGCAGAAGTTGATAAATTCCAAATCTTTTGTGACATCTATTTGGACCAAAATATATAATATGATGCTTATTAATGTAATACTTAGAGTCATTATTTCTTCAATACCAATGCTTGTTCAAATTTTAAAAGTTGAATGATCCTTTCTTACATATCACACCATTAAGCATGCAGATCTATTAGAATAATGATATTAAAGGCTACCTTGGCATATTCATTAAAGACTTAAATAAGATTATATTCATTCAGACATCTATAAAAGCATTGCCAGTTGTTAATACTATAACTTAATTCCAAAACCTCCATGTGGGTATTGAAATTGTTTAAAATTTTATTACTGGGTATAATTCCAATCAAAATGTTTTTTATTGACCGATTCAGGGTAACTCTTGAACCAACATGTGTTTTTTGCAATAAATTATTCAAAAGAAATACTAGACTCTTTTCAAATCTATCATATTTCTCACCTCTATGCCTATCCATGTTTTACAGTATACATCCATGCCCCAAAAGCCACGTGGCTTGCATGCTGCTCCATTATACCTGGCAATATATATAATCTACTAACAAGAAGTAGTTCAACAGACACTTAGCAAAATTTTTACCCAGGAACATCATAATTTTATTCTATAATCTACCTTATCGGTACATCCATAAAGGCGGAATTTTTATTATCATTAACATTCCCTTTCTTCTTTCATTCTTGAAAATAAATATATGGGCATTTTAAACTGAATCATTCTATATTGGAGATAAACAACTTATACTATCGTGACATAAAATATACTACAAAATACGTTTCCAAGTAGTTACATATTATTTATATTAATAAAAAAGAATATTTAAGTAAGGGACATATTTAGCTTCAATATAATCATGTATTAAGTTCAAGAAGTGACAATTACTGAACCCCCCGATAAACAGCTTACTCTAATTGATTCTAACTTTGCGAATACATTTTTCATTGTTTGTCAATAATTATTTAGGCTTAACAAATATTTTATGTAAAAAATGAGTTTTGAAATTAAAGTTAATTATAACAAATTATGAATTGAATATAAACATATGATTTCAATTAAATAATCTCAACATCGAAAATTACTTTTGTTTACTATTTGTTTTTAATCCGAAAACATTTCTTTTATTTATATCTATTATTATTATTTTTAAAATTGATGTGAATTCAAAAATTAATTTTTAGATATAAACTTCTTATTCAAAATACTTTTTTAAAAAAATATAAAGTTTGCTTATCTTTATAAAAATACCAAACCGAAAGTGTTAGAATTATTATTATTAGTCCTTTACATTATTGCAGCCTAATCCCAAAATTTCCAATTGCTAGGTTTTACGTTTTTATATTGTTTTTTTTTTGTTAAATAAAGGATTTGAATGATATAAACTGAATGTCGAAATTTGCTTTTGTTTACTATTTTTTTTATCTCAATTTTTTTTTATTATTAACAGTAATTTTTTTAAAAATTAACTTGAATTCAAACATTCATTTTATAAATATAAAGTTTATATTCATAATATTTTTTTCAAAATTAAGTCGAGTTCAAAACTTATATATATATATATATTCTAGTGATTACATAATTTGATTTAGAGATTATTTTTTATGTTTTCATTAAAGGCATTAACTTTTCCATTGTTTGGCCAAAAAACCCTTAGCTCTAAAAATATTGCAATATATTTAACTAAGAGAAAGAATTTGAAGCATTTTTTATATATTTATATAGTTAGCGTACTTTGCTCATTTTATTATTTATTATGAATTAAACATCAAATAAAAATGTATTTCTGTAATCCAAAGTATATCCACATTATTTTAATGCAAGCTATCTATTTCCGATTTCTTTTTTACTCTATTAATTCTTTAAACTGTTTTGAAAACCTTTCTATGATTGTCTTTAATTTACTTTTTGAATATTATTGAAAATAAGTTACATCATTAGTTATAAAAGTAGTTTTTAATATTTATATTGGCACGTAATCTAGGCTTAATCCATTTTAATTACTTAGCTCCGGTTTTAGTCATAATGGTATTGAGAACTTTAATTTTTAATTTTGTATATAAACTAAGTTGTATTAATTTTATTATACCGGAGAGATTCGCCTACAAATTTAACTATCATTTTTGTATTATATATATATATATTATTTCAGTGGGGAAAAATGTTAGGTGGAGTGGTTAATATTTTATATTTTAATTTTCAGCATGTAAAATGTATCTATTTGTAATATAACAATCGGGGTGAGAATACAAATGTGACTGATATTAGTCACAATAGAATATGATAATATCCAAACACAATATTATCATTACTTTTGATGAGTTGCTTAGATATAGGAAAGATAACCTTGACAAAACTTTGAATTTTTTATAATCTAATAATTTATGTATTATTCTGTGTACATTAGCATATGATTATAATATTCGATAGAATGAGATGAATAATATAATCTGGCAAAAATAATAAATATTAAAAATTTAATTATTTTTATAAACGAATATTAAAAGAAAAAATATACTCCGTTTATATTTCACAATTTCCATTAGCTAAAATTTACGAAACTTAGAATCAAGTATAGTTTAGCAAAATGGGTAAAATATATTTTGTCACACAATAATTGGCATGGACAAATGTGTGTGCATAAATCTAGCAGACTTCAGTCTAGTAACCGTACATAAAACGATTGAATTTTACAATCGTTTTTAATTCTCTCGATTTGTACTCAAAATGTTGTCGATCATTATCGTATAAATAAATTAACTGGAGGACACAACACAAAGATAATCAAATATACCATAAATATTAATAATTTTTCTTAGTCATAAATTATAGAAGATATTATCCTATTAATGAATATTTGTATAGGATTAAATTTCATTACAGAAATATTCATTAAATGGATAATCTCTATACTATAAGTATGTTTCAAAATATATATAAATGAATTTTTGCCTTGGAGTTAATTATAAAAAAAATATGCATACGCTATCATAGGTTTGAATTAAATAAATTTAACGTTCGAAAAATGCTTTTTACTTATTTTTTTTATCCCAAAAAATTAACGTTGGTGGCCGAGTGGTAGCACAGCTACCTTACAAGCAGTTTTCCCGGGTTTGCGGGCTCGTTACCCGGCCGATGCTTTGACACATAAAAAAAAATTAAATTTAAAAATTCATTTTTTAAATATAAAGTTATTATTGATATATATTTTTTAAATTAAGTTGAATGGAAATTCATTTTTTTGAATATAAAGTTTGCTAAGCTTTTAAAAACTAACGAACCCAAAATGGTATATTAATCATCGCGGGGCGATTGTGTCACACGAGCGCTAATCCCAAAGTACCCAATTGCTAAGTTCCATTCTGTTTTTATAAATATATTTATGTAAATATTTAAAAAAATATATGCACTGTTAATTTTTAAGCCCAAATATTCTTATTCATAAATTAGCTATAATACTTGTATCCATCCAGGGTCTTTCTTGTGCCTCTCCTCTACTATTCATTTTTTTAACAATGGGTTTATTATAATAATTGCATAACTTGATTGAGAGATTATTTTCTTTTCCTTTAAAGCACTAACTTTTCCATTGTTGGACCACAAATTTCTTAGCCCTGAAAAAGAGTGTTATATATTATATTTTTATATAAGAAAACGTATTTGACGTATGTAATATTTATATATTGATTTAGTTAACATATTTTGCTTATTTTAATATGTATTAAACATCAAAAAAAGTCTGTAAGCAAAATACACCTTCACTTTGTTTTTCCATTTTTTTCTTTACTTTTAATCAATACTTTAATCAGTTTTTAAAAACATTCGCAGCTTGACTTTAATATTGAAAATGGAACATCATTTATAAGAGTTAGCTTTTAATATTTATATAGGCACATAATCTAGGCATAATCCATCTTAATTACTTTACTCTGTTTTTAAATAATTATTATAGTATTGACAACTTAATTTTGTTTTTTATTTTTATTTTTGAGAATCTAATAAAATATTAGGAATTGTCAGTTCCGTGAAGAATTTATATATGTAAATTACGATTTTTTTTATTATTAGTAACGCTCATAAACATTTTACTGTAGGAAAAAATAGACTGCAAATTTAATTCTCATTTTCTCCGTCCATCTCTAATGTGGTCTCTTTCTGTATCTTTTACAATCTCTTGAAAACCTGTTTAAGATTTCAATTGTCCCCCTATTATCCTCTATACTAGCAAATATAACCAGCCCAATTCCACTTCAATCTTTTACTTTTTCAATGAGGTCAGTGACACCTGTTGTTCTCTTACCCATACATTGTGTTTTCAATCATTTTTCGTTATTCCCAACATGCATACCTCCATACTTTTTTGGGTGATCTGACGTCTCTGTATTGCTCTAAGTGACCAAGTCTCAGATCCATAAGTAAGAACTGGTAAAACGCATTTGTTAAAAACCTTTTCAAACACAAAGGCATATTTCCTTTTAATATCAAGTTGTTTTTACCAAAACCACTCCAACCAAGTTTAATTCTATGATGAATTTCATCCATTATGGTTCCATCTGTATTAATAATCTCACCAAGGTATTAGTAACTGTTAACGTCTTCTAATTCATCATAATCAATAATTATTTTCATATTTTGAGCAAATCAATTAAACATTATTTCAAACTTTTTATCATTTATCTTTAGTCCTAGTTTCCTACTTTCATCTGATAACTCATGTAACATTTCATGCAGTTCTGAAGCATTATTTGCAAAACCAACTATATCACCTGCAAAATATAAATGACGTGAATAATCTCCATTTACTTTCACTCCTTTAGCTTTTCATTTTAATCCACAAAATACTTCTTGCAGTACCTCTATAAATTTTTTTGGAGATATGGAGTCATCTTATCTTACACCTCTCTCAATGTTGACTTTTCCAGTATAATTATTTACTCTAATTGTTGCTGTTGCATTTTTATAAATATTCTTTAAAATATGACAATATCATGGATCTATATCTTGATGATCCAATGCTTTAATCACTGAAGAAATGTTTATAGAATCAAATGCTATTTCCTAATCTACAAATCCAAAACATAATGGCGACTCATATTCATGGGTCTTTATTATAACTTCTTTCAATACCTGGATATGATCTACTGTAATAAAAGTACTTTTATATTTAGCTTGTTCTCTTGGTTAGTGGCAATCCAATGTTCTCTGGAGACGACTTGTATGTATCTTGGTAAAAATTTTGTATAAAACTGATAAAGGCTGATAGGACTGTAATTTCTAATATCTTTATCACCTTTTTTAAATATTAATATTATTAATGCATTCCTCCAATCATCTGGTACATCTTTATCATTTAGACATTTGGTATATAACATTGCTAAAAAAATTCTATTTTTTCACCTGCTTCTTTTAATATAACAATTATAATTCCATCCTTACCAGGAGACTTTTCTTTCTTCATACATTTAATTGCATGTCTCACTTCTTCATTTAAAATTCTGGGTATTTCGGAAGATGTAATAGATATAGAAGGTAGTAGTTCTTTATTAATATATAATTTTTGATAAAAGTCTTCTATCCATTTCATGATGTCATCTCTTCTTTTAATAATAATTTCGACTTTTTTTCTTATCGCAGATATAAATTTCATACCAATATCAAAATGTTGTTTACATTCTTGAGAATTTTATTTTCTTCTACAGCTTTCCTTGCTAGTTCATAGTTATACTTTCTTATATCATTTTCAATTATTATCCACACCATTTTATAAAATTTGAGATATTGAATCCTATTTTTTTTAAGTGTCACAGCATCGCTGGGTGGCGAACCCGCTACCCGGGCAACTGCCTGCAAGGCACTCGTGCTGACCTCTCGACCACCAGTGCTTTTTAATGCATAATTTTTGTATATTTTCATATTCAGTCTTTTCTTCATAAATTCTCTAGTCTCAGTAGAAATTTTATTCGTTAATTGCTGCTTTTTTCTACCAGCTATCTTTGTTGCAGTTTTTAAAACTGTTTCAGTTATTTTTATATTAATTTTATTTATTCTAAATCATATTTAAAATCTACTTAATACTTGCAAATGATTTTTAAGTTCTAATTTAAATTCATTATAATGTTTCTGAAGATTAGGAATATCAACAATAAATATTGTTTTTTCGTAAATAACTTTGGTCTCTCTAGATTTGCATTAACATGTATTTACATCTTACTAATTGATGATCACTTCCGGTGTTAAATTTATTAAGAATATTATAATCTTGAAATATGTATTTTCTGTTAGTCAAACTATAATCCAATTCTGCTGAATCTTCATTTGAATGCTTTCATGTCCATTTTCTTTTAAAATATTTTTTCAAAAAAATAATTCATAATATAAAACTTTTCTTTTTCTGCAAACTCCACAAGTCTATGTTCTTTCTCATTTTTATTAACATAACCAAAATTACCTACATCCATATAAAAATCTTCTACTAATTCATCACTGTGAGAACTTGTTAGGGCTTAAATCTGAATTATCTACATTTGGTATCTGGTATTAAGTTGTATACCTAATCTTGCCACTCTGTCCAATACACCATCAATGTCCACAGTGTTGTTTCTCCACTTTTTATTTATAATGAATCTTACTCCATTTGTATTTCCAATATTTGTGCCTTTATAATAGTGTACATGTCCACTTTTTAAGTCAATTGACTTTTCAACTTTTCTTCTAACTTCACAAAATCCAGTAATATTTTGTTTAATATAAGACAGTTTTTCTTCTAATTATTGCAATCTTCCTTCACTTGAAAGTGAGCTGCAGTTGTAAATCCCTAAATGAAAAGTTGTCATAAAATGGCAGGCAGGGTTCGCAAGCAGTGGATTTTTAGCACTCTCCACCTTCAGCCACCAACTGCTGCCTTGGTTGGTGACTTTACAGCCTCCTGGGAATAAGGGCCATGTTATATATATATATATATATATATATATATATATATATATATATATATATATATATAATAAAAAAAAATAAATTATATTAAAAAAAAAAAATTTTAAAAAAAAAAAAAAAAAAAAATTTCTTTTTTCTTTTTTTAGTGTAGTTTTTTATTTTTTTTTTTTTTTTAAAATATTTTTTTTTATTAATTATTTTTGTTTTATAATTATATATATATTATTTAATTGGAATACAGACATTGATTAATAATTTATATATATATATATATATATATATATATATATATATATATATATATATATATATATATATATATATATATATATTATATATATATATATATATATATATCATTTACACAAACATTGATTCTGGCTTATCAGGTACTTACAAGAAAGACCATGGTATTTCTTGATCTTAAACTCAGAGGTAAAAAGACAATAAACTCACCATATTGTATAAGGTGTGTTGGTGAGCAGCCCATCCATGTTTTTTATACAATATGAATAATCACATAGTAATAACAGCTGCAATGACAGAAATGTATGGAGTGGACATTAGGATTTTGCCCTACTCTGTTGCTTTAATGCCTCAAAGAGGAATCAAATGGTCTCCTTTCAGTTAATATCAAACTCCTTTCTGCAGCCATATATATATATATATATATATATATATATATATATATATATATATATATATATATATATATATATATTGTACCCTCACTTCTCGATATATGATATAATTTAAAATATGACTAGCTCAATTAAATCATTATGCTCAGCTAAAATATGTACAATTATCTTTAATATATTTTTATAATACTATAACTTATTAAATTAATATAGTTCAATATAATGTACTAATTAAATAAGTATTTAATTAAAATCGTGAGACTGTGAAGTGAAGTTACAATTGGTAATCAGATTTACATTGAGTCAATGTCTTTCCAAGACACTGTCTCAATGGCATAAGAATACTATTACTTCTTCATTATCTCATTCCTAACTCTACAGCATTCTTATGACTTTTATAAATGAATTATCTTTAATAATAATAGATAAATAAATCTCAATCTTTTGTTAAGGAATTATAATTAAATGATCTCAGGTTCTTCTAATTATCTTAAAGTAATAATAATTTATGTAGATAGGAATGATAAGGGATTTAATATCAAACCTAAATACACCTAACTTATTCTAATAACAATAACTAACAATAATAATCTTTAATGTATAGCTCAATCTTATCTATTTGATTATACTATTAATCACTAAGAAAATAAGTAAATCATATACATGTCTTCATTTCCATGTAGTATCTTAATTTTAAAATAGACCAAAGTCTTATAATTCAATAATTTGTGGCAATAAATAATCTTATACTTTTATATTGTGTATTATAATTACTTTATGACCATTGTAATATTATATGTTAATGTCAATCAATTTCTATAAATTATATTAAGAAATATATTGTGTTTCTTTCTCAAATAATAAAATAATAAATTCATATTGTGCAAATATTATGTACATTCAAATTATCTGTTGTCAAATGCTGTGGTGTAAAATAATGAATTCGACACACTTTTAAACAACTTAAACAAATTTATTTACATCAACTTTAACTAATAACTTATTTACATTATTTACATTTGAATGGAACTAAAGAAAATAAACAAAAAAAAATAAAATAAGAAAAATAATAATACAAGATTTTTACACTGTTACTATTTCCATAATCATAAATAGATAATTTATACATTTATTAAATGTTCTATCAATAACATTCAATTAAGTTTATGACTTTAATTTAAATAAATATCATTTGTTATCAATTAATATAAGAAAAGGTTTCTGTGAAATATCATTCATGTAGCATATATGTAAATAAACAGACTTTAATAATTAAAATACTATTTCACTTAAGTCTTACTGTTATTTATATTATAATGTACTAGTATGTATTAAATGTACCATTAATATTACTCAAAGATCAATTAATGTATAAACTGATGTAACTTTGTAATACAATAACAATTATTGATTATCACTGTTTATTTCATTCCGATATAATGTCATACTACATGTCTTATCAAAATATGCAATACGTATATGTTCTTTTAAAAATAACATTTAAAATTATTCAACAATTTCAAATTTGATAAAGTATTATATTAAATAAAATTCTATGATTCTTTTCTATTTTAAATTATTACTCTTCTTTACTTGTTATTCTTATTCCTTCTTAAAAAACTTTTATCTACAAAAGTCATTTTAACCTTATTTAATTTCAGAAAAACAAATGACCAATTTCAAAAACAAAAAAAAAAAAATAACGATCCAAAACTCTCTTATACCTCATCTTCTATATACAATAAGCCTTCAATCAAGATATATATTTCTATGTAAAATTAACTTACTTATCTAATAAAAAATAAAAATAAATATAGACTTTATATACTTCTTACTAACTTGAAAAGGAAAAATAAATAACTTATACTAGTATAATAAATCTAATTTCTAATATTGTAACAAAAAAAATTAAAATTTATTCACGAAAGAATCATATAATTATTTCTAGGTTCTCATATTACGTTGTACTAAATTTATATCATCAATTTAAAATATGCATATTAAAATAAAACTGCTATTATTAATTTTATGTGTGTATATTATTTAAATATTAATACATTCATTCAATAATCATATAACATTTGGTTGATCTAAAGAAAACATAGTAAATACATCAAATTATTATTATTATTACACAATTTTTACCATAAATGATACTTCAATGTACAGTCCGTCACACGATGTCCTCCAAGATTTCAGTTTTACAAAATAATTTCACATTTACACTCAACAATTATTCTTTAAAATATTATGTGTTGTATAATTATAAAATAAACTTTATGCAATAAAAAGTTATATTAGTATTTAGTTATTATTTAAAAAAAAATGTAAATGTACCTTTCCTATCTTTAATAAATCAATAATTAATGAAATATTTATGTTAGTTAATAAATAAAACATATTACATAACATCCAACGGTGTCTTCTTCCAGCTATACTGTTCTTTTTCCTAGGCACTAATTTTCACCAAACATTACTTCCTTTTCTGGTACATCACGTGTCTTTAAAAGTTTTTATGAAATAAATGAAAACGTTCTTTTTTTTTAAAAAAATAAAAAATAAAAATCAAAGTCAGTTCCACCATAAACAAAATAAAATTAAAATAGTTTATAGGATCCATATTCATTTACTTTAAGGAAAAAATTTTAAAAGTTATTATTTTTAAAATTAATCTATAGTTTATAAAGTTCTTGTTTAATTATTTTAATTGATTTGGATATCCACATATATTTGCGCATTCCGTAACAGATATTTAGGTAAGATTATTTTTAGAGTCTTCTATACGACCAGCGTTCAGACTTTAATAATATAATAATTTTTATATAGGTATTTCTTTACCCATTAAATTTCCAATTTATTTGCCTTTTAAAACTGTCAGAATTTAGTCTTTTACACCATAAAGACTTAACAAGGCAAGTATTTATGTAATCATTATTACTTATCATCTTTACTAAGTTATATACTTAGATTTATACTTTACAAATACTTTCTTCATAAAGAAGTATTTTTCATGCTTTTAAATATCTATTTTATAAAAATTAATTACCATTAGCTTTTAAATTTATACAAAGTCCAACGTATTATTTTTATGCATCTAATAACTCTCCTAGTTAATCCAGCGTCTGTTAAATTTTTAGTATAAAGTCTCCAATACATTCTATCCTTATACGATGTCTTCATGATTATTTGATAGTAAATTGAGCTTCAATAAGGAAATGATCAATAGGGAACTATAATAAATTAACACTGCATATTTATCGGTAACTTTTATAAATTTTTTTAAAAAACTACTCTCTTATAATTTTTAAAAAACGATTTTGAGAGCATCTATAATTACTTAGCTATTTCTAATAGCATACTTTACTTCAAGAATTTCAATCACAAGTCCCCTCCAAACAATTGAACCTTGGTTTTATACTGGAAGAAAACTCCCACTTGATTGGTGAGTTAAACAATCGACTTGCTAGCTTATTTACATATTTTACCAACAAGACAGAATTAAAAATAAATAATGACTTATTTAATATTTATTATTTATCACATTATTAAATTTTTAAATCAATCTTTATCGTTTATTTAAATCCATTAAACATTTTTTAAAAATATACTTTCTTACTTTACTTCACTTTTAACTTTTATAAGATTATTTTTATAAACAAACTAAGTCTATTTTTATTTGTTATGCTTTTTAAGCAGTATTTTAAAATCAGATTTAATATTTCACATTAATTATTTTTATTTTTATCTCGTGATAACCAATATAATATTTATAAATTTTATAACAGAATTTTTAAAATAGCTTTGCAACTTTACTAAAAAACTCCCAAGCTTGTGTGTATGTGTCTAATTAACATCTGTTTTTTTTACAACAAAGCTACAAACGCTTGAAATAATCTAAAAATAAACTAACAATTCATTTTTTAAAAATAAATATTTTTAAAATAAATAATATCTTCTAACAACTTTTAAAATAATACTTTGATATTATTAAAATCAAATATTAATCTTCTATTATGTAATACTAATAATTAAAATATTTATATTCATTTATTAAATTTTAATCTTTATCAACAATAAATATAGGCATTTAATTTTAACTTGTCTTTTAAAACTTTAACTTTAAAATTTATTTATTAAATTTATTAATGCAGTATTGCTTATGGCCAGTTTTCCCAACCATATACCATTATCATCCCCATTGAAACATCTCTTTCAACATCAGCACAATTTTTACATATCAAATACTCATGAATTACTTTAGTTACATTTTTTTAAAAGATTATCATAAATAAAATTAACATCATATAGCTAAATATATCTTAAATTTAAAATTTTTAAATAGATTGATACATCCATTTATGGAGACCCATACAAAAGGGCACTATATATATATATATATATATATATATATATATATATATATATATATATATATATATATATATATATATATATATATATATATATATATTTGTGCCAAGGCCAATTTGGCACATGTATATAAAATAATTTTGTCTAAAAAAATTATTAAAATAAAAAAAATCTTTCGTAAAAGAGTTTGAAATAAAAGATTAAAAGTGGGAAGGGGGTTTTCTTAAAGTCAAACTAAAAGTGTTATAAAAGAAAGTAAAGTTTTTCTTAATTAGTACTCGTAAAAATAAGTAGTTCAAAATTTAAAAAAAATATAAATCTCTTTTCATTCAAGCTTATTATAATAAATTATATATGTGCGTGCGAGTGTAAACAAATGTATGCGTGTTAGAATAATATTTAAAAAAATATATGTAAATGAAAGTTAAAAAAAATTATATTTGGAAAACACAGCGATGGCTATTAAGTTAAATAAAGATTTAAAAAAACACACCAGCAGTGAGCTACTTCAAACTTAAAAAAAAAAACAATACGTTTATGAAAGCTACTACTAATTAAACAATCGTCAAAAACACGTTGTCATAGAATTAATTACCAATGGAATTCGACAACAGATATTCGCCAGAGGATAATACATGGACAAAACATTGCAGGTATAAATATACTTTTTTTTTTTATCGGACAATTAATTGAGTCAGTTTTCAGTCTAGTTTGCAGTGACAGTCTTGTTTCAGTTTTGAGATAACAGTGTATTTCTATTATGTATCTAGAAACAAAAATGCATTGTTGAGCAACTTTTGGAAATATATGTTCATGCTTCAGCCTTTTTAGTCCAATAAGATCACCAAAACCTGCCTGTGAAATAATGTCTGCATAACACCTCAGAAATCCTCCATCAAACATTCAACTGTCTTCATGAATAAAGCCAATGGATTTGCATAAAATCTCTTCAAGAAACATCCAAATCTACCCAGTTAGATATAATCCATCAGAAGCAGCCAACAACAAGAAATATCCACGTTCCAAAAATCCTAGGTAAACATTTATTTAATATCATTTATACGTAGTAGCCACCGCTGTAATTCATAAATATTCAAGATTCAAATTATATGAACTCTATCATACGTAAAATGAACTATTGATATGTGTGTTTAAGTTTCAAATGCTATTAATGCTTTATTATTATATTTGTGAATGCTATATGAGCTAATATGTGCATAATCATTATATCAGTGTTATTAGTTAAATTAGATAAATACCAATGTTCTACTATTAAAATCTACAAGGATATTTAAACTAGTTTACAAATGTTAATTTAGAATGTGTGTGTATTATATTAGATTTATAAAGATGTTTAAATTTAGTCAATAAATGTTGGGTAATAAATTATCTTTAAACTTAATTAATGTTAATTAAAATAAAATGTCTTCAAACTTAAACTTTATTTGTCGGTCAATTCTTTTTACCAACCTTTTATTAATTCTTTCCACCACTAATTTTGTATAATTTTGTTATTGAATTAAAATTAGACTGAGCTAGTTTTAGGGAATGTTTCGAGTGCTGGATTATGAGTCTACTGCCTGAATACGTTAATCCTTGGACTAGCTGGCACCCCAGGGTTTACTCTGAAACAAATAAAGTATTTGTATAGCAGGGGTTTGAATCTAGCAGCCGAGGTGGGCCATTGTTGATTGTTAAAGCTATCAATAAAATCTCCCATTTTGTTTGAAAGTGCCGGCTCGTTCACGTAACATTTATAAGATTATAAATGTATTATGAAGGAGTTTGAAACCGGTCAAAACTTATATATACATATAAGTAGGTGGTTTCAGTGGTTCTACCGGTACAATATATATATATATATATATATATATATATATATATATATATATATATAAAATCAAACATGTATACATTCAAAAAAAAAAAAAAATTGGGGTCACTCTTCTGATTGAACTCCCAGTGTTCTCTGGTTCATATGAAAGCCATTCAACAGTTAAAGTGGGTGTCATGTTGTATATCAAAAAACCTTGTAATGGACAAACATGTATAATCTGCTAACATGATGGAAAGAACAAGCAAGCACTCTCAATCAACATTCATTGAGATACCCCATTTTTCTATTTTAAAACCTTATATAGGCTTCAGATTCTTCTGCATAATGTTCCCATGGCATTATGCATCATTCCTTTTTTACATATCTTAACTCAGGTGTATGTACTCTCTCTTCTCAGATCAGTTTTCTTTCACTAACTTGTAACACATTTAATCACTTGTACTAATTTATTAAATACATTATTATTATTATTTATTATTTATATGGTTATTATTTAGTTATATTGTTATTTATATAGTTATCTATATAGCTGTGTGGCTAGTTATCTATGTGGTTATTTATCAAGTTATTTATAGACTCTAAAAATGCAAATAACAGTATGTATTATTAATAGTGTAACATTTATTCAATGGGATATAAATGATGAAGATAATAGCTTACGTATTGTGGTATTTAAAATAATGTATTGCTTGTCACACAAATATATTTGGGCAGTGATGGTGATTTTATATACATCATGATAGTGTTTCCTATTTAATTCATAGGTAGTACATGAATATAAATCAATCAATTATGGGTTTCAACTTAACTATATTTATTTATTCAATCTTAAACTCTAAGAGACTATTGTGCACAGGTTAGGTTTAAAGGTTATCTAAAGCTATGGTTTAACTATAGGGGAAGGTTTACTTTGAGGAATAACTTGTTGCATTACAATACTGCATCATTTGTTTTTTTTTTCTTCAATGGTTAAAAGATGGAGTGGCTTGGCGATCCTAGTGGGAGGATTTATGACTAAACATGGATGTTGTCAGCTGCAGGTATGTTCCTGAATCTAACTGAAGGTTTATCTGAACATGACAAGTGTACATAATCTAGGATTTGTGGTGGTAGGGAATCATCAGTCCATTAGTCTAGTCTGATGCTAATACTTAGATCATCGAGCACACAAATATATAGCAGGCTCTGGTTGCACTTTCTATACATAGATGTGTGAATCATGAAGGAAATGATAAAAAACGCATATATGTAGCAATGGAATTATGGGATTGAATATATGATTTAATTAACTCTCAGCCTATGGTATGTGAAATAACATCTCAGATAATTCTGCTTGTGTCTCCATTTATCTACCTATGAATTTTATAGTAAGCTTTAAGCCATCCACAATTAAATAGTAACTTCTAAAATCTAAATACAACAATACATTACAACAGAACTTGGGGTAATATTAATAACCCACTGTGCTGACTGATATTTTAGTTATTTGTTGCATTGATTTGATAATTATAATTTATAGGTTTATATACATATAAATGCATGCCGCACGTACATAAATAAATACATACGTATATAAAAATTAAAATTACTTTATCTTATGGAAAACAAATTATAAACAATTAATTTATTTTCTGTTTTCACACATTTATATATATTTCTATATTCTGAAATAGCTGGAAATGATTCATTTAAGAGGTAACATTTTGGAAAAAAATAAAAAAGTACCTTATTTACTATGGTGATTCTGTTTCGATTTTCGAATAATTTTACCTTTTTTTTTATTTAATACTGAAAAGTATTTTTTTTTTTCAGAAAAATGAGATTTTTAGTCTTATATTTAATTCCGTTTTTAATATCAGCATATATAGTAGGTAAGTAACAATATTATTACTATTAATATTACTATTACTAGAATACAATCTTTCTTCCCAGAAATAATTAACGATCGTGAAGGTTTTGAAATTATGAAATACAAATTTGGGCATGTCTAAAATTCAAATTATTTCACTCAATTGTTTTTCCCCTTAACTGAATCCTATCTCTAAAGAAGGATATAGTTTATTACAGAGCGTAAAACATCCAAATATGTTTTTCTTGGAAATAAAATTAAATCATCCAAATAAACAATTTTTGGTTATTGTAATTAGGTCAGGTGGGCATAATACTCGTTCTGCTTTTGTCGATTGTATTTAACCATATTTCATTGTGCTTAAATTTTCTTTATAATCAGGCAATCATCTATATATGATCCTAATTATTAATACTGAAATAGTAAATCTGATTCAGATTTGCCATTTCAAAGTCTGACCCAGCTAATTCTTTATTTTACTAATGTTTGCTTTTTATTATTATTCTAAAAAAATATGTTAACATTTTTCAAAATATCTTGAATAAATCCTAAAATTTATTTTGGATCATATATACATAATTGTAATAACACTGTTATTCCATTTTTATTATTAAAAAGAAAAAAATTCAAGTAATAAATTTTGAATTTTTTTAATATATTTTATATATATGTATGTTTAAAATGTTTTGTTTTTTTCAGTGGAAGAATCCAAGATGGCCTTTTCTGAAAGATTTGTACCTTTATAAGAAGTTTAAAATAAATGTTTAAATTAAAAACACTTAGAAATTACCAAAAATCCATTTTACTTTGGAATTTCTATTCATTAATTAGTAGATTCTACATCATTATCTAAAATAAAAATGAACATAAAATTATATTGAAATCTGTTGATCCTTATCGAGGTACAAACTTTCTAAAACTAGAATAAAAGCATAATTGCTATTGTTTTAACATTGAAAAACACCTGAGGCAGCAGAAATTGAATATGAGTAGGAAATTATAAATAGTGGCCTTTTTTGAGAACAGAAAAAGAAAGACCAGACAGAGAACAGACAGAAAGAAAGTTGTAGAAATCTCCACACCATGATGATCAAGTAGTAAAAAGGGTAAATCACTGACTGCCCTTTTCTTCATGAGAGCTGAAACCTCCTGACATGCTGCTGTCCAAACCTGCCTCCAAAGAAGCTATATGCCACCAACGTTCGCCTGCAGAACTCATCCCAGGGAACCCCAAAGTAAAATGCTGAAAAGTTGAAAATTTATACTTTCATCAAGAAGTTAGAAGAAACTATTATTGTAAGAATATTAATGCAATTTCGTAAATCTTTAAAAAAAATGTTAAAAGTTATTGTTGATAGAAAATCTTTCAAACTGATTCTTTAACCTTTTTCTTTTAAATTATAATAATATTTCATTAGCTCAAGCTCACTATAATTTTCAAATTTTAATATATTTAATTATTTAAATATGAATTTATTTATTTGTTTTATAGTAATCTTAGCATGAGATTTCATGCATTGATTTTTTTTTTTATTATTTTGACAAACTTCACTTGCGGGGCTCAGAGTAATTTGCTAAGAGAGCAAATTATGTATTACTAGACAGGAATATTAATAAAGAATGATTTAATTTTAAAATAAAGTAATTTTGATCTATTTTTATTTCGCAAGTGAAGTTATGTCGAATATATATATTTCAAAATAAACATACCGTATTTCTTTAAACAGTTTTATTATAGATTTCCCAAAATGAGATTCTATTATTTTATATTTCTGCAATTTGAAACAAAAGTAATATGCTATAGATTTTGATCTAGTAACAGTGCCCCTGGATAGTGTCAGTTAATTGTCATGCCTTTTTTTTAAAGTTAGGAAATAGGGAAGGGGGGGATTTATTTGAGAAGTAAATTTCCTTATTTTTATATGTATGTTTTTTGTAGGTTAAATATTTACCGAAAGAAGTTGTTTATGCAGGTTGATCTCTACGCAGTATTAGATCATTTTAAGGCTATTCAATTATAATTCGTTCATATTTAATGATTATAATATCTCAGGTTAATAAAGAATGCTTGGAGTATCATGGATAGACCTAAAATGGTCATTGATTTGGTGATTCGGGGTTAGCTTCGATTTTTGCATACCTCTGTGACTCACATAGCATGGATGAGATAGAGTAGATTAGCCTGCATGACCTGTAGAGGCAGGCACATTGATTCTCCGTAAATCCTATCTCCATATCGATATATACCTATCAACCAATCACCCAAGTTCTCACTAAAATATATAATTAAATTGAATCTCATGCTTTAATACCCAGTTACTGGGACGGTGAAAGTAAAGGAATTCGATCGTATCATCGAGAAAGGCTATTGATTAGATCTTTAACCTGGGGATATAGGTAAATAGGGCAGAATCCACGATGTCCCTGATTTGTATATCTTGTATGTGGTCAGACTTGAGGTACTATACCTGTAATCAGGGATTTTATGGATTGATGTGTGTTTTTCGACCAGTACATCATATTTTTCTTGGGTTTTGGACACCCATCCATGAGGGTATTAGATATTCCCACACCCTGTATAATGTTAAGCACATATATATATATATAAGATTTTTTTGAATAACACTAAATAATAAATATATGTAAAAAAAATTCCTGAGTTTGTATGATGTTTTGCACACTCTGCAAAACCCTGAATAATGTTTAATGTATATAATGTGTTTTTTGTTATGCTTTTTGACACAGTAATAAATAATGAATATGTGTAAAACAATGGTGGGGATTTTAGATAAATACCTACACCGCAATAAATAAATATGTTGAAATGTGTGAAATACACATGTATTTTTCTTTATTTTATTTTGTAGTAGAGAGTGAAAATAATGGGTCCACAAATAGCTGGCACTCAGAGTTAGAAAACTGATATGTACAAAGACTAAAAATAGAAAGGAAAATATATGACTTTTTTTTTTCTATCCATGATTTTTAATTCATATGTAAAAGAGTAATAAACCAAATACTGTAAGTTTTGATATATAAATTTTGACGGGCGTCCCCTTTCTCACGTCTAATCCGACGTTGGTGAACTTAAACCAAATAATATAGATCTCAAGAAATGGACAAGTGAGCCTAACTGAAGACTAGATGGAATTTCTATGGCTGTCTAGTCATCATAACATCTGTAGTTCATATTTAAATATTAGCCACCAAAGAAAATTCTGATATGAATTATTCATACAAGTATTGTTTAATTGACACAAATTTTAAGTGTTGTGTAAATAGGATTTAAGATTAATGAATAAAAGTTTCCGGTAGCCCTTGTATCTTGAATAAGATCTAAATATAAAAAAATGTCTATGGGAGAATATATTTATGAGCGTCAATTTATCGATGACCTCAACCGCCAAACTCACTGTTATGATGAGAATTGTACTTTCCGATTAACGAGTTGCCTGATCCGAGCTAACTCACTCCCAGGGTGGGGAAGAAAACCTATCGGATGAACAGAGATAATAACACAAAAAATATAAGTTTGTACTTAACTTATAATGCACTCATAGACATATCTGCTTACCTCGGACATATTTGAATCATTGGAATTTATTTAGCAAATGAAGTGATTGGAAACTGTAAATGATAATTATTGTATAACTCTAACGCAAAGATAAATCTGTATTAAATTTTATTATTAATATCTAAACGCTATTTATATAAATCGACTCTTATCCCTCCCATTGAAAATATATAATAAGTTCCCAAATCATAAATGAAACAATATAACATTTAATTTAGAATAAACACATATTAATATATATATATAAGAAAAAAATGTTTATATATATATATATAAACATATATTAATATATATATATAAGAAAAAAATGTTTACTATACAGTTGTACACAATAATTTTATGTTATGAAATAATTTAAGAAAGTTTGTTATTTTCAAGGGTAGCTATAAGCAATTTTGAGTTATATAAAAACAGAGTTCACATTACCTGATGAAACCCCGGGGTATGGGATTATAATGTAATGAAGCATATCAAGTGGATTTCCATGATATAGAAGTATTTGGAGTTGCCTTATGAAAGTGCAATATATAATTTCTTTCTGCAGAGTCTGATATTTAGATGTCCCTAAGTAATGGCAGAGCCATAGGTAAAGTCTTGTCTAATATAATTTTCAAATCAAATAAATTCATATTTTGGGACGTACAATTTTTTTCTATTTCACTTTATGTTCAGCAATCCGGAGTATTCGCTAGGTTGCTAGGTTCTTCGGCAGCAGGTGGTTTAGAGTCAGTTCACATCAGCTGTGGGTGATGAAGCCCTTTATGTACGGTTCATTACCCTGACATGTTAAATATTTTTTTCTATATCTTTTTGAGTCTATCTCACTCAGTGGCATCAATCTAACTGAAATAACTGTCTTTTTCCTCTCTCAAATTCTCATTAATTAATTTTTGTCTAATTAATTTTCATTTCTCAGACAAATGAATTTTTTTTTTTATCGGATCTCCAATCTAATTGTTTTTCTTTGAATAGGTTTTCCTTTGCAAATTACTTTTAAATTTTTAAATTTACATTTCCATTGTTTTGGTGATGCCGTTATTCCTGGTATCTATTCTTTTTTGTCAAACATTCTTTGGTATTTTGTTGGAATTTTATTTTTGCAGTAATTAGCGATTGTGATTTAAACACAGAATTGTTTGAAGGCACAAACAATATTCCCTTTTTGCTACCCTCATTAATTTGAAATATAATTGAAACTTAAATCAATATTCTAAACAATATATAACATAATTGCGCACAACTGTAATTTTGTTAATTTGTAATATTTTAAAAGTAAAACATTCTAAATAAATAATGCTTACTAATCAATCCCTTCCCCATTTATTTTCTAACAACAAATAAAAAGAATAATAAAGAAAAAGAGTTTAAAATTTACTTCACACATGTATATATATGTATATTTATATATATATTTAACCCTTTATCGCCCGCTTGAATATATACCTGTATTGAGGGTAATGTGTATGCCCTTTTCACTTTCTTGTAACAGGGTTTGAACTCAGCTACTGTTACAAAATAAATATTCAGTATCTGTAAAATATTGTGATATAAAAAAAATAACTAAATGAAAATTGTGCAATAGCAACAAATGTTTGTTAATAGAGATTTGGATGAATAAATGGTTAATTATATATATATATATATATATATATATATATATATATATATATATATATATATATATATATATATATATATATATATATATATATATATATATATATATATATATATATATATATATATATATAAACATTACAAGCATAAAGCTAAACTAGTCAATATAAAATCAAAACTACCCCAAATCTAAAATTAAACCAGACCAGCATAAAAATAATATTAAAACACAACCTAAGGTTTCACTGCTACAAGCAGACTTCTCAAATGTCAAGAACTACAAAAAACTACACAATATATATACTATTAAAAACTACCCACAAATCCATTCACTTCCCATCCACCCTTAATATTAAAAGAACTCTTAAATAAGTTAATTGCTTCAGAATAATAAATTTTCAGTAATAAAGACTCTTTAATTCTTCTTTTGATTTCATTTCTCTCAAAGAAGACAACCTTAGCTTCATCAAAATCAATAGTGTGGCCTGTATCTTTTTCATGGACATACAAAGCAGAACTAAAATATCTATTTTTAACTCTACTTTTATGAACCTTTATTCTTTCATTTAAACTCAAAATACTCTGACCTATGTAAACCTTCTTACAAAATAAACAAGGAATAAAATATACTACACCAGGAATAGTCTTTCTATCAAAAACTTCTTTTGTATTATTTAATAAATTATTCAATGTAACACCCCTTTTCCAAGCAATTTTCTTATTTCCAAAACTATTTACTATTTCTACACACAATTTTATAAGAAGACAATTTAAATGGCAAAGAAATAAAATCATATTTTTCTTTAACCTTTACATCCTTACAAATATTACTATTAAATAAAATACTTTTAACAAATTTATCAGAGTATCCAACACTCAACTAATCTTTATAAAATTCATATTTCTGAAACAAAGCTACCCTACTAGAATTATTTAATTTAATATTCCTATGACAATAATTCCTTAAAGCAGCTACTTTATGAGATACAGATTGATAGCTAACAGGTTTAATTATAGATCTTAATTCTTTACTTTTAACTAAATGACTGCACAATAAACAATTAGTTTCTATATTTCTAAACACCAAAAGATCTAAAAATTTTAACTTACCAAAATCTAACCCCCCCCTTCCTTCTAAAACAAATTTTATAGAAAGATCAAAACAATTAAACTCATTTACAAATTCCTTCAATTTATCATTCTCAACTACAAATAAACAATCATCAACATATCTGACAAATAATTTTACATATAAACAATTCTTTTTAATAATAATTTCCTCTTCCATAAAACTAATATAAACTGAACATACTAAAGGAGAAATAATATAACCTATTATCCACCCTTTCTTAATCTTATAAAAATTACCTTTATAAGTAAAATACATAGAATATTCCTATAACAAAAAGCAAATCTTTAATTACCTTAATTTTATTTTTTATTTTTATTTTTTTTTCTTTACCTTAATTTTATTTTTTTTTCTTTATCAAAAAATAAAATTAAGGTAATTAAAGATTTGCTTTTGTTATTGAAAGATTCCATGTATTTTACTTATAAAGGTAATTTTTATAAGATTAAGGAAGGGTGGATAATAGGTTATATTATTTCTCCTTTAGTATGTTCAGTTTATATTAGTTTTATGGAAGAGGAAATTATTATTAAAAAGAATATTTGTGTCAGATATGTTGATGATTGTTTATTTGTAGTTGAGAATGATAAATTGAAGGAATTTGTAAATGAGTTTATTTGTTTTGATCCTTCTATAAAATTTGTGTTAGAAGGAGGGGGGTTAGATTTTGGTAAGTTAAAATTTTTAGATCTTTTGGTTATTAGAAATATAGAAACTAATTGTTTATTGTGCAGTCATTTAGTTAAAAGTAAAGAATTAAGATCTATAATTAAACCTGATAGCTATCAGTGTGTATCTCATAAAGTAGCTGCTTTAAGGAATTATTGTCATAGGAATATTAAATTAAATAATTCTAGTGGGGTAGCTTTGTTTCACAAATATCAATTTTATAAAGATTACTTGAGTGTTGGATACTCTGATAAATTTGTTAAAAGTATTTTATTTAATAGTAATATTTGTAAGGATGTAAAGGTTAAAGAAAAATATGATTTTATTACTTTGCCATTTAAATTGTCTTCTTATAAAATTGTGTGTAGAAATAGTAATTTTTTTGGAAATAAGAAAATTGCTTGGAAATGGGATGTTACATTGAATAAATTATTAAATAATACAAAAGAAGTTTTTGATAGAAAGACTATTCCTGGTGTAGTATATTTTATTCCTTGTTTATTTGTAAGAAGGTTTACATAAGTCAGAGTAGTTTGAGAATTAATAAAAGAATAAAGGTTCATAAAAGTAGAGTTAAAAATAGATATTTTTGTTCTGCTTTGTATGTCCATGAAAAGATACAGGCCACACTATTGATTTTGATGAAGCTAAGGTTGTCTTCTTTGAGAGAAATTAAATCAAAGGAAGAATTAAAGAGTCTTTATTAATGAAAATTTATTATTCTGAAGCAATTAACTTATTTAAGAGTTCTTTTAATATTAAGGGTGGATGTGAAGTGAATGGATTTGTGGGTAGTTTATAATAGTATATACATATTGTGTAGTTTTTTTCAGTTCTTTACACTTGAGAAGTCTGCTCGTAGCAGTGAAACCTTAGGTTGTGTTTTAATATTATTTTTATGCTGGTCTGGTTTAATTTTAAATTTGGGGTAGTTTTGATTTATATATATATATATATACAATTTATAATTTGGTTTATAGGAATAGTCATTTGTTAGGTGGAAAGAAGGTTGCATGGAGAAAAGGTTCTGATTTGAATTCATTACTTAATGGTTCAAACAGTCTATTGATAGTAGGTCTATTCCTGGTATTGTTTATAAAATTCCATGTAGTTGTGGTAAATTTTATGTAGGCCAGATAAATTTAGCCTTAAGGAAAGGGTTAAGGTTCATATAAGTAGAGTTAAACATAGGTATCTTAACTCAGCTTTATTCAATTCATGAATTGAATACAGGTCATAGAATATTGTTTGACAATGCTTCGGTTATTTTTTATGAAAAGAATGAGTTAAAAAGAAGAATAAAGGAGACTTTGATGATAAAACTCCTTGATTCTGAGGCTATCAATCTTATGAAGACTTCTTTTGATATAAAGGGAAGGTGGAGTTTGAAATGAATTATGGGAAGGTTTGTTTGTTTGTATATATATATGTTTTCCTTTAGGTTGATTTTCACTTGAGAAGGTCTATTTGTAGTAGAGAAACCATGGTTGTGTAAGGATTTTGGTAAAATTTTAATTTAATCTAGTACTGTATTGTTTTTGGTTTTCTATATATATATATATATATATATATATATATATATATATATATTATTATATATATTATATATATATATTATATATATATTCTATAGGCTGGCACCCTCACAAAAAATTTTGCCAATAATTTAATTAAATATTTTCAAACACAAAATAGTGTTATTTAAGATTCAAACCTGGAAGTATGAAATAATTAAAAAGTCAGTACAACTTAAATGTAAATTAAATCAGGTAAACCATTTTATCAACCAAGTGATGCATGATCAAATGTCAAATCTGTCTAAGCACTGAAGAACAACTAGAGGTAAAAAAATAAATTTGTTTCATTTCATATAGGAAAATAGTGAAGTTTTTGCTAATTTTTTTTAGCTGAGTGGCAAATAATTTTATAACTAAAGGGAGTAAACAGAGCAAGAGATAAATTAAAGGGGGAACAGGTAGTAGTAGGATGGAAGATGTTTTAGGAGGGAAGGGTGGTGTAACCCATTAAAGTCAAGTAAATATATAGAGTTTTGTTTATCCCACAATAAATTAAGAAAAAAAAGAATAATCTCAGAATAAAAGTTTAAACAGTTTTTTTTTCTAAGTGAAGAAAAAGTTCAAATTGTAAGTGAAGTGTACAAAGAAAAGTAATAATTTTTTTACAAACATTTCCTGTTTTAGATGGAGTGCACAAAAGAGGAGCTGGTGGATGAGCAACAGGAGAATGCAGAAGAAAAGTTGATATCTGAGATGATGTCCATAATGATGGAAAATTCAAAGATGATGATGCACATTTAAAGCAACAATGAGGTATGAAATTTAGAGAAGAATGCAAAAGCATCAAGAAGCCATAGATCAAAGAATATCCATCATATAAACAGAGGCTAATGAGAAGACCACCAACCATAAAGTTCAAACCACTTCAAGTGGCTCACAGGGACCATCATTTATATCCCATCTGATACATATCCAGGAGTTCCAAGGTGAGCCCAGAGGGAATCCAATAGAGCACATAGAAAGCCTGAGGGAACTGTTCCATGTTCATGCAATGGATGAGGTGGAGAAAATGGCTGTTGCGAGCCATTATTTGAAAAACACTGTGAAGGATTGGTGGAGGTCATTAGCACAGAAACCCAAAAACTTCAAAGAATATGAACAAGCCATGATAGGGCAATTGTGAAGTGATGTGTTCCAAGAAGATATGATTCAGACTTTGATGGCTGAAAAATATCAAGATAGCCAGCAAGGAAATTTCACCTATTTTTTTTAAACAAGTGGTGAAGTTTCGAAACCTAATCACCTTCACATACTCTGATGCATGCATTATATGCATTATAAAGAACAATATGCTCATATGGGTCCAAAGGATGATGTTAAGCTGCCAAATTGACACCATCCCTGAGATGGGAAGATTTTTAACCTCTATTAGTGATAAAGATGCAGGAGTAGAACAAAAGGGTCAAAGTAACTAAAAAAATAGAAATAACTGATGAAAATCCAAGAACCACAATCATCCATGAAGGAGATAGATCCACAAACAATAGCATGGGAAATCTCTTTCCAATTGTGCAGATAACAGTTGAGACCAAGAGAGTGCAAACATTAATGGATTCAGGAAGCCAAGTATCGCTGATATCAAAAGCTTGGTTTGACAACATGAAAAGATTAAAATAATTCATGAAGCTCCCAACATGGCCCATTGGCCTAACTCTGGCAAATGAATGTAAATCAATCAGTGAAATTTACCAAATATGGTTGGAGGTGAGAATAAATGAAATATCTTTAGGACATGCCTTTTTAGTCATGGATGGACTCATTTACGACATGGTGTTGGGATCAGATTTTTTAATACAACATGAAGGCGTCATTGATTACTCCCAAAGGACCTGTTACATAAAACAAGAGGCTGTGAAATTTCAGGACACTCAGAAGAATCAGATGGATAACCGCAGCTGTATCATTCAACCAGTTTGACCCAGCATTGATCTTGACAATAGTACAAGAAGCGGCAATTGCCAATCCCAGAGACAGGAATCAAATTAAAGAAATGTTGGAAAACTATTCCAAGTTATTTTCCCAAGTCCCAGGTCAAATGAAAGGTTATACCAACCACATTAGATTAAAAGAGGAATCATATGCCCAATCCAAAACCTACTCAATCTCCTTCTAATACAAAAAAGATGTGGGAGTCAAATTAAACAGATGATGGGAAGGGGAATCATTGAATGGGGACCATCCCCTTACAGTAATCCTTTAGTGGTCATAAGGAAAAGGAGCAGTGATCTTCATTTGTGCCTTGATGCTTGTAAATATCACAGCATGACCATACCAGAGAGAGACATCCCCACCTATCCAAGAAGTCTTTGTCCATCTGGCTGGAAAGACTATTTTTTCCACTTTGGATTTAACTGCAAGTTATTGGCAGATGGCCCTTAATCCAAGAAATCGAACATATACTGCTTTTTGGTATAATGGCCAAAGCCACGAATTCAAGAGGGTACCTTTTGGCCTTATAAACAGTGGTGCAAGATTGATGCACTGTCTCAAACAAGTACTCTCAGAGGAATTGCAAAACCATATGGTCTGCTATGTTGATGATATTGTAATAGCTTCAAAGGACATGGAGGAACACATTAAGTACTTAGACCTATATTTTGGCTAATTCACATTATATTTTATTATAGGTTTGATTTTAGTTTTAAGTCCAACTAATGTGGCTTGTTTGCTTGATAATAAACTGATCTATTTTTTATATATAACAGCTTACACTTTTAATCACTGTAAAGTTAGTTATAAGCTATTCCAGCAAGGTCCACTAATGTCATAAAACATTAGTTATTAAAAGTCTAAAGTATTTTTATTAAGAGAAATAAAATCAGTTCCTTTTTCTATATAATGGTGGAGTAAGACGTCAAATTAGTCTCATTATAATCGTCTATTTAATTAATGTTTTTTTCAATAAAAATGTTTTATTTAATCTTGTATAAAGAATTCATGAAAATAGTCATTCTTTATATACCTCAGTAAGGCAGATGTTTAGACCTACTGCTGTATTAGAAGCTTGTACTAAATGCACACGGGTAATTTTAAACTCTGTGATCATTTAATTATAAAATCATTTTTGTTATTTTAAAAGGAGAATAAATGTAAACTAAAGTAAAGGTGTATAAACTTCACTAAATAAATTATACAAACTCAATAATGTCAATGTTAACCGCTAATATAAATAAAGTCATCATGAACTCATATACTTATAAAGTTAATTTAAAGATTGTATCTTGTTTTGTTTTTAGAGCTTGAGTTAAAGATTAATGTAGAATGCCTAATGATTTTTAAAAATATATATATATATATATATATATATATATATATATATATATATATATATATATATATATATATTGTACCTTCACTTCTCATATATATATATTTTAAAATAAGACTAGCTCAATCAAATCATTATGCTAGCTAAAATATGTACAACTATCTTTAATATATTTTTATAATATTATAACTTATCAGATTTATTACAAACTTATCAAAAATTAATATAGTTCAATATTATGTACTAATTAAATAAGTATTTAATTAAAATCATGAGACTTGAAGTGAAGTTACAATTGGTAATTGGACTTACATTGAGCCAATGCTCTCCAAGACACTATCTCAATGGCATAAGAATACTATTACCTCTTTATTATCTCATTACTAACTCTACAGCATTCTTATGACTTTTATAAATGAATTATCTTTAATAATAATAGATAAATAAATCTCAATCTTTTGTTAAGGAACTATAATTAAATGATCTCAGGTTCTTCTAATTATCTTAAGTAATAATAATTCATGTAGATAGGAATGATAAGGGATTTAATATCAAACCTAAATACACCTAACTTATTCTAATAACAATAACCAACAATAAAAATCTTTAGTGTATAGCTTAATCTTATCTATTTGATTATACTATTAATCACTAAGAAAATAAGTAAATCATATACATGTCTTCATTTCCATATAGTATCTTAATTTTTAAAATATACTAAAATCTTATAATTTAACAATTTGTGGCAATAAATAATCTTATACTCTTATATTGTGCATTATAATTACTTTATGACCATCATAATATTATATGTTAATGTCAATCAATTTCTATAAGTTATATTATGAAAATATTGTGTTTCTTTCTCAAAATAATAATAATAATAAATTCATATTGTGCAAATATTATGTATATTCAAATTATCTGTTGTCAAATGCTGTGGTGTAAAATAATGAATTCAACACATCTTTTAAACAACTTAACAAATTTATTTACATTAACTTTAACAAGTAACTTATTTACACTATTTACATTACTAAAGAAAATAAAATAAAAATAAGAAAAATAATAATACAAGTTTTTTTTACACTGTTATTATTTCCATAATCATAAGTAGATAATTTATACATTTCTGAAATATTCTATCAATAACATTCAATTAAATTTATGACTTTAATTTTAATAAACATCATTTGTCCTCAGTTAATACAAGAAAAAGGTTTTATGTGAAATATCATTCATGTAGCATATATGTAAGTAAATAGACTTTAATAATTAAAATGCTATTTCACTTAAATCTTACTGCTATTTATATTATAATGTACTAATATGTATTAAATGTACCATTAATATTACTCAAAGACAATTAATGTATAAATGATATAACTTGTAATACAATAACAATTATTGATTATATTTTTATTTATTCATATAAGTCATACTACATGGCTATCAAAATATGCAATAGGTATATGTTCTTTTAAAAATAATATTTAAAATTATTCAACAATTTCAAATTTTTATAACGTATTATATTAAATAAAATTCTATGATTCTTTTCCACTTTAATTATTACACTTCTTTACTTTTATTCTTATTTCTTCTTAAAAAACTTCTACTACAAATATATTTTTTATTTAACTTCAGAAAAGTAGATGACCAATTTCAAAACAAAAATAATAACGATCCAAACTCTCTTATACCTCATCCTCTATATACAATAAGCCTTCAATCACGATATAAATTTCTATGTAAAATTAACTTTCTTATCTAATAAAAATAAAAATAAAAATATAGACTTTATATACTTCTTACTAACTTTAAAAGAAAAATAAATATCTTACCTAATAAAATCTATTCCTAATATGTAACAGAAACATTAAAATTTATTCACGAAAAATCATATAATTATTTCTAGTTCTATATTATTTGTACTAAATTTACATCATCAATTTAAAATACATATTAAAATAAAAGCTATTATTAATCTTATGTGTGTATATTATTTAAATATTAATACATTCATTCAATAACATATAAATTTGGTTGATCTAAAGAAAACATAGTAAATACATCAAATTATTATTATTATTACACAATTTTTACCATAAAGATACTTCAATACCCACACGATCCTCCAAGATTTCAGTTTTACAAAATAATTTCACATTTACACTCAACAATTATTCTTTAAAATATTACTGTTGTATAATTATAAAATAAACTTTAGCAATAAAAATTATATTAGTATTTGTTATTTATTTAAAAAATGTAAATGTACCTTTCCTATCTTTAATAAACAATAATTAATGAAATATTTATGTTAGTTAATAAATAAAACATATTACATAACATCCAACTGTCTTCTTTCACTATATTTTCTTTTTCTAGGCACAAATTTTCACCAAACACTACTTCCTTTTCGTAACATTTTAAAAGTTTTATAAAAAAAAATTCTTTTTTAAAAATAAAAAAAATAAAAAAAAATCAGTTCCACCATAAGAATAAAATAATAATTATAATAGTTTATGAAATCCGTTCTTTTCTTTAAATGAAAATTATTTTAAAGTTATTATTTTTAGTATTAGTCAATAATTTACAAAGTTCTTATTTAATTATTTTTTAACTTTACTTGGATATCCACATGTAATTTTTTTTCCTTAACGAATATTTAGGTAAGATTACTTTTAGATTCTTCTTACACCCATTCAGATTTTACTAATAAAATAATTTTATTTATAGGTATTTCTTTACCATTAAATTTCCAATTTATTTGCCTTTTAAAACTGTTAAAACTTAGTCTTTTAAACCATAAAGACCTAACAAGGCAAATATTTATATAATTACTGTTACATATTATATCTTTACCAAGATATATATTTAAATTTATAATTTACAAATACTTTCTTCATAAAGAAGTATTTCTCATTCTTTTAAATATCTGTTTTATAAAATTAATTACGATCAGCTTTTAATTTTATATAAGGTCCAACGTATTACTTTTATGCATCTAGAAAACTCTCTTAGTTAATCCAGCGTTTGTTAAATTTTCAGTATAAAGTCTCCAATATATTTTATCCTTATACGATGTTTTCATGATTATTTGATAGTAAATTGAGCTTTGATCAAGACGATAGGAAATTATAATTAAAATTAACACTGCATATTTATCGATAAACTTTTATAAATTATTTTTAAAAAAACTACTCTCTAATAATTTTAAAACGATTTTGAGAGTGTCTATAATCACTTAGCTATTTCTAATAGCACCTTTTACTTTAAGAATTTCAATCACAAGTCCCCTCCGAACAATTGAACCTTAGTTTTATACCGGAAGAAAACTCCCACTTGATTGGTGAATTAAACAATCGACTTGCTAGCTTATTTACATATTTTACCAACAAGATAGAATTAAAAATAAATAATGACTTATTTAATATTTATTATTTATCACATTATTAAATTCTTAAATCAATCTTTATCGTTTATTTAAATCTATTAAACATTTTTTAAAACATTCTTTCTTACTTAATTTCACTTTTAACTTTTATAAGATTATTTTTATAAACAAACTAAATCTATTTTATTCGTTATGTTTTTAAGCAGTATTTTAAAAATCAGATTTAATATTTCACATTAATTATTTTTATTTTTATCTCATGATAGCCAAAATAATATTTATAAATTTTATACAGAATTTTTAAAATAGCTTTGCAACTTTACTAAAAAACTCCCAAGCATGTGTGTATGTGTCTAATTAACATCTGTTTTACAACAGAGCTACAGACGCTTGAAATAATCTAAAAATAAACTAACAATTCATTTTTTAAAATAAATATTTTTAAAATAAATAATATCTTCCAACAATTTTTAAAACAATAATTTGATATTATTAAAATCAAATATTAATCTTCTATCATGTACTACTAATAATTAAAATATTTATATTTATTTATTAAATATTAATTCTTATCAACAATAAATATATGCATTTAATTTTAACTTGTCTTTTAAAACTTTAACTTTAAACATTTATTTATTAAATTTATTAATGCACTATTGATTATGGCCAGTTTTCCCAACCATATACTATTATCATTCCCATTGAAATGTCTCTCTCAAACATCAGCACAATTTTCACATATCAAATACTCATGAATTACTTTAGTTACATTTTTTAAAAGATTGTTATATACAAATTTAACATCATATAGCTAAATATATCTTAAATTTAAAATTTTTTAAATAGATTGATACATCAATTTATGGAGACCCATATAAAAGGGCACAATATATACATATATATAACTAAAATAAACTTCCAGTGTTCTTGAATCACTTTATTTACTTTTATTTGAAATAATTTTGATTTTAAATATACCTATCAACCAATCACCCTAGTTCTCACTAAAATATATAATTACATTGAATCTCATGCTTTAAGACCCAGCTGCTGGGATGGTCCTGGGGTTACAGGTAAATAGGGCAGAATCCATGATGCACCTGATTTATATATCTTGTATGTGGTTGGACTCAAGGTACTTTACCTGTATTCAGGGGTTTGTTGAATCGATGTGTGTTTTTCGACCGGTACAATATTAATCATTTTAATTTAAATCCTAAACAATTTTTCAATATTCTTAAATTTGAATACCAGTTTTGATTAAATGAAATTTGTATATAATATACAGTTGGTGTTTGTATGCCTGAAACTGCACATAGAAAATAGTTATTATTATTGTGTGTTCATCATCATCATCATCACCATTATTATTATTATTATTATTATTATTATTATTATTATTATTATTATTATTATTATTATTATTATTATTATTATTATTATTATTATTATTATTATTATTATTATTATTATTATTATTATTATTATTATTATTATTATTATTATTATTATTATTATTATTATTATTATTAATTAGTATTATTACTACTATTGATATTATTATTATTATCAGGAATATTTATTTTGTGGACGCATAAAATAGTTTATGTCGCATTTATATAAGACAAATCAATATTTGTTTTAAATATAATGATTATTTCAATAATCTTATATATACACCTGGGTCTTGTTTTATGCAATAGATAGGTTCCTCAGAAAACACATGCAAATGAAATCGCGCAAAAATTGATGTAACTTACATTAAAAAAGGGGGATACAGTCTGTGATTTTTCAAAATTCGTGTAAAAGCAAAGCACCAACGTAAAATTACTTTAAAATTTGCGCAAAAAAAATTAAGGAAATAATATATGACTATTAAAAAATTTCAAATTTGAAAAAAATGACACAAGACAAACTTTTTTAACTATAATATTTAATTTTATTCAAAATAATATATTTTTGTGCACAATTTACAGTACAGTAATTTACATTTTTTATACATGTTTTAATTATTAATGCTATTTGCTGATTAACAGGTTCATTTGCAAACTGGTAAAGATTCTTCACAAGAGAAACTATAACTAGCACCAACTTCACTCTAATGTTGTTTTAATCATTTTCTAGTGACAACGTAATTAGGAATTAATCTTTGAGATGATGATTTTATTAATTGTTTATGAAGCTCACGATATCCAGACATACAACCATTTTACCTCTCATTGGAATTTAACAGCATGTTCATGATTAGTGTTATTAGTAAGAAAATAATTTACCAACTGATTAGGAAGTTAAGACTTTCTCGAATCATTTTGGAAGTGAAAGGAACAGGTTCCACTTCTGTTTTCATTATCTTTTTCTACATTTTCTTCTGTATCTAAACTTTTATTTTTGTCTTTAATTTTTTTAATTTTCAATTCCATTTACAAATCAAATTTCATTTCAATGCTATTACTCACCTTTTAATAATAAACTTGCGGACACTAAATGATTAATAATTGATTAAATGTTCTTTTTTAAAAAGCAAAAACAATGTGATTTAAAATGCAAAATTAACACGCACAATGTTTGAACAAATTTACATTATAATCTTGTAAAATTTAACGTGTGTATACATAAAGTGTGGAAATCATGATTTTAATTTCATTATTGCATAAAATCTTACTATTATAAAGCACTGAAAATATTGAAATTACTAAGATGAAAGTCAAATTCCAATAATGTGCTATTACTTTCAATATAACATAAGTGCGCGAAAGTTCGACTTCCGGTGAAACATGAATCATGTAACTTCAAAATCGTGTTAAATAAGTCCGCATAAAAAGAGACCCAGGTATATATAATTTAGACACTTGATGATAAGTGTTTACAAATTATTCTATTCGTATTTGTATTTGACAACAAAATTGCATTTCCTCTTTTTTTAGTTATTTGTTTCAACAGATGTCATATTTGTCATGGTAATTTTTTCTTTAAATTATATAATTGGACAAAATTTATATACTTACTACACAGAATTCTTGTATATTAATGTTATACGTAAGTATCAAATTTATGTTCAATCGAGCCTCTGAACTAAGCTATGTGTTTGTTTCTAGCACATTGCACGTTCAGAGCTCATCTTTCATTGATATTCATTGATTATAATAAAATACATATTTATTAAAAGTGATTAGAGCTTTGTAAAACATGTACAAACCATAGACACTTTTTATATGTGGTTATAATGAGGTTGCCTTGACAACAGTTAGATCATTGATTATATTGAAATTATCAGTTTCTAATATATATAATAAACAGAGACCCAGTTTATTTTACAGAGTGCTTGTTTACACATTCTTCAACTGAGATAACCCCTTTCCCCCAATAACTTCATCTTATAGAAACAAATAACAATTACTAATTACATTAGTGTTTAATTAATAGTTTAAAACTTTGTAAAACTTGTACTTTTAGAAGTATTCAGAAACGATAATAAAGGAAGAAACAAAATTTGCTTTTAATATAAATATGACATTTTACTAACGTGTAATTTGTATGCAGTCTGCACAATATTAAAACATGTGATTTTAATGATTTTTTGTCCATTTGTTTACATTGGTTCTTATGTAGTTTACCTGACAGAAGCATGACATTCTTTTTTTTAAAAAAGTCCCAGTTTCAAGGCCTATGGGGATTATAAATGGTATATATAATATGGCTGACTCTTAAGTTATTTTAATCAATAAGGTTATTTTTAAATGATAAACACAGGAGACCAAATTTTTATAATTAAAAAAATTGTAAATTAAAAAAAAAAACATGTAGTAGACTATAACAAATGTTCAGACAGACATCACATTTCAATGTAAATGACAGTAAAGAAAACAAAACTAAACATGATTATGCAAAGTATAACATGGGCATTCCAATACATCTTGTTCTGTTAATTAAATATTCTAAATTTTAATCATATTTTCACAAAATGATATGGTAAATAAGTGTAAAAAGAATTGAAAAAATTCCATGAATATAATATTTACCCCTTTTATTTTTTAGTCTTTCTGGTTAAGTGTTGACAATTTTGAAAATATTCCACTACATCTTGTTCAGTTGATTAATTATTTCAAATGTTATCATTTTACACATTGGTGCTTAATGAATGATAATTTTCAAACTGTTGTCAGATTCCAACAAAATATATATTGACAAATAGATAGTTAAAAAATCCTAGGAAACAAGCAATGACCACTAACTTGCATATACATGTACAACATCGATACAGAGTGTTACCACAGAAACAGTACAAGTCAAACCTCATTCATTACATCTTTCTATTACCATTCCTACATGAACAACACATCTGATGTTATCATACAATAATTAATGTTGTAGAGAGAACACAAACTGTGGGAAATGTTTAATGTAAATTCATTCGTAACAATACTGAAACTAAAGCAAAATAATATATTGTAACAGTTTGCTACCTGTGCGTATCACATATATAGGGGTATACATTTATTACATATTTAAAATGTAAGTTTCTTCTTTTTTGTTGTTTTTAAGAAAATTATGATGCGAACATACATATATAGTTAGTTCTGCACTGTACTCTTATCACTCGCCCAGCATATTTATGAACATCACTTTGACTCCAAGTGCCAATCCTATTTACGAGTAAATAAGAATTATGCTGGGAGAGAATGAGTATCAATTTCTAATAGATAGAGCTTATACCTCTGGCTAGCTCACTCAGGGGTAATGGTCATTGACCGTGGGAAAGAGGTGGGAGAACAGATCAAGTGTGCACGGAATGCATAAATGATTCATTTTACTTTCTTACTTTTATTCTTAATACTACTCTCTAATGGTACTATGTGATCTAGGCTTTTAAAGAAATTAACATTAAATACACACAATTATACTTAAAACACTAACTTAATATTTATTAATAAAAAAAAAAAATAGAATCTTGTAATTGGGTATTGGTTTATGCTCAAATACTTGAATGATATGCAAATACACACCCGCATAAGTTTATAAATGTAACAAAAACATATATATATATATATCATAGCATATAAAGTAAATGCAATCAGTCATTATCCAATCTATTCATCCATATAGTTATATAGGGTGTTATTTCATATATCTCTTTATTTTCTTTTAGCCCTTACATATTATTATTTTACTGAAATATGTTCTTATTCAAGAGGTGACTGGTATTTACGAAAATATTTGAATTACCTTGCTTTATCTCACCTGGGTGTAGATGAATGGGAATGTTCACTGGCTCCGTGCAGCAATGTAGTGAATAAGCGATTTCTTTCTTTTTGTAGTCCTCTGTGGATTCCGTAAGGCACAATCAATGGCATTTGGTGAATGTTGTTCTCTCTAATTTAGGAAGGGCTTCACTCCTATATGGACAGCACCCACAATACCTCTGCAGGATTGAATGCAGAGCCTGGTCCGTTCTTGTCCTTTACCCCAGCCTGTTCATGGTTGGCCAAGATATATAATTTTTAACTAATTTTTCTTTGATCCTGCTCATGGCATTAACAGTTCTAGAATTCTCTTTTCAATGTTCAGCTTTCAAACTCTAATTAAAAATTCTATTGTTCCCTCTCTTCTTTTTAATGAAATCACGTGGTTTGCCAATAGAAAACCTTTCAATAACTTTTATTTTTTTTCTATACGTTCAAGAATTTCAACTACACCTTGAGATCCACATTCATTGTCTTTTATTTATAACATTTTCATTTTTATTTATAACATTTTCTTTTATTTACAACATTTTCTTTTCTAATTAAAACAGCTTTGTCTCGAAATAGCGATCTACACATTTTTCAATTAACATATCTTTTGGAATTTGTGTCTTTCATCGTTCATTTTGGAAACAATTTTCTTTCAATTAAAATAGCTTTATTCCTTAAGATAGCAATCTATAACTTTCCTAATTTTTTCTTTGCAATTAACTTATTTTTTTTTTGTAAATTCTTTCCTTAGTCGTCCATCTTGGAATTAAAGTTGGCCATGTAAATTTTCTTATTTTTATGAATCTATTACATTTATTCACCCATACAGCAATATAAATACACATGCGTCTAAACAAAATACACGAGCACAAACCATATAACCACTGTCCCTCTTATGTTTCAATCTATTTTTATTTACTCATTTAAAATATACACACACACGCATACAAAACAACAACAACAAAAAATAATTTAACTTAATATTACTTTTGATTGAGTATATATCATCATCATCATCATTATCAACCATATATATATACTTGCTGTATCATCCTATGCCTTAGAACAGGGTTTGAACCCAGCCTTGTTATAAATATATATATTTTTATATTTTTTTTTTTTTTTTTTTTTTTTTTTTTTTTATATATATATATATATATATATATATATATATATATATATATATATATATATATATATATATATGCAAAACCATAAAACAATACAATACTAGATTAAATTTTAAAATTTTTACCAAAATCCTTCCACAACCATGGTTTCATCTACTACAAATAGACCTCCTCAAGTGAAAATCAATCTAAAGGAAAACATATATATATATATATACAAACCTTCCCATAATTCACTACAAATTCCACCTTCCCTTAATATCAAAAGAAGTCTTCATAAGATTGATAGCCTCAGAATCAATGAGTTTTATCATCAAAGTCTCCTTTATTCTTTTTTTTTAACTCATTTTTTTCATAAAAAATAACCGAAGCATTGTTAAACAATACTCTATGACCTGTATTCAATTCATGAATATATAAAGCTGAGTTAAGATACCTATGTTTAACCCTACTTATATGAACCTTAACCCTTTCATTAAGGCTAAATTTACTCTGACCTACATAAAATTTACCACAACTACATGGAATTTTATAAACAATACCAGGAATAGATCTACTATCAATAGACTGCTTTGAACCATTAAGTAATGAATTCAAATCAGAACCTTTCCTCCATGCAACCTTCATTCCACCTAACAAATGACTATTCCTATAAACCAAATTATAAATTGATGCTTTAAATGGTAAAGACATATAATTATCATCCTTACCAACAAAATTCTTATCATCCAAATCATGACTGTAAACATTATTATTAAATACCACTTTTTTAATAAAAATCATGATTATAACCCAATTATACATATTCAGCAGCAAATTGACTTCTTTGAATATCAGCATCATTATTAAAATTATTAAGCCTTGTATTCCGACAACAAAAATTCAACCAAGATATTTTTTATGTATAAAAGGCTGATAACTATTAGGCCTAATCATATTTCTCACATTTTTAGGTTTTATAAAATGACTACAAAACAAAACATCATTAACCTTCTCAACATTTAAATCTAAAAACTTTAATTTTACAAAATCAAAACCACCCCCTTCAATTGTAAACTTAATACTAGAATCAAAACCATTCAATGCACATAAAAACTCTTCTAATTTCTCTTTCTGAATAACAAACAAACAATCATCAACATACCTAACAAATAATTTAATAGAACATGAAAACATATTAATAATACTACACTCCAAATAATCAATATAGACAGCACACATCAATGGAGAAATGACATAATCAATAACCCAACCTTCTCTAATCTTATAAAACACATCATTAGACATAAAATACATTGAATCCTCTAACAGCAAAAGCAAATCATGAAAAACCTTAATCTTATCTGCAGAAAAACATTCTATTTTTTTAAAAAATTGAAAGAAAAACATCAATACTTTTTAATCTATTAACCGATTGATACATATTTTCAATGTCTAAACTATCAAAAACACAATCATCATCCAAAACAAAAACATTTATTTTCTTAAAAGCCTCAAAAGAAGAAGAAACACAAAATTGACCCAATTTTATATAATCCTTAAAATATCTTATAATAAATTTTGATATTTTATCAACAATTCCTCCTGTAAAATCAAAAATACATCTCAAAGGAAAATTATCTTTATGAAACTTCAAATTAAAGAAAACCTTTGGAGCCACAAAATCACTAGGGTAACAATTTAAATAAGTAGCTTTATCAAAAATCTTTTTATTTTCCATAACTTTCATAATCTTAATTAATTTAGATTTTATTTTTTTACCAGGATCAGAATCTAAAATAGCATATTTACCATTATTTAATTCTAAAGAAACTTTACTTTTAAAATCAATATTATTTAACAATACAAACCGGCCACCTTTATCTTGTTTTAACAATACTACATCATTGGCTTTCAATCTTTTTTTTAACAAAACTAATTTTTTTAGGGGAAAAAACAATTTTTTTTCTCTTTTAAGTAATTGACTATTCAAAATAACCTGAAAAAACATTTTATTTTCATCAGAAATATTACTATTACTTTCAATGGCAGAAACAAAATAAAAAACTAAATTTTTATTAGCAAATGGAACAAAGCCAGGACCCTTAGCTAAAATAGCCAAATCAGATACATTCAAAACATAATTTGACAAATTTAAAACAGATGAAGCATCAGGCCTATTTTTATAAAACCCAAATCTAAACTCTTTTCCTTTCACAAAACTTTTATTTTCAGCCTTTCCAATCAACCATTTAAATTTCTTGAAATACTTATTATTATAAGTGATTTCACACTTACTCCTAAACCACTTTAAAAAAGAATTTAAAACAGAATAATTAAAATTCCTTCTAAAATCCAACTTTCTTCTAAACATTTTATAACTATCAATTAAATTAGATAAACTACTCATAATCTGCATAATAATTTGTTTAAGAATAAATCTTTTAAAATTTAGAATAAAATCGCAATTAGAAAATAAAACCAGTTTCCTACCAATTTAATATTACACGAATTAGGAAACACATTGCAAAACCTACAAGACATAAGAAAATTAACCTGAGCTTTTAAAGATTAAATTCTATTAGACATATTAATCAACTTTTTTATTTCTAAAATTTCTACACAAGAAAAATTATCATACAAAACCTGCCACATACCTCTTTTGATATTAAGGGAAGGTGGAATTCGTAGTGAAATATGGGAAGGTTTGTGTGTGTATATATATATATATATATATATATATATACATATGTTTATGTTTGTATATATATATATATATAAATATATATATATATATATATATATATATATATATTCCTTTAGATTGATTTTCACTTGAGAAGGTCTATTTGTAATAGATGAAACCATGGTTGTGTAAGGATTTTGGTAAAAAAATTTAAAATTTAATCTAGTATTGTATTTTTTTATGGTTTTGCACTTTTATTTTTGCTAGTATAGTGTTAGACAGTTTTGGTTTTCTATTTAGGTATAGTATTTAATATTTTGAATAGTGATATATGGTTTTGTGAATTTCATATTTTATTTGTTTTGTGTATTTGTATTACTAATTTTATTATTTTTGTGCTTTTGTTTAGTATTAATTATTTGTTTGTATTTGCATATTTATTAATTTTCTTTCAGTATGTGGCAGTTTTTATAAGTTAATTATAGTGTTAGGCAGTTTTGGTTTTCTAATTAGCTATACTATTTAATATTTTGAATAGGGTTTTATAGTTTAGTGAATTTCATATTTTATTTGCTTTGTTTTGTGTATTTGTATTATTTGTTTATTATTATTTATTCGTTTGTATTTGTATAGTTATTAATTTTCTTTCAGTATGTGGCAGGTTTTGTATGATAATTTTTCTTGTGTAGAAATTTTAGAAATAAAAAAGTTGATTAATATGTCTAATAGAATTGAATCTTTAAAAGCTCAGGTTAATTTTCTTAAGTCTTGTAGGTTTTGCAATTTTTTTCCTAATTCGTGTAATATTAAATTGGATAGGAAACTGGTTTTATTTTCTAATTGCGATTTTATTCTAAATTTTAAAAGATTTATTCTTAAACAATTTATTATGCAGATTATGAGTAGTTTATCTAATTTAATTGATAGTTATAAAATGTTTAGAAGAAAGTTGGATTTTAGGAGGTATTTTAATTATTCTGTTTTAAATTCTTTTTTAAAGTGGTTTAGGAGTAAGTGTGAAATCACTTATAATAATAAGTATTTCAAGAAATTTAAATGGTTGATTGAAAAGGCTGAAAATAAAAGTTTTGTGAAAGGAAAAGAGTTTAGATTTGGGTTTTATAAAAATAGGCCTGATGCTTCATCTGTTTTAAATTTGTCAAATTATGTTTTGAATGTATCTGATTTGGCTATTTTAGCTAAGGGTCCTGGCTTTGTTCCATTTGCTAATAAAAATTTAGTTTTTGATTTTGTTTCTGCCATTGAAAGTAATAGTAATATTTCTGATGAAAATAAAATGTCTTTACAGGTTATTTTGAATAGTCAATTACTTAAAAGAGAAAAATTTGTTTTTGCCCCTAAGGAAATTAGTTTTGTTAAAAAAAGATTGAAATCCAATGATGTAGTATTGTTAAAAGAAGATAAAGGTTGGCCAGTTTGTATTGTTGAATAATATTGATTTTTAAAAGTAAAGTTTCTTTAGAATTTAATAATGGAAAATATGCTATTTTAGATTCTGATCCTGGTAAAAAAATAAAATCTAAATTAATTAAGATTATGAAAGTTATGGAAAATAAAAAGATTTTTGATAGAGCTACTTATTTAAATTGTTACCCTAGTGATTTTGTGGCTCCAAATGTTTTCTTTAATTTGATGTCTCATAAAGATAATTTTCCTTTGAGATGTATTTTTGATTTTACAAAAGGAATTGTTGATAAAATATCAAAATTTATTATAAGATATTTTAAGGATTATATAAAATTGGGTCAATTTTGTGTTTCTTCTTCTTTTGAGGCTTTTAAGAAAATAAATGGTTTTGTTTTGGATGATGATTGTGTTTTTGGTAGTTTAGACATTGAAAATATGTATCAATCGGTTAATAGATTAAAAAGTATTGATGTTTTTCTTTCAATTTAAAAAAAAAAATTAGAATGTTTTTCTGCAGATAAGATTAAGGTTTTTCATGATTTGCTTTTGCTGTTAGAGGATTCAATGTATTTTATGTCTTATGATGTGTTTTATAGGATTAGAGTAGGTTGGGTTATTGGTTATGTCATTTCTCCATTCATGTGTGCTGTCTATATTGATTATTTGGAGTGTAGTATTATTAATATGTTTTCATGTTCTATTAAATTATTTGTTAGGTATGTTGATGATTGTTTGTTTGTTATTCAGAAAGAGAAATTAGAAGAGTTTTTATGTGCATTGAATGGTTTTGATTCTAGTATTAAGTTTACAATTGAGAGGGGGGTGGTGGTTTTGATTTTGTAAAATTAAAGTTTTTAGATTTAAATGTTGAGAAGGTTAATGATGTTTTGTTTTGTAGTCATTTTATAAAACCTAAAAATTTGAGAAATATGATTAGGCCTGATAGTTATCAGCTTTTTATACATAAAAAAAATGTCTTTGTTGAATTTTTGTTGTCGGAATAGAAGGCTTAATAATTTTAATAATGATGCTGATATTCAAAGAAGTCAATTTGCTGCTGAATATGTATAATTGGGTTATAATCATGATTTTATTAAAAAAGCGGTATTTAATAATAATGTTTATAGTCATGATTTGGATGATAAGAATTTTGTTGGTAAGGATGATGATTATATGTCTTTACCATTTAAAGCATCAATTTATAATTTGGTTTATAGGAATAGTCATTTATTAGGTGGAATGAAGGTTGCATGGAGGCAAGGTTCTTATTTGAATTCATTACTTAATGGTTGAAAGCAGTCTATTGATAGTAGGTCTATTCCTGGTATTGTTTATAAAATTCCATGTACTTGTGGTAAATGTTATGTAGGTCAGAGTAAATTTAGCCTTAATGAAAGGGTTAAGGTTCATTTAAGTAAGGTTAAGCATAGGTATCTTAACTCAGCTTTATACATTCATGAATTGAATACAGGTCATAAAATATTGTTTAACAATGCTTCGGTTATTTTTTATGAAAAGAATGAGTTAAAAAGAATAAAGGGGATTTTGATGATAAAACTCTTTGATTCTGAGGCTATCAATCTTATGAAGACTTCTTTTGATATTAAGGGAAGGTGGAATTTGTAGTGAATTATGGGAAGGTTTGTTTGTATATATATATATATATATATATATATATATATAGTTTTCCTTTAGATTGATTTTCACTTGAGAAGGTCTATTTGTAGTAGATGAAACCATGGTTGTGTAAGGATTTTGGTAAAATTTTTAAAATTTAATCTAGTATTGTATTGTTTTATGGTTTTGCATTTTTATTTTTGCTAGTATAGTATTAGACAGTTTTGGTTTATATATATATATATATATATATATTTTTTAAATAAATAAAAATATCCGTTAATTAAAAATAATATTGTAATTATAATTGAAATAATATTTTTAAACGGTTTATAAACAATTCAAACAATCTTTAAATCCGCAGAAGTACTTTCGGTTACTTTCAAACCTGCCTCGAAAGTACTTCTGCGGATTTAAAGATTGTTTGAATTGTTTATAAACCGTTTAAAAATATTATTTCAATTATAATATATATATATATATATATAATTTGTATTTTTTACAAGTTAGAACAATAAAAAATATATCTGATAATGAAGATACCGGGCATGCCCACTATGGTGAAGTTCTATTAAAATTTTTATCAGATTGGAAAGTGATACAGAGAAGCAGTAAGCATCTGCTCAAATAATGGCAGAGATTTCTGAATATGAAAATATGAGGCATATGCTGCCTTTAGTATGGATGTTTAGGAATTTCCCAAAGCAGGAATGAACCCAGTGTTTACCACATTCTAAATGAAATTTATTGAAAAAGTTTTAAATTTTTAAATAAATTAGCAATTTAGAATTGTGAATGGAATTCATTTAAAACATTGGGATTAGCACTGCCCTAAATTTAAATCACAAGATATAATATTAATATTCGGTCAATACAAGTATAACATTGGTTGGCACATGATTTATTAAGCATTTTTTTACAATACCATTTTTTTAAATAAGCATTTATTTTATATAGTTTATGTAAACAATTGTATTATAGTCAAGTATCAGCCTTTCATGCTAATTGTGCATACGATTTGCATGTGTTAATAATAAATGAAGACACTCTCACCAATACAAGATATAGTATTTTTGCAGGAATAAAAGGAATCCTCTTATTCTTACAACTGAAACGCTTATATATGAGCAAATCTGAAGTACTGGCAAAGAAAGCGTGACAATGGAACAGTCACTTGAAATTACTATATATGTTGTCTGAATGATAACACTCACAAAGCGTATACACAATTTGCATGAAAGGCTGATATTTGACTGTAATACAATTGTTCACATACGCTATATAAAATAAATGCTTATTTACATATTATTAAGTTTCAGTTGGAATGACGTTTAGTAAATTTTAGATAAATTCACCGACATCATTCATTCATACATCATATATAGTAATTTAAAGTCACTGTTCCATTGTCAGGCTTTCTTTGCCAGTACCTTAGATTTGCTCATATATAAGCATTTGAGTTGTAGGTATAAGAGGATTCTTTTTATTCCTGCATAAATACTATATCTTGTATTGGTGAGAAAGTATTCATTTATTATTAACACTCACAATGTGTATGCACAATTAGAGTGAAAGGCTGATTTCTGACTGTAATACCATTTTTGGAAATATTAAAATTTGGATTATTTTATTATAAGATCAAAAAGCACCAAAATATTTTAAATAGTGGGATAATGCTCACTTGAAAATTTGCTTAATCACGTTTTAGTTTTAAGTCCTTTACTGTATTTACATACGAATTGCAACCCTTTGGATTTTAGTGTGTTTCAGCAGAATAATTTTTGCAGAAAAGTGATTTTTGTTTGTGCATTGATTAATGTTTTTTTTTTTAATTTTTATTTACTGTTATTATATTTATTTATTTTTAATTACAACCTTTTTAAACTTTAATATTTCTTTATCATTTTAATAAATATTATAATAATTTTTGCATTTACCATGTGTTGCAATCCCCTGAAAATGGATTATTAAGAAACTGGATGGCGACCTTCTGGCAGCAAAAACTTAGATAGTGTATAGTATAATTGTCACTATGCATAATTAGTTTACTGGCCCATTGTGCTTGTTTTTGCCAGTGATAATCAGTGTTTAACATTGAAGTTAATAAATATTTTATTTAATGAATACCCAAAAATATATATTTTTTATTTATTTTATGAACAGGAGGAGTTGGGAACAACAAAAAATCGATTTCTCTTGTTTCTTAATTATTTTATTCATTTTTAGTTAATAAACGTTGAACACATGTAATGAATATTTATGTATGGTAATTTTTTATTTCAACATTACACACTACTAAAATAATGGCCAATTTTAGCACACATTTGTATTCTTGATATTACCTACCATAATTGAATTCAAATGAGAGTTGAAATTAATTGATTCAGTCCTTTTGGGGAGTATTTTTTATACTATTACAATATTTTTATTACATTATTAAAAAATAGACATTTTATTTATAATAGTCCTATGAAAAGATACACACTGCAAATAAGATTTAGAATTACATTAACATCAAACACAAATGTCATAGATAATTTTGTCGATGGTTTAAACCCTTTTTTAAAATGTATTATGGGCTGCGAATGTGTATTTGATTTTTATATTCACACACACACATGTAGAAACTTTCAGAGAGAGAAAAAGTTATAAACAAAAATCCTTAAAGATACATTCTTGTAAGTTTAAGTTAAAAGCTGTAGTAATTAATTAAAACGATTAAAGGCTAAAATGAAACAATAGTTTAATTAGTGCAATAGTCTGTCGAAGAAAATTAAATAATTAAAAGGAATGCTATGTAGATTCTTTTTAATAATGACAATCTACATAGTCAACCTTTAATTCAAGTAGAAGAATAATTAATTATCTTCGAGCAAGGAAAATAATAACCTGACTGGATGTACCTGTGTGAATGAATTTGAATTAATGTGTTTCTGTTCGGTGTAACTGCAAGGTGGAGTCCTGGCATCCGAACATCTTGAGAGTCAGCAAAGGCTTTAATCAGCTTGTATTGATCTTCATTATTATATTGTCTATATCTTCGGCCCAATAATATAATAACTGTATAATTATTAACTTTCTTCTTGATTGTATATTAAGCATTTACACAAATTAAACAATATTTCATTATAGTCACTTGTGATCGTGCATAAAAACCAATATCACTCATGGTAGTGCTTGATTTAGATATTAGTCTCTTCATGGAAGTCCATTGTTATATAGCAGGATAAATGGACTTTCAATTTTACATACATAAATGAGTAAAGTTACTTTAGTTCCAATTCTCATGATATGAGATAACATATGACCATTAATGTAAACAAAATAACTTGATTATTTTCTTTTAATAAAAGAACAAATATAAACATATTCATCCTTTGCAATGTGGATTACAGATTAATACTTCAAATTTGAAATAAAAATTGGCAAAATGTTTCAATTATTATTTTTACATAATACATGAGTGAGTAAAATCAAAGGTTCTTCATAAAAAGGTGAGTTACCATGAACTATGACCGGTGTAAAAAAATGTATGTAAATGAAATATTTCAATTCTGGCTACAAATTGTGAAAGTTGCTTATAAAAAAATGGCACTATTTTCCACTGCCACACTAGTATACTTTTTATTTTGCCATTCCAATTAACATATGGATTCTTTCTCTACCTTTAACAATGCTTGGAAATCAATTTAAGAATTTGAAGATCAATCTATCTTTTCCAGCACTTTTCAGTTCTGATCCACATCAGATTCTGATATTTTTAATGTGTGTCCTCTGCAGTTTGGTGTAATTGGTAGATCATCCAACGTTGCAGGTTGCAGAATCGATTCTGTTGCTCACATTTGTGATGATAAAATCTAGTCATTACACTTACCTGTTTATTCTCATCTGTCTTGTGCTGTTCTATTTAAGATCTTCACAGGGCAGTAGTGTCTACAGCTGTTATGTAAAATGAAACTGAATTCAGATCAACATGATTATGCAAGTGAGTTGTCTAAGGATTGAAAATATTTTTTTTTTACTTTGGCTGATATCTTCATTGCATAGTAAATATTTGTAAATGTGATCCAGTTGAACATCAAAAACAACACTGATAATTTGTCTGAATGTACACCATGATGATAAGAATGCACCACATGAAAGAAAGATCAGTTTGGCATAGTGTTATATGTTTATCTAGTGTAAGTTTATTTTTGACTACTGAAATTTATCTTGCAGTTGGAACGAGAGACTCCTCGCATTTAACATCGCTATAGTATGGGCTTAAGTGAGAAAGGCGTATTATGTAAACAGAATTAATGAAAACTATTTTTAAAAAGTAAAACTGTATTTATAAAATTTTTTAATTATATTTTCAGAAAAATAATACAAATTACTACTATTGTATATAATTAATATTTAGCTGCTTTACTACTAATTTTAATGTATAACATTAAACTAACCTTTTCCCTTATAGATTATGTGAATATTTAAAACAGCTTATTCTAATGCTGATATATTGCCAAGACATCTAAATTTGATACAATGCATGTGAAGAATAACTAACTAGTCTATATAAACATTTTGTCAAATATTGAAATAATCTTATATATATATATATATATATAAGATATATTTCAATATTTGACATATATGTTTGAATCTGAAAATATATATATATATATATATATATTTCAGATTCAGCTCCATATTCCAATTATACTATATATGATCCTAATTTAATTTCAAATTTATCACAACCTAACTGTGGTCTGCAACCCGGTTTAAGAGTCAAACGCATAACTGGAGGATTACCAGCTCAAGCTGGAGAGGCACCATGGATGGTAAGTTACATTTGCTCATTACTAAAACTGCACTCATCTAAACAAAGCTACCACATTAGAATTATTTAATATTCCTATGACAATAATTCCTTAGAGCAGCTACTTTATGAGATACAGACTGATAGCTATCAGGTTTAATTATAGATCTTAATTCTCTACTTTTAACTAAATGACTGCATAGTAAACAATTAGTTTCTACATTTCTAATCACCAAAAGATCTAAAAATTTTAACTTACCAAAATCTAACCCCCTTCCTTCTAACACAAATTTTATAGAAGGATCAAAATGAGTTTAATTGTTTTGATCCTTCTATAAAATTTGTGTTAGAAGGGGGGGTTAGATTTTGGTAAGTTAACATTTTTAGATCTTTTGGTGATTAAAATGTAGAAAGTAATTGTTTACTGTGCAGTCATTTTGTTATAAGTAAAGAATTAAGATCTATAATTAAACCTGATAGTTATCAGTCTGTATCTCATAAAGTAGCTGCTTTAAATAATTCTAGTAGGGTAGCTTTGTTTCAGAAATATCAATTTTATAAAGATTACTTGAGGGTTGTTTACTCTGATAAATTTGTTAAAAGTATTTTATTTAATAGTAATATTTGTAAGGATGTAAAGGTAAAAGAAAAATATGATTTTATTTTTTTGCCATATAAATTTGTCTTCTTATAAAATTGTATGTAGAAATAGTAAATTGTTTGGAAATTAAGAAAATTGCAATAATACAAAATAAATTTTTGATAGAAAGAGTATTCTTGGTGTAGTATATTTTATTCTTTGTTTATCTGTAAGGTTTACATAGGTCAGAGTAGTTTGAGATTAAATGAAAGAATAAAGGTTCATATAAGTAGAGTTAAAAATAGATATCTTAGTTCTGCTTTGTATGTCCATGAAAAAAATACAAGCCACACTCTTGATTTTGATGAAGCTAAGGTTGTCTTCTTTGAGAGAAATAAAATCAAAAGAAGAATTAAAAAATCTTAATTATATAGAAGGCTTAATAATTTTAATAATGATGCTGATATTCAAAGTAGTCAATTTGCTGCTGAATATGTGGAATTGGGTTATAATCATGATTTTATTAAAAAAAGTGGTATTTAATAATAATGTTTATAGTCATGATTTGGATGATAAGAATTTTTTGTTGATAAAAGTGATGATTATATTTCTTTAACACTTAAAGCATCAATATATAATTTGGTTTATAGGAATAGTCATTTGTTAGGTGGAATGAAGGTTGCATGCAGGAAAGGTTCTGATTTGAATTCATTACTTAATGGTTCAAAGCAATCTATTGATAGTAGGTCTATTCCTGGTATTGTTTATAAAATTCTATGTAGTTGTGGTAAATTTTATGTAGGCCAGAGTAAATTTAGCCTTAATGAAAGGGTTAAGGTTCATATAAGTAGAGTTAAACATAGGTATCTTAACTCAGCTTTATATATTCATGAATTGAATACAGGTCATAGAATATTGTTTGACAATGCTTCGGTTATTTTTATGAAAAGAATGAGTTAAAAAGGAGAATAAAGGAGACTTTGATGATAAAACTCATTGATTCTGATGCTATCAATCTTATGAAGACTTCTTTTGATATTAAGGGAAGGTGGGGTTTGAAATGAATTATGGGAAAGTTTGTTTGTTTGTATATATATATATATATATATATATATATATATATATATATATATATATATATATATATATATATATATATATATATATATTGTTTTCCTTTTAGTTTGATTTTCACTTGAGAATGTCTATTTGTAGTAGATGAAACCATGGTTGTGTAAGGATTTTGGTAAAATTTTGTATTTCATCTAGTATTGTATTGGTTTATGGTTTTGCATATATATATATATATATATATATATATATATATATATATATATATATATTATACACAATGTGTGTTATAGATATCACTTCAAAAGCGTGGTTTTCATATATGTGGTGGAGCTATCATAAGTGACCAATGGATTCTTACAGCTGCCCATTGCATTAATGGGTAAGTAAAAAAGTTAACATTTTACTAATTATTTTTTAAAGTTAAACATTTTAAAATATAATGTTTGAAGTGTATGCTAATCCTCTTGTACTAGGCTAATATTCTGGCAGATTTCTTTGTTCTCTCTCTTTCAACTTTCTCTTTAAACCATTATTTATCAGAATATAATAAATTTGAAATCATTGTTCAGAAATCAAATTATTTAAAAAAAAAAAAACATTTCATTTTTAGGATTTTCTTAAAAATTACTGATGTCATGGTTACTTTTAAGTGGGAAGAGATTCAATTTGCAAAATGAATAGAATCTTCTTTGTCACATCATATGAGTATGTTTGTTCATAACTGTTATTAAAACAGGTAAAACTCCATACAGTTGTGTGACTCAGTGCAAGCCAGAGTAATCAGTGGATGCGTTAAGGCATGCTTAATACTAATCCTGCTTAATAGGTATAGTGGTGGCTGTTGTTATTAAAAAACCAAAGACACCAAATATATGAGTACTGAACTGAGTTCAGACCTATATGACTAGGTTAATGGGCTTGGATCGAAAATATTGTTTTCAATTTCATTCTCATTTTTTTGTAATTAAGTAATGAGAAAGGTGGCTGCTGGAAGGTTGCATTTAGTCCTAAAATTTAATTGCAGTTTGTGCAGATCCAAGGCTCCTCACTGATAAAAGCTACATGCTAGAAACTTTGTCTGAGGATATTGGATGCTTAGGCACTAGATATGAATTTTATGCACAAGCCTTCTGGCACTACTCTATGGAATGTTTTGCCTGTTTTAATATTATTTGATGATTTTATGTTTTTTTTTGCATTATGGCTAAATGTTATATCACTATTGTGATGATACATCTAGACAGGTTGTAATTCTTATATTTCAATGGTAACATTTCAGTATATATATATATATATATATATATATATATATAGTATATCCATATAGTCACTATATATATATATATATATATATATATAGTGACTAGTTGGATTACTATATTAATATATAGTAACCAGTTGGATTACATAGCACACACAGTGTGTGTGTGCATAAATATATATAAAGTTCAAAAGTAGAAATAAACACAGATAAAACTTATAGTAGATATTTTCTACATTCATTTAAATAAATAGATAATAAATAATAACTCTGATTTATGATATTGTTTTATAAATTAAACTTTTAAAAGGTCTGAATAAATATAAATATTATTATTATTATTATTATTATTATTATTATTATTATTATTATTATTATTATAATATTGTTATTGTTATTATTATTATTATTATTATTATTATTATTATTACTATTTTTATTATTATTATTATTATTATTATTATTATTATTATTATTATTATTATTATTATTATTATTATTATTATTATTATTATTATTATTATTATTAATATTATTATTATTATTATTCTGATTGTGAAATGTAAAAACACAATACCTGTTCTTGAATTTTTTTTTTAATTAATTAAAACATGTGTGTTTTCAAAGGGATTAGAAAGATAAAAATAAAAACTGTTTTCAATCAAGGTGTTATTATCAACTTAGATGATTCTACAAAAAGGCTGATAACAAAACTAGCTCCAGTCTGGGTAATGATTTTTGAAGAGAGCATTCTGGATAATAATTTTGTAAGAATGGTCAGCTGAAAGGTTGGTTACAATACATTGTTGCATCTTATTGAAGTTTGCAGCAGTTTGTTTTGGCTGGCCATGGGGTTGGCAAAATAGCTACCATGAATTGATATAGCTGAAGGCAGAACAGTAGATTCAGAAGCTGCTAATATTTTCTTCTCAAAATTTGAATTCACTTGGATAAAAATGACCCACTTCTTTATGCTGAAATTCATAGCTTTAAGTGTGTAGAGGATAGTTGCTTGCCTGAAAGCTTTCAAACCAGGACTGCTGCTTGCTTGGAACAATCCTAGACTGAAAGGAAGACCAACATTTTACATGCATTATGTTTTTTTCTGATTATAACAGACACTAAAAAAACAAACTCACCAAGAAAATCTTCCAGCTTGCTGAAGAATTAATTTCACATATGCTGCATTAGATAAAGACAGAGAAACATGGATAAACATATATACAGCTGGTAGTGAGTACAGTTATATATAATAAGGAAGTTTAAACAATTTCATTAGTAAAATGACATTTTTATAATTGATAGAAATATGTAAAACAATATTAGTTTAAAATCGTTTATTAAAGAAGAAAAAACTGTTTAAAGTTATATTTGTAATTTATAAAAAAAAAACTACAACAAATGTTATAATTAATTATCAAGAAAAAGTTTTCCAAAAATCTTTTAGACTAGAAAAAAGAAAGACATTTTAAATCAATTAACTATCAATAATTATGGTAGTTCTTATTTTAAAGAAAAAGACTATATTCTGCAAAAAGAATTAAATTGCGAAAATAATCTTTAATAATTTTATTGTGATAAATACAAATGTTATGTAGGTGTTTCAGTAAATCTAGTATGTAAATTGTATTTCATTTAACTGAAACTCTAATCATATATTGTAATTTTATATAATTTAAAATTTTGATAATTATTTTATGTTTAATTGAAATGTCTTCATCATATATTATAAAATGCACTTCTATGTAGGGGTATATGTATGTGTTTATAGATACCCTTTAAGAAATAATGCAATTAATATAATAACTTGGATTTTGTAGTAATCTTGTAAATTACAGAGTGATGATTTTATTATTGTGTATCATTCTAAATCAAAACCTTTAACCTATAAAACATAAATATCATTTTTATTGTTATTAATAATCTTATTTAAAATATTAAAAATTGTTTACATCATCTCTTCATCACATACATTAATAGAGCTTATGTTCTCTGAGCTATATTTGTGCACAGATAAATGGGGATATGTACTTAGTGCTTTTGGGGCATCCAGCAATCATTGATCATCATCCTGGCTGGCACAAACAAGAATACTCTTTAAAGCCCATGCACTATATTTTATTTTTAATTTAGTCTTATTAGAAGTTTAAGTTTATAGTTGGTCAGTACAAGTGGACAGAGCATTGATAATGATCAGCATGTTTTAATATCCCAGCATTATTTAGATTTTCTGATTATTGTTTGATTCTTATGTATTCTGATGGATGAACACCTAGTTTGTGCCTCTGAATTAATGGTTAAATAATTGCCCAAGGTGACAAAGGCTCAGTAGTTAGCCTGGTCTACAGATGACCAATTTCCGATCTAGTCACAAAGTTGACTGTTGATATATTGTACTGATTTGTTTATTCCCATCAATGATGATGATGGATGGTTATATTTTTTGAGTATTTACTTTTAATTACTTTTATTTATAATGCTGGTTGATATATGGATTATGCATAGTTTTTTTAGTTGCTTTTCTGAGTTAGTTGGCTGAACTCTAATCTCATGCTTTTATAAAATACTATATTACTTGTAGATACTTTATAAATTAATGATATTTCATTTTAAATTGACTGGGAGTGATGATGATTTGCCATCACCCCAGTTAAAATCTTTTCACCACTTTCTTTTCCTGATCCCCCATCCCATTACAATCTATCTATCTATCTATCTATCTATCTATCTATCTATCTATCTATCTATCTATCTATCTATCTATCTATCTATCTATCTATCTATCTATCTATCTATCTATCTATCTATCTATCTATCTATCTATCTATCTATCTATCTATCTATCTATCTATCTATCTATCTATCTATCTATCTATCTATCTATCTATCTATCTATCTATCTATCTATCTATCTATCTATCTATCTATCTATCTATCTATCTATCTATCTATCTATCTATCTATCTATCTATCTATCTATCTATCTATCTATCTATCTATCTATATTGTAATGGATATAGTTATTTCCTGTCATAAATAAAATTTCCCCCTTTTTTTAAACTTTACCCTTTATTTTATTATCAAAATTTTATTAGCTTCAACCCATTGTTTTCTTATTTATTTATTATTTATATTCAATCGGCCTGTTATATCTTGGCGATAACTGACATTACAATACAAGCAAAGAGCAAATACAGTTACAAATTTAACTTCATATCTATATGCTTGATCGAACCCCGAAGCAATACGAACATATTGTCCCGATGTTATCTTTCTTGATCAAGCACTCTCAACTGCTGAACAAAGAAAACTATTTCTAAAAAAAATTAACAAATGTCCAGCGCTTGATAAAATTTTTGCTTTAATTTGAGACTACCACAATACAAGCAGCACATGAATGCTTTAAAATAACATTAACCTTTAACCAATAAATTAACAGATATTCTTTCGCTTGTAGCTTGGTGATAGGAGAATAAAGCAAGTCTATAAATAGAATACAGTATACATCGAATATCAAAGCAACATATTAAGCTCTATCTTGGAATTCTATATGGCAATGTTCTATATCTATAAAATTATCCTTTCTGAAAATTAGTTCTTATTATCTAATTCTTTTTTTATTGCGTAATTTTAACAACAGAAAATGCCATGCATGCTTAACAATTACCTAGGTTTTTTTGCAGTTGTTCTGATTGGCAGTTTTTCTGAATGCTCTGTACCATCCTGTGGTAGCTCACCCACTTCTTTTGCAGAGACAGTATGTTCTTCACAGACAGTTGGCTGGATGGGTCGATCTTTTGAATATAATTTTGTTACATTAAAGTTTCAGTCTTTGGTTCTACTTGGTTATTTAGATAAATATTATGTCATTCATCTACAAAAGTGATGGTCTATCTAGAAGGTCAGGCATAAATGTTATTCATCATGAGTCAGTGGTAAGGTGGATCGAGCATGAACCCATGTCTCCTTAATGCCACTAGCTGCACATTTCTTTCATTTCTTTTTTTGCTGCTTTTCCTTTGAATTCTCTAGTAGTAATAATTGATAAGTGTAATCCTTTTCTTACTTTTCTTCGTCCATTGTTTATTGCAATTTTTTAATTAATTCTTACTTATAATTTCCAATGAACTATTATCAGTGAAAAGAATGTATATTTAATTAGTGGAAAGAATGTAGGTTTAATTAGTCAAACTATAATTATAAAATGAAGCCTTCCCTTTAGATACATTCCTCTTTGTTTGTGAAATTTAATTAGTCCAACATATTCCACACCTCTATTTTTTACAACCATATTATTCTTATATTATCTATTTCATTTTTATTTCAAGTTTATAATTCATTTTTCCAGTTTACAATTATTTTTCTCAAGTTTACAATTCATTTTAAAGTATTACAATATATAGCTTAAAGAGAGAAAGAGACACATTTTTTTATGAACCTTTTTCCTCTTCACTTATAATAAATTGGAAGTAATTTCCAAACATTCAGCTAACTTGTAGTTTAAAAAAAGAAAGAGACACATTTCTTTATGCTCTCCCCTCCCCTTCTCTTAAAATAAATCAGAAGTAATCTTTCTCTTTATAATAGTTTGTTTTTTCAACATTTACTAACTCTCATTCCTTCCTCTATTATTATTATTTTTTCTTTCTAGTCCTAACTATGTATCCCTATTAGTAGGTATATACATGTGACTACGATTTTTATGTGGTCATCACATTATACTCCACCCATTTTTTGAGAATTAAAATCAGGTCAAATCTTAGTCTGAGATGAGAGCTTATTTTAATTCTTCGCTCATAGCCCTTACTTATGCTTATATTAAATAATCTTCCACTCTGTATTACACTATCATGATGAATGATGAGGATCATTACAGAAAGAAAACTAGGCAGACTACCCAATTCATTCAAATCAATATTGGTTGATCAAACCAATTTAATCTCCCGCAGATGAGACCATGGCATGACTTAACTTTTTTTCCAACGGCAGAAGAGGGGTTCGAAGTGTGTAAACAGCAGGATTCTTTTATTCACTGTTCAACTTAAGCCAACAACAAATTCTTATTTCTTTCCTTATACTTTATTTTATTTCGAGACAATAATTCTTATATGACTGGGAAATTTCATCCAGAAAAGATAATGAGCCCAGAATTTTTACTGGCACTTCATTATAAAAGTTTTACCACTGGAAGTCATGTGAATCTACTTTAACGAGATGGCTAGATCGAGCTCAAAATACGATCCAAACATAATGCACCCACCCACACATATATGCCTTAATCTGTAACCTCTTACACCAGTAACTTTGGGCATTCATCTTTGTTTTTGCTCTCATGTGCATGAATCTGCTTTTATAAAATAACTATTGTTGACTAATCTTTGGTATTTCCATTTGACTAATTATCTTCATATATATAATGCTACTGTATTCTCTATTTAATTTATGATTATGATATTTGGTATGTTTGCTTGACTCCCCCATCCTTATTCAGTAAACTCACTCACTCGTGCCTGCCTTAATGATCCCCGCAATTATAAAAAAAAATTCCTTTAAATTTATTCCTTTTTTTTCGGCTTTAAGAATATTCAACTTTCTTTAAAATATTTATATAGTCCACATATATACGGTTATTGTAATATATTCATTCTAAATTCATTTGATTTTAATACCATTCTGCTTTTTTTTTATTTTATTATTATTTTTCTTTTTATATAACATTACTATAGACAATACATACGGCTGTTCTTCCCTTCCTAATATTTAACCTCTATTATTTAAAGAAAAAAACCTAACAGTTTAGCCTTCCTTTTTTTTATTTACTGTAACCATTTTATAACGTTTCATTACATTTCTTATTTCCCCCAAATATAATGGTTTATGCCTTCTTTTTTTTTTTTCAATTATATATATATTTTTACGGTCTAGCCCCTCAAAAATTATATACTATCTGTTTCTCTCTTTCATTGAATTTGGTTATTTCTTGCTTTTCCCTCTTACCAAGGCACTTAATTTATTTTTTAATTTCTGTTTTTTTTTTCTTTTTTTAAATGTATATACAAAATCTATGTTAATTTTGCAGCTATAATTTAATTCAATTGGGTTATTATCTTATATGTGACAGGGATCTCATACTGGCCCCCAATTTGTAACAGATATCATTTCATGCCTTCAAATTTAACTACCTCAACACTACTGTTACGTCAAGCAAGAAGCAAACATAAACTAATTATTTTAGATCTATATTCGTGATTGAACACTGAAAAAACTACAAATGCACTATTCCAGTGTTATTTTTTTCCATCATTTGTTCCTCGGCTGCTGGATATTCCATTCATAAGAATGATTTAATTAAAAAAAAACAATCCAGCACTTGAAATATTTATAAAAACTTTCAGGAATTTATCATGGTAATCAAAAGAATCTAAACATATGGTCCTTTCTACTTCTCTTATCTAATCCCCTTTTCTTTCTTCAGACTACAGAGAAATTTATTTAAATTTATCTTCTTTTATTTCAATCTAAAGTTATTTATGTATGTCTCATGACCTAGATTCAAGTTGATAATTAATAATTTGCTTGGCAAGAAAAGAAAGCATTAAGCAAGACAACTATTTTACTTTTTGTTAGTAATAATAATAATGTTTATTTCCCAAAAAATATTAGATAAATGACATAATAAATTTAAGTTTAAAATATTAAAAAATAAACCTTACAATATATATGATTACATGACAAACTGGCTAATGAGCAAAAGCCCAGTGTAAATATTTGTTAAATTCTCTAATAAATGCATTTATTTAGTACTAGTTCTTATTTCTTTATTTAGTTATTGTGCAATTTTTTAAACTAATATCTTTATTTTTGATATGAAAAAAACAAGAAAACATCCATGTTTTATAAAAGTGTTCTTTACCTCGGTTAATTGACGTTCGGTTCCTTATTAACTGCCCAATGGGAAATACTCACTTCTTTTGCAGAGATGGTTGATTTCTCCCTATGCATTCCAATCGGTTACTTTATTCATCAAGATCCTTTATATTAGGTTTCATTTTTTTTCTGATTATAGATTTTGTAGCAGCATTCCCTTCTTCAGATATATAGCATGGTTCATTATGGTGATCTATTTAGCTGGCAGGATAGTAGATGTTCTTTCATGAGTGAGCTAGAATTTGGATGGGCACAGATGAAGCAAATGCCAGTTTAGGGTACCTAACCACACATATTCACAGGCATATGCCTGCTAGTATTTTCTCAGAAAAAAATATCTCCTAATGTCTAGCTCTATAGACAAGATCTGATAACCTCAAAATCCAAAAGCCAATTAATTATTTCCTTATAATCTAGATACACCTTATTCATTGAACAGATGGCTATTGTTTATTGGAATGTCTCTAATTGAAAAATGTCTTTTTCACACCTTTATTTTATATTCTCTAGATCTATGAGGGAATTCTTCTATAAGTTTCGTTTTTACACAATTTACATTTAACTTACTTTTTTTTTAAATTTAATTTTACAAAGTTTAAAATATCATGTTTATACATTTTTTTTTATTAATCTTTATTTACTTTTTTCCAAATAAGTGATTTTTAAAAGAGAAAAAGAGACATATTTCTCAAACACCCCCTTCCCCTTATCTTTTGTCTTTCATTATAAGTCTATTTATTTTATTTATACCTTCAACCAAATTTTATAACTGTTAACTCTAAAATCATTTAACCCCCTTTTTTTATTTGCTTTCCCTTTAAGACCTGATCATCAACTTAGATGATCCCATTTTAATATTCTCTTAACTCTATTTTTTAAATTTCAAAATGTTAACTTTGGAAAATGGAAGATACAAATCTCGTTCGCTTCCCCTTTGATTTTATTTAATTACTAGAATTAATTCTGATTTTCATCACATTACTCAACTACACAATTTTTGATTTGAATAGACACAATCTTAAAATAGATTTTCTTTCTTTCATACATTTCTTCTATATTTTCTAAGTATTATTTTACTTATAAAAAACTCATATTTAATATTAAGTGATATATAATATTAATTATACACATGTGTGAGCACAGTATGTGTGATCATCATGATAGATAGATAGATAGATAGATAGATAGATAGATAGATAGATAGATAGATAGATAGATAGATAGATAGATAGATAGATAGATAGATAGATAGATAGATAGATAGATAGATAGATAGATAGATAGATAGATAGATAGATAGATAGAGATAGATAGATAGATAGATAGATAGATAGATAGATAGATAGATAGATAGATAGATAGATAGATAGATAGATAGATAGATAGATAGATAGATAGATAGATAGATAGATAGATAGATAGATAGATAGATAGATAGATAGATAGATAGATAGATAGATAGATAGATAGATAGATAGATAGATAGATTAAAATAATTTTTTTATTGTATTGCTATATTGAATGTTACACATACAAAATTACATCAATTACTAAGGCACTACTAATGCTAAAGTGCACTGTAAGGAACTAACACTCAAACCTAACTTTTATTTTAGGCATAACATTTAAAAGAGCACAATAATCTACACCTTCTATGGTGGAAATATCTTTAATTTCACATGAGAAATGCAAAATAACAACTAATGTTTGCAAAGTAACATACTACACTGAAGCATTTGGTGTTTTTTTGCCAATTTTCTCAGGCATAAAAAGTGTATAGGTGTGAAGTATATCTCACCACCTAAAGGAATAAACAAGCACCAAATATAATTCTCTCTTGGGATTAAAAAAACTTAAGTATACTATATATTATATAAACTCTTAGTCATCTTCTATCATGAGACTTGATCACATTGATTATCAACATACCATAACGATATATCAGAAACTAATCCTCTCATGGAAAAATAAAGTATTTTGGAAAGATCATTTTCATCCCACAAAACAAAATGCATTATACGTATTAAAATATGCTGATATTAAGCATATACCAACTCTACACTTAGGCAAGATAGCAACACACACAAATAATAATAAATGTATACTTCAATCAATATCTGAATCCAATGAATTAAAAATACAGAAAAGTATAATAAATCTAATGGAGGAATATTTGACAGCAATGTATAGCATACAAGCTTAAACTAGAATAAAGTGGATGTACTATTAAAGAATAACTGTGATTATATTACTTAATTAATACAATATGAATTCTGTTGAAACTTTAAACAAGAATTATCTTGTTATAGAATTTTTTTTATAGTTTTTCCTGATAAATTTAAGTACGGTTTTACCCATTTAATAAAATATAAAACTTTTTTTTAAAGTACCTGACATGCAAAGTTCATATCTCCAGTTGCATGTAATAAATCAGATATATTTCATGGTATTACTTTATATCAAACAAACACCTAACCCAAAATAATGATTGTACAATCTACATGTGTCAATACAAGATCCTTAAATTATTACATGACAGATATAAACCTTAATATACATTAATTATATAAAATAAAATAGAATTTTACCGATTAGTTTTTTTAAAAACAAACATGAAATAAATAAATGCACATTATCTCATTAGCAGAACTATTTATCTGCTGTGCTGTCCATCCAGGTAAATAGTTTCCAACCGGTTACATTAAAAAAAAAAAAAAACATTGGAAGTAATAAACGCATTTTTTCCCAATGAAAAGTTTTCTTTTTTTGGCAATTATAATAATTTTAAAAAATAGTAAAAACGAAGCTTAATTCCCAATTGGATTATAATGATAAGATTTGGATCTTAATGAAAATGAATATGATAACATCGATGATAAACTTACACATTATTTTAAGACTATACGTATAATTAGATAGCTAGAATATTGGAAAAAAAAAGTGCACTTTTTCCTATAGTTTAGTATGATAATAAATGCAGTTGAAGTATAGAATGGATGAAGTTATAAAAATTCCACCTTGCGTACCATATAATATATAATAATCCAATTTAATTCTTAACTCACTAATGATATTAAGTTATCTTTCATAATGTTAGCACTTTATTTTCCAAATAGTATTTTTCTTTTAAAAAATGCACGTATATTTAATTTTCACATTTTTTCAAGAAAGTTTTTCTTTTTCCTTTTTTTTTTTAAAAAAAAGCATGTATATAGTTTATTATTATTATGATTATTATTTTTTCTAGATGATTGGAAAGGGAATTAAAAATATTCTAATGTATAAAGTGTCTTTATAAATGCAGACGATATATTTTTAAAAAGCGCTAAAAAATGTTTCTACTTCTTTTTTTTCTAATATTCTTTTTACTTTTTTTTCTTGTATACCAGAAAAATATTAATAAAGAACTAGTTATTAGATAACTAGTTCTAATTTCACAAATATTTGTTTTCCTTAATTTAGATAAAATGAGAAGTTGATTAATACTTTTAGCTAAATTCTTCTTTTTTTTTTTTTTAGTTTTGTTATAAATAATCTAAGTTTTATGATGACGTGATAATTATCTAATGTAGAAAGTTTTTAAATAGTAAAGATAACATAGAGATTCAGGATACCTTACCAATACTGTTCAGCCAAACATTGTAGATAGAACTTCCATTAGATTATACATTTATTTTTACCAAAAATTAGAAAATAATAATGTTACACAATTTTACTACCGTTATCTCTGAAATACAAAAGCAGACTATATAAAAAAAATTGACTTGAGTATGTTGTATTGGTCATTCTCCCAAATCTAGTGACCTCTTCCAAGAAAAAAATCATTTGATTAAAACAAAAACAAAAAAAAAAGAATAACTTATTAAAATCATATGGTTTTCAATATTATTTAAAAGGTATTACAAAACAGTTTAATAATAAAATCATTTGATTAAAACAAAAACAAAAAAAAAAAAAATAACTTATTAAAATCATATGGTTTTCAATATTATTTAAAATGTATTACAAAACAGTTTAATAATGAAAATAATAAATACATTTAAACCAACAATAACTATCTGTGATTCTAATTACACATAAAATTATTTTCCTCACAATGAATGTATCAGAAGTTACCTTTTTAAAACAATACTATCTTAAAATTACTTAATTCACATTTATGCTTTCTTTTCTTCTTTCTTTAACCATTTAAGAACTAACTACAGTTTATTACATTTGTTTTAAATTATATTAACTTGCTCTTATAACAATATTCGTCATTTTAAAAACATGATAATGCATTGGGAACATACTGTTTATTCACACAAACCATGTCTAGGTAAATGGATATCATACTTTGTTAACCAAAAAAAAATTTATTTTATTTAATTTTTTTATTTTTCTAAAGAATAACAATGTTTTCTTGCAAAAATAATGCTAAATAAATCCAAGTGTGTGAGGTATATATATATATATATATATATATATATATATATATATATATATATATATATATATATATATATATATATAAATTATTAATCAATGTCTGTATTCCAATTATAATAAAATATATATAATTATTCAAAACAATACAATAATTAATACAGTAACAATATTTTAAACAAATATATACCAATTTAATAGAAGTACTTTCAACTATCTATGTAGTCGTTGTCAACTAGACTCAAATTGTATTAGAAAAACCGTTACAAATGTAAACAAAGCAATACGTCATACATCAATTTTCCCACAATTCATTAATTTTTATATTAGCTGTCTGTCTATTTATCAACTGTTGCTTTTCACTTTTTATTAACATAGCTTCTTTAATTTTGCGTTTATTATTATTTCTTTCAATACACAGAATTTTAACTTTATTAAAATCAAAATCAAAACCATAATTACATGTTACATTATGATCAAAAATATGATGGTGATACATCATCATTTCTAACATTCTTTGTCTTGATTTTTACTCTTATATAATAACTGCTTTGATCTTTCTCCAATGTACATGAGATCCCCAATATTCCTTTCCACAAAAACATAGCCATTTATATATCACAACTTTGATTTAAAATACCACACCTATTTTTTGAATTATTTATTAATCTATTTAAATTAGGAGTAGTATAAAATGCAACTCGACATATATTTTTATATATCTGTTTTATAAATTTAACCTGTTCATTACAAATAAATGGTATTGATATCCAAGTATATTTTATTTTATCAATATCTATAGCATCTAAAATATTTCTATTATTATTAAACTTAGTAACAATATTATAAATTAATTTATGATCATATCCAACATTTAACAAATCCATAATAAATACATTTATGTTACTTATTTTATCAGAACTATATTTACATAATTTATTATTCCTAAATAAAAATGATTTTAAACTGGATAATTTATGTAATTGGCACATTTGAATACCAAGGAATATATCCTCTTTTTTCAATATCTTTTATTACCATACAATAATCTAATTTATTTTTATTACGTAACTTTAATATCTAAATACTGAATTACTTTTTTTCTTCAAAAGATTTACTCCATTTTAACCTTCTAAACTATTTAATTCATTGAATAATACATTTATAATATCTAAACTTCCACAAACGAAAACATCATCAACATACCTGTAATAAATTTTAATACCTTGCAATATATATTAGTATTAAGAATTATATCTTCATATCTTGATACCACAAAACTACATATTTGTGAAACTACAGGAAGTCCCATAGGCCATCCATAATCCATTTTATAATAATTTTCATTAAATATAGCATATATATTTTTATCAATAAAATATAATACATCATTATTATATTTTAATATATATGCTATATTTAATGAAAATTATTATAAAATGGATTATGGATGGCCTATGGGACTTCCTGTAGTTTCACAAATATGTAGTTTTGTGGTATCAAGATATGAAGATATAATTCTTAATACTAATATATATTGCCAAGGTATTAAAATTTATTACAGATATGTTGATGATGTTTTCGTTTGTGGAAGTTTAGATATTATAAATGTATTATTCAATGAATTAAATAGTTTAGAAGGTTTAAAATGGAGTAAATCTTTTGAAGAAAAAAAGTCAATTCAGTATTTAGATATTAAAGTTACACGTAATAAAAATATAAATTAGATTATTGTATGGTAATAAAAGATATTGAAAAAAGAGGATATATTCCTTGGTATTCAAATGTGCCAATTGCACATAAATTATCCAGTTTAAAATCATTTTTATTTAGGAATAATAAATTATGTAAATATAGTTCTGATAAAATAAGTAACATAAATGTATTTATTATGGATTTGTTAAATGTTGGATATGATCATAAATTAATTTATAATATTGTTACTAAGTTTAATAATAATAGAAATATTTTAGATGCTATAGATATTGATAAAATAAAATATACTTGGATATCAATACCATTTATTTGTAATGAACAGGTTAAATTTATAAAACAGATATATAAAAATATATGTCGAGTTGCATTTTATACTACTCCTAATTTAAATAGATTAATAAATAATTCAAAAAATAGGTGTGGTATTTTAAATCAAAGTTGTGCAATATATAAATGGCTATGTTTTTGTGGAAAGGCATATATTGGGGAATCTCGATGTACATTGGAGAAAAGATCAAGGGAGCATTTGTTATTATATAAACGAGTGCAAAAATCAAGACAAGAGAATGTTAGAAATGATGATGTATCACCATCAGTATTTTTTGATCATAATGTAACATGTAATTATGGTTTTGATTTTGATTTTAATAAAGTTAAAATTTTGTGAAGATTGAAAGAAATAATAATAAACGCAAAATTAAAGAAGCTATGTTAATAAAAAGTGAAAAGCAACAGTTGATAAATAGACAGACAGCCAATATAAAAATTAATGAATTGTGGGAAAATTGATGTATGATGTATTGCTTTTGTTTACATTTGTAACGGTTTTTTCTAATACAATTTGAGTCTAGTTGACAACGACTACATAGATAGTTGAAAGTACTTCTATTAAATTGGTATATATTTGTTTAAAATATTGTTACTGTATTAATTATTTTATTGTTTTGAATAATTATATATATATATATATATATATATATATATATATATATATATATATATATATATATATATATATATATATATATATATATATATATATATATATATATATATATATATTGTATTAATTGTATTAGAGTGAAGTTATACAAAATCCCTGGTTATTAAAAAGGATAGTCAATGTCTCCTTGATCTACATTTTTTTCATACAATGATGATGTTGCTCTCCGCAATACACATTGTGCAAGTGAATGTTTGTTTCATTACAACAATAATTACTTAGTAAATTTTTGTAATAATGCCGTCAGCGAATTGAATATAACAGTATTCGTCTGTGAATGTGTGTGTACATATATATATATATATATATATATATATATATATATATATCCGTATTCCTTAAAAATAATATATGTAAATTTAAAAATAAATATTAGAAAATACAGTACTTAAAAATTTATGAAAAAAATATATCCATAAACATCACTTAGAAGCACATTCAACTATCCTTGAAGTTTTTGTCAACTAATATTTTGAATTATGTGAAATTTGACCAGTTCAAAATATTAGTTGACAAAAACTACAAGGATAGTTGAAGGCACTCCTAAATTATGTTTATAGATATATTTTTTACAAACTTTTAAGTACTGTATTTACTACTATTTATTTATAAATTTACACCAAATTTTTTTATGTATACCTCTGTTGTCAAGAAATAAGTCACAAAACACTGGAGTTAGGGAAACTAACTCCATATAATGAGAAAAATAAACACCGATAATAAAAATTATGATATTTATTAGTCAGGAATGCCCAATAGTATCTGGATTTTAGTCTTTTACTAATCTAGAAAAACACATATGCATTATATTTATAAAATGTTCATGATTATAAAGACGTTATATGCTTTATCATTTTATTATTTTTAATTCATCTCAATGTATCATTTCTTGTATATATCAAAGAAAAATGAAACATAGTCAAATTTACCATTAAACAATATGTAAATTTCTAAGCTTAATAAACATTGTATATTTAACAATTGAAAGCAAACATATTTTTCTCTGATTCTCAACCCATGCCTCTCATCTGATCTCATTAGTTTTATCCATTAGGCAATCATACACATTTGTGAATAAATAATTATACAGTGAATTTATATTTGGATCCTTTATACATGATATTGTTTTACAAGATTTTAACACATCCACCAGAGCTGCATTTATATTTCATATCTAATATAAACTTGTGGTGGTATAAGTCAGTGACTTCAAGAACCAGATTATCATGACTCCCGACATAAAATCTTTGTTTAATTCGTATCTAATTGTCACTGTCATTTATCCCATTTACACTATTAGACTTTGCACCCAAATACATGGCTTGAATAGAAACCAAAATATTTAAAGTGTATTCTAACACACACATTATATATATATATCCCGCAAATAGTAATAATATATATATATATAATGGTCTATGCCGCAAATAGTAATAATATATATATATATAATGGTCTATGCCATTACATTAATTTAAAATTAGAATTCTTTTTTTTAAGTTCGTAAATAAAAAAACTAAAAGCTAAAATTAAAGAGTTGTTCAATGTGTGTGTGTATATATATATATATTCGCACAGATGCAAAATTTTAAAAGTATTTTTTTTTAATAAAAAATAAGTATTTGAACGAACTTTTTTATAAAAAAGTACAAGATCTAAAGATAAAATATTTTTGTAAATGGAAATAATTGTGTTATTAATTATTGAAAAGCAAACTAGCCCTTGGTGATCTTATATAATTAAAAAGTCAGATGAATGATATAGATAAAAATTAAAGATTGTTTCCTGCTCTGAAGCAGAATGTCCAATAGAAGCAGAAAACCAATGCTCAGACCCTAATGAAAATGATTGATTGTTCAGTGAATCCAGACAATGTATATAAAAAGAAAAATATTGAAATTAAGGACAGTTCCAGTTTGATTTTGTGAGAATGGTCATAAGACGCACTTGTCACACTCTCTCACTTATTTCAAATGAAATAACTGCTGATTTATGAATGCTACTATTGCAGATCCGAATCATATGGATTCTGCAATAAAATAAAATAATACCAGGATTGAACCAGCTAAGGCCACCTTCAGATATACCGGTCTTCAAATAATGACTTTGTGGGTATTGACACCAGGAACCAGGACTCTTCTATTGTAAGATATATAACTGAAAAATTTTAAAAAAATAATTAAGAACTTTCAAGATTTGATAAGCTAAATCTAAATTTTTTTTAATGAACTTTAATCTGACTTTTCAAATCAATTATTAGTAATTTTTTTATCCATCTGTTTAAGCAGTCATTTCCATTTCTCTCTTTTTTGTGTATTATGTGTTAATTAAATGCATTAAATTTAAGTTGGTATAGATGGCTGCATAGATTCATTAATGTTTAATTCTGTTTTTTTAATTTTTATATTTGATTAAAATATGTAGATATTCGGTAAATATGATATCTCACGTTGAATATCTAAAAATTTATTTAATCGAGTGTCTTTTTAGTTATTGGTGTCAATGTGGCATCTTATGATGAATGCCATTGGGTTTCTTGTAAATTTCCTTCTGCAATTACATCAATGACTTTATATTTTGCTCATTTATGTTTATTTTGAAATGTTTTTAACTGAGTAATACTCAACATTCTAAAGTAAAATTTTATTAAAGTGTCCATTTGTGCAAATAGTTAAAAATAATAATTTAAATTTAAAAATTAATATTAAAATCTAAAGAAATTTTATTCCTCAATTTTATTTATATGTGCATTAATAAATGTTGTTTGTGTGTTAATTACTGGCAGTGGCATATTTTATTTTTGTTAATATTGAAAAGATATTTTAACAATTTATATTTTTAAATCTCTGCATCTCACTGAGCTAAAGGCAAGGGCTGACGGTCTTAAAAAATAAAAGTTGGATCTTTAACAGCACATATCTGCCTACTCTATAAATTTTCCAGGTTCAATTACTGGCAGTGGCATCCTGTACGGCAGATGCAGTAAGACTCCTATTCTTCTCTGGCCGTTATAATATATATATATATTGAACTGTTTGCATTCATATGAATGGCGATCTCCGTTATAATATATATATATATTGAACTGTTTGCATTCATATGATAATCCAGCATACTCTAAAAGCTAGGTTTAACTGGGTTTAAGCCCTGTTATCATAAATTTATAATCTTATAAATATTACATAAATGATCCAGCCCTCAAGCAGAAAGGAGAATATTACTGATGGCAAAGCCATCAACAATATCCATAGTCAGACCAAGTTATGCAATGCATAACATGATCACATTTCTAGACTGTGGCCCACCTCGACTTCTAGATTGAAACCAGAAGCACTTTATTTTTTTGAGGTAACCCTCAGGCACCAGATAATTACATGGAGTAACTAACATGCTCTGAAGAGTAGACCCATTATCCAGCATGCAAATATACTCATGACTAGCTCAGTCTATTTTTCAATCAATAACAAATTATTGTTTCAATTAGTGGTAAAAAGGATTGACTGACAAAATTTAGCTTTAAGTTTAAAGGTAATTTATTTTACTAAACATTTATTATTTTACTTTTAAAGTACTTATGAGAACTTATTAATTGAGACAATAATAATTATGTATAGTGACTATGCACACACTCTGAATTTATATAATAAAATATAAGATAACAAACATTAAATAATATAGGGCTTTAAATACATATGAAATCAATAATATTTGTCTAAATCGCATGTTGTTAATTAATTGGAAATAATAATTGAAAGTATGCTAATCTTTCACATGCACTAAGATAGCCAATCATATTTTAAACAGCTGTCTTAAGAATGATCAGGCTTCAACAACAAACTTTTCTCAACTTAACTTTTTAAATATATAAGCCAGTCTTAAGCATCTTGGCCTGAAAGCTTGAATATATACATATACACTTATCATTCATTGTGATATTAATTTAAGATATTACGGAGCAAAATCTTAGATTTACTAAACCACAATTTTCTAGATGTTAATATAATTTATCAGCAACATATGTAAATAATATTTGTCTAAATCACATGTTGTTAATAAATTGGAAATAATAATTGAAAGTTTGCTAATCTTTCACATGTGCTAAGACAGCCAATCAGATTTTAAACAGCTGTCTTAAGAATGATCAGGCTTTGACACATGACAGAGATTTTGACAAGAAAAGAATGATACCCACCTTTTCTCAACTTAACTTTTTTAAATATATAAGCCAGTCTGAATCATCTTGGCCTGAAAGCTTGAATATATAAGCATACACACTTATCATTTATTGTGTTATTAATTTAAGATATTATGGAGCAAAATCTTAGATTTACTAAGCCACAATGATCTAGAAGTTAATATAATTTATTTCTTTAAGTTTACTTTTTTTTATCTAATTATACATGCTGAGGGCAATCTGTTTGGTTATAAATTTCTTCCTTTTATGCGGACAACATTGCTTTTCAATAATCATAGTACTGGATGACCACCACGAGGACAACACTTTTTGTTATGCAGGGATTCTAAAGTGAGACAGATGCAGAGTTTTATGGCTTATACCAGCTTAAACATAATTGAAATAAAGCTTTATTTCCTCTTTTTACTGGACTTTGGAAAACAAAGGGTCGCTGCAAATGGCAGGTTTAATCTACTGTCCAATTTGTCTTACTTTTTGAAAATGAGGTATGAGATATGGGGATACTCCCCTGAAGAGGTGATTCAAGGCTTTCTCTGGTTGTTCCAAGTGTGAATTTATAAAGAGAATGAGGATTTCCCCCTGAAAAGTAATCCCTGACAGTCTGTTACAAGTGCTAATTTCTTCCAGCCAGCAGCTTTAACTTTTCCTAAACTTACTCTATATTTATTACCCTCCTTTCAATTAGTTACAATCTTTTAATACACTCCTAACTTAACTTAGATTGACTTATATTATTATAACCTTACAATATTATTTTAAACTCAAACAATCATTATTTTAACTTGCTTATATTAACCTAATCTTACAATATTATTATTTAAACCATTTATTTAACGTCTTTTAATGGGTATGTATTTAGAAACTATTTTATGTTAGTGTGTTACATTATTATTTATCTACATATATTTTTATTTTATTTTATTTGACTTGATTTTTTTAAATCATTTATTTACTTCTTTTTATTAACCTGCATGTATTCAAAACAAACTTTTATTATGATTCTTTAATATTTACTCCAGATATTTTATTTACTTATTTAACTTGATTTTATTGATTTTATTTGAACTATTTATTTACAAACTTTTCTTCTTAATTAATATGTGCATGATAGAAACAAGAAATCTTTTATTCATTGAAGCCTCCTTGTTATTATTTATAAAACAACCTATTATTTTAGCTTTAAATAACAGATTCTTTGATTTAGGTTTATCACCAATGTCAAAAAGTTTGCTTATTAATTTCATTATCCATTTCTGTTTGTTTCAGTTTCCTTACATTGATATTCCATCCATTATCTAATTTCTAAATATTGTCAGGTTGTGTGTAAAATATATGTGTAATAATGTTCAAGGCTAAATGTTGGGTAATCAAAAAACAGTCAACAATAGTAATTTCAAACAGTTGTCAAGGCAAACATTTAATACATATATACACAAAACCTTAATGATCATAGTTTTTGTCTAATCAGATGAGTTAGCACAATGAATCCATATATGTGTACTGATCTTATTAAATTTGTCTTACATAGTAATTTTTTTATTCAACTGCAACTTTTAAACCAGTGGGTCTAAAACCAATAAGTCACTTCAGTATTTTTATAAGACCATTACAATAATCCTATTAGTTCGAACATAAAACATAATTGAGAATGCTTAAAGCCTTGTTTAATACAAGTTGCTTGGAAATTGATGTATAAGATTAAAAAAATACTCATTTGTATTATATTGTGTATTGTTTATAATTATAGAAAAATAAGATTTCTTATATAAAATTGATTTATCAGTTACCATTAAGAAAGTCAAACTAACCCAATAGTAATGTCTGGAGGATCTCGAATATGATCCTTAGCCAGTTTCATAAAAGATCTGAGGGAATTGATAAATATTTTTCTGAACAGATATTATAGAATTGAAAGGTAAGGTTAAGGTTAGGTTCAGCATGTCTGCACAATTTGATTAAACAAGTTTTGGCAAACAAATATTTTTTTTTCTTAAGGCTGAAATACATTGTGCTTCATCATCTCTAGTTAGAACAGTTAAATTTTTAATATTTTAACTGAATTCCTTTTAGATTTCAAATTGTACTTTTCCAAATAAGCAAGTATTTTAGTATTTTCAAAATCAAGTTTTTAACCAATTTCTAAAAAAAGTTAATTATAAATTTATTTAAATGGATATTGATTACATAAGTAATATTTACTAAGACTGTAAACCTCAAAAGAAAGCACATGAAAATGCGATGGTAGGGACCTCTACAGGTCTTAACCACAAACTTATGCTTTGGTAGAAAAAAGGGGAATCTTTCTTTGCTTCAACCTACTTTCTATATGAATAGGGAAAGCTGAAGTGGTTAGATTCGAGAGCTTGAAGCTATTCAATACTTCACTGATTATGTTCCCAATTCCTATTACATATTTAGTACTCATGCACACTCTTTAAGTTTACAGCCTTAGTAGATATTACTTATGAAATCAATGTGTGTTTCAATAAATTTATAATTACAACTTTAAATTATTGTAATAGATTTTTAACCATAATATCTTTTCATTGACTCGCAAATCGAAATATTTTCTTGTGGTTAAGCCCTGTAGAGGTTTCTACCTTCGCATTTTCTATGTGCACACTTCTTGAGGTTTACAGCCTTGGTAAATATTAAAAGAATTGAAGTAAATTGTGATATTTAAATTTTGATTAAAGACATTTTTATTTGATAATTCTGACAATTCATCTATTAGACTGAACTACATAGATTTTGAACACTGTAAACATGGAATTTCATAACCACCTGCTATTTCAAATTAACTACTGTCTTTAAGATTATGGAAAAAAATGGCAATTCTGCTAGTGGAAAAAGCAGTTATTTTAAAATTAGTTTTATGATTTTATCAGATTCCTTTAAGATTAGGTGAAACACTTGTACCTAGCTAATTATATATGTTTTGTTGTAATTATTAGAAAGGTGAATATGTGTTGTTCTATTACATGAGTAAGATGATGTTCATTTGACAACCTATAAGCTTTGCTACAGAATATGCATGCACAGGATGATGGTAATTAAAATATATGTGGGAGGATTTTCTCTAAACCAATATTGATAAGGAAATTGGCACATTTCTTACAATCAAAACATCTAAAAAAGTAATTTGTTACCTTCAACTTACTCAGTAAGAGTGCCATTCGTAAAAAAAAAAAAAAAAAAAACTAGGAAAGAGGTCAAGCATATATACAATGAGACAATATAAGAAATGCATCATCCACATATCAACCAAACAGGTTTCAAAGTGGCTACATTTAATAGAGGACTTTTAAAATTTCTCATAAAGATGTCAACAATCACAGATGTTGGTGGAGAAACCATCAAACATCCTTTAATTTGCTAATACTTTCTACCAAAATCATGAATAAAATGTTTTTCAAGGCAATGTTTTCCTAATAGAAAAAATAAAATCAGGGAAATTGTTCTAATGAGCTATTATAGATATTTATAGGTAAAGCTTGTTAAACAGAAATTCCAGTAAATCATACTAGTTTTGAAAAAATGGGATTTATGAAATTACATAATTGTGATGCTCAAAAATCTGAGCAAAACAGTTTATTAGATTAATTAATGGCAGAATTAATGAACATAAAATACAAACCTCATTTTGAAAATCATAAGGAAGTCGATTGAAATGTTAAAAAACGGGTTTAGCTAGAGCTGATGAAGCATAACATCTTCCCGTTTTATAATCTCTTTATCTTTTGTAATATAAACTTGAAATCTATTAATGGTAAAACTAAAAATAAAAATATTTTATTAATCCACATACTCTGAACACTTGATTACTTCATGCACAATATCATCCTTACCTTACTGATGCTATTTAAAACAGTTAACCTATATACAATACTTTGATACACAATACTGACTGCTTGATAGGTATGGCATTTTCTTAAAATTGCTCAAAAATCTGAGCAAAACAATTTATTAGATTAATTAATGGCAGAATTAATGAACATAAAATACAAACCTCATTTTGAAAATCATAAGGAAGTCGATTGAAATGTTAAAAAACGGGTTTAGCTAGAGATGATGAAGCATAACATATTCACGTCTTATAATCTCTTTATCTTTTGTAATATAAACTTGAAATCTATTAATGGTAAAAATAATAATATTTTATTAATCCACATACTCTGAATGCTTGATTACTTCATGCACAATATCATCCTGACCTTAGTGATGCTATTTAAAACAGTTAACCTATCTACGATACTTTGATATACAACACTGACTGCTTGATAGGTATAATATTTTCTTAAAATTTAAGTGTAATGTAATTGATATGATAATAAGTTAACTGATGTCATTGCAGTGTGTAAGAGACTATAATCTCAGCAAGTATATACCCATGTTGTCATTTATTTCATTGTTGGGAGATGAGAGTTTAATACTCAAACAAAGGTCAAACTATATACATATACTTGCCTCATCCTTATCATCTGTTGCTTCTGTTATTCTCCAGTTTCCAACACACAGTGCACAGTCAAACACTTCAGGATATAGTGATATCCCTGAATGTGTGAGAATATGTTTATAAAAATATATGTAGTTATGTGGGAATGTATGACCAATTGAAAATTGAATATAGAAAAACGCAGTGGTATACTTTTGTTTAACACATACATTTCATATGTATGTTTATAATAAGTAAACATTTAGTAACTAAATTCATAAAATATAAACCATTTAATTTAACATCTAAGATATTTTTTGATTATTTGTTTATTTCAATTAATATTCCCCTTATTCCGTGATGTCTATATTAACACAAATGAAATTTGTTATATTTTATGATTATTTAAATAATGCTTGCTAAATTATATTGAAATTGTAATGTTTTTATTTTCATTAACTTAATAAATTACATCATATATATATAATGATAATAATATTAATTATATATATATTATTATTATTATTATTATTATTATTATTATTATTATTATTATTATTATTATTATTATGATGATAAAGACAGGAAATACCATTTGTAATAGAAATGGTTAGTCAGGTGCACTGAAAACCTTAAACTAAAATATTAGTATTAACAAACATAAGTAATCGCAAACTGCACAGTTTCTGGAAATAAATATGTATTAATGTAAATACTGGCAGTTTCCTTGATGATCAGACTTATAAGCAAGCAATTTTTTTACCAAAAAATTGTTTTAATTTAATTTACAATATTGGTCATTATATTTATCCCTTCAATTTTGTGTTGACAACTTCTGTTCACTCTTTTTATCCGAATTAAAGGAAAGAAAAAATAAAGACATTTATATAAAATTTATAATATCAACCTCAAATGCAATTTGAAATTTAAAAAGGAAAATATTTTATTAATTTATTATAATCGTCCTCATTAATCAATTCTTGTTATAAATAGTAAAATTTGAGCATCATAATTTTTCTTTTTAGAAATTCTGCTATAAATTGTAGTTATTCGATTCATTTATTTATAATTCTAGGTCGATTTCATTTCAGTTTTGATAATTATAGCTTCATGAATAATGACTCTATACCAATTATTCATAGCTAAAAATTGTTTATCTAAATTCAGAGAAGCTCATTGGTTCTTATATTTTACAATTATCAAAATGGTATTCTATAAAAACGATTATTTGATGACTTTGAATAGTAAGTTTGTTATTATAATTTAGATCATATATATATATATATTATAACCGTTGAAAAAGTGGAAGCTTTTCCTCTTACCATATCTGCCTTACAGGGGGCTACCAGGCCATTTGAACCTGGAAAATTTATATAGTAGGCAGATACGTAAGTTAAAGATTCACTTTTTTACTTATATATTTTATTCCGACCATCAGCCCATGCAACTAGCCCGTTGAGATGCAGAGATTTATAAAATACAAATTCTTAAAATATCTTCTCAATATTAACAAAAATAAAAGAAGCAAGTGCCAGTAATTAACACACAAACATTTATTCATGCACATATAAATAAAATTGTGGAACAAAAGTTATTATTTTAGGTTGGTTATTAATTTTTAAATTTAAATTTTTATTTTAAACAATCAACACAGATGAAGTTGGTATTATTTCTAAAAGTGTCAAGTATGAATAAACTACATAGATTGCATTTAAAAAGAAAACATTCTATCCCTTATTTAACCTTAGGCCAAAAGTTCACAGTCAAACCAAAGTCAATCCATGTGATACATCGATGTATTTAATGCAGCATGAATATGACTGCACAAATAACATACTGTCAGGAATGCGCATCTGAACAGCATGGTTATTGAAGACATTGACTCTTGTCCAGTATAGGAATACTACATCTGTCTGATGAGAACAATAAATAAAAACTCCAAGGGAATGAACTGCATTTTTTGTCTTACCATTCCATTCCATAGGGAAGGAGTGATCCAAGGAGCAGAGAATACTGTCTGTCTCTGATTGTCAATAAGAAAGGCTTATTTAACCTGAGTGTGGGGTATAAAGTGATTCTGCACATAGCAGACCTTTTGCTACATTTACTAATTACACCAATATATCCAATCCATTGACCCAATTTAACTACAAAACAAATAACCTAAGATTTATCCTACCTTAATTAAACTAATATAACTTTACAAATCTATGCAGCCATTCACATGTGATTTAAATTTAGCACTTATTAAGTTTAGTTTAACAAAAAAACAAAAATCATAATAAAATTTAAAGGAACAAAAAAAATAAATGGAAATGATTTTTAGCAAACTCAAATGTATTACAATTAAACATTAATAATTGATTTCAAAAGTCAGATTAAAGTTGATTTACAAAATATTAGGTTTAGCTTATCAAATCAAGAAAGTTCTTAATTACTTTTTTAAAAAAAAAATTTCCATTTATATCTTACAGTAGAAGAGCTTCTGGTTCCTGCTTCCAATTATCATGAAAATTTTCATGGAAGACTGGTCTGTTGTTCATACTGTAGTTCTCAATCCGGAGGCTGCCTTAGCTGGTTCAATCCTGGTACTATTTAATTGCAATACCCATATGATTTGGGGTTTGCAACAGGACCGTTCATAATTCAAACAGTCATTTCATTTTTAAATAAGTGAGAGAGGGTGACAAGTGTGTCTTATCATGCCTCTCAAAAAAATTATGCTGCAACTGTTCTTAATTTGGATATTTTTCTTTTTATAGTAATCCTCCGGATTCATTGAACATAATTTACTGTTCCAATCATTTTCAATAAGGTCCAAACATTGGTTTGCTGCTTCTATTAGACATCTAATTTTTTTGTTCTTTTATTTTTCATCTGACATTTTTATATATTTTCTTTTTAATAAATGAATTTTTATTTTAATTTAAAATAATGTAACAGCATATTATATACCATTAATATATATATATATATATATATATATATATATATATATATATATATATATATATATATATATATATATATATATATATATATATATATATATATATATATATTTGTGCCCTTTTCTATAGGTCAGTAATAGTTCATAACAGTCAATTACTAAAAATTTTAAATTTTAGAATATGTTCTTTTAATACATTAATTATAGTAAGTCAATTATACCTTTAAAGTACAATTTGAAGCTAAAGAAAATATGTAGTATATAAAATTATAGCGAATTATTTAAAAATAGTTATGTAAAGTTTAAAATATTGTTTCATATGGTTGTAAAAGCTGGCCATATTAAATAACACAGCTATAAAAATTAAAAGTATATTTAATAAATTCGATTTTAATAGTTTAAAACTGATAAATTAATAAATACAGTGTTTAAATTTATAATCATGTTTAATAGTCAAAATTAATATAGTATATTTTAAAATAAACTTTATGATGGTGAAAATTATATCTAGTTCTATATTTTCTAAATTATTCTTCCAAATTTTTTATAATTATTTTATATAATATAATAAGTGTATCAATTTTATAAATCTGGGCAGAGAAATAGATTAAAAATCGTCTGTCAAAGTTATTAATCATGTGACTTTTAATGTAAACTCTCTCGCACACACTTGTTTGAAATAATAACAAAGTTTAAAATATTTTAAAAGTTATATTATAGAATTGGATAGAATTATTGCCTATCATAAAAGTAAGTATTAAACATTAAGTTAACTATCGTATAACATGTTTAAATAATGTAATAAAGACAAATAAATTCATAATATAAAAATTAAATATTTTATTTAAATAAAAATAGATAAATTGAATATTAAGAAATGGAATAAGTTGTTAAAATTGTTTTAAAAGTTATTTTAAATGTTTAAATGGTTTTAATAAAATAATTTATTTAAAAGTAATATTTTAAATAATATTTTAAGTTCATTAAGTCACAATTTCTAATTTTGAAATTCAATTCTACTATAAACTAAAAATATGTAAATTTGTTCTCAAGCTAAAGTAAGAATTAACCAATAGGAATAGGTATTCTTACAGACTATAAATATGAATTGCACGGAGGTATAGGGGGAGATTAATAATGTATTGAAACCGGAGAAAGTCAAATTTTTTTTTGGTACTTTCTTATCGTTTATTTTGCAAAAACTAATTGATAATTTTAAAGTGTTTTGCAAAAGAAAGTTTTAGAAAAAAATTATATATTTAGAAACTTCATGATGATCTTCTAATTTTTTACAGTACTTACCAGTCATATTTTATCTAAAAAGTTTAACCTAAACTACGCAATAAAAAATGGATATACTACGAAATAAAATGGATATAAATTGTAATACTGAAAAAAATATTTGAAATATTTATTGATACAGCTATATTTATGCATAACTGGAGAACTTTTTTGGTACATAAAAAAAAACCACAGCACAGACATCATACAGAGTCTAATGAAAAAATTGGAGACGCATTATTATTTATAAGTTTATCTAAGAATTATTTTTTAAATAGTAATAAAACAATTATATTTAATGAATTATTTTATCTAATATTATATCAAAAGAGTAAAATGGTATATCCTTTCTGAAGGTAACATTTTTTTTTTTAAAGTGATATATAAAAATACCAAACGAAAGTTTAAAAGTATCAAGAAGGAAACATATATAAAAAAGTGAACACATAGTTGAATAAAAGATGGATCCATGAAAATACAAATAGTACTTAAAAGTTCATCGAATATTTTTAAAGTTAAATTAGATGGATTGATGCATCGGATACGCAGAGAATATTGGTAGAGAAGATTAAGAAGCTTCATGGGATTAATTAATATTATGATTTAATAATTATCATCCTAAATACTAAAACCAAAGATTATTTTCTATAAATTTCACTAAATGGATTAATAATTATTTTTATTTTAAACTTTAACACGCTTGGAGAAGAACATTTTTAAAAACTCTAGAGAAAATAATAAACATTTTGGACTTATCAGGAACTATCGTCAAGAAAATATGTAACTAGAGTTTTGATTCTTTTTATTTTGTTAACCTAGTTTAAATCTAAAATTTTATATAAGATTAGGAAAAACATAAAAACATTAATTTATTAATATTAAAATTTTATAATATAACAATCTAATAATTTAGCTAAAAATATTTTAATATAAAGTGTATGGGTGTGAATTTTTTTTATATCTGCATTGCTCAAGTGGATAAAGAAAAGCCTACTGAACACGATGACTAGATAAAGGTTATTGGTAATAATAATAACTATTGATAATTTATAGTGTATATATATTTTTTGTTTTCTTTAGATCATCTATAAATTGGAAGAATGAAGTGTAAAAGTTTTTTTACTTATATGTACCGCATTTCATACAACATTTAAAAAAAAAAAACTTTATGAGATAGGATTGATTTGAAAATATGCATACAACGATTATTTTTTTATTAGTAATATAATCCAACATATCTAATAATTATGTGATTCTTTTAAAATTTTCATGTCATTGGATATTCAAATATTTTCTAAGTAGATTGTATATGATTAAACATACAGAGCAATGAAGTAAGCAACTTTTCTTATGGGATAGTAAGATTGTTTAACTATTAATGAATTTTATTTATTGTTTTGTAAATGCAGATAGTTATTTATCGATGTAAGATGTGGAAAATCTTGAGAAATAATGTTGAGATAGTGGCTTGGAAGTACTTAGTGAACAGGAAACCAAGATAATGTTTTAAGAAATAGGATGTTATAAGGAATGGAAATAATATTTAGTCTTTATGTGAATATCAGCATAGTTAACAAAGCCCTATGACTGATACACATTTTATTTGGACAGTGTTTATATTTCTTTAAATATTTGATGTCCTAATAAAGCTGAAGAAATAGCTTTAACATTGTCCCTGTACTAGAGGATATTAGGCAGGTAAATGCCATACCTCTTCGCACTATACCATGATTTTGAGATATGTTAAGAGTAATACTCTAGCTTTCTTCCTTAATCCTATGCATCTGTTTTTGCTATCTTTATTTCATGTAACTGCATCGTTCAGTAAGATATGTTTAAGAGAAATGATAAATAATTTATAACTTAGGTTATGCTATCGTTTTGTATAAGATTGGTTTATTTGCTTAGAAGGAATTGAAGATTCAAAGTATCCTAAGGAAAGAAAAGAATCATAGAATATATTTTGAATTTTATTTCGGAAATGAAATATAAACTTTTTTAAAATAAGGTATCTAAACAAATATATTTTCTTTAAAGTGATAATAATTTTAAATGCTTTAGTATTATTTTTTTTTTTAGAGAAAATAAGTATTGCATATTTTAAAATACAATAGTACAAAGTAAATTATGTAAACAATATGCATAGTATATTTTTTGTTTATTGATTAACAGAAATGTATTGATGATTACACTTATATCATACTAAAGTAAGGCTTAGAGAAGAATATATTATGATTAGTAAACATTGTGTGATAAATACTAAAATTTAGTACTGAATTTTTGGATAATGTTTTGTGTAACATCTTTGACTTTGCAAGATGAAATTTTTTTTAATATTTTTGAGAAGTCCATACTCATTATAAAAAATTGTTTTCTATAGAATTTTTTCTAAGTATGAATTTTTAAAATAAGATAGTTTAATAATATTAGGGATAAAATGCTGTTACTAATAAAGTAGATAAATATATTTGTAATAAGTTAACCATAATGAGAAACCAAATAGTAACATTTTTTTTTAATATTGTCCTAAATCTAAATAAAGATATAATTGAAATATAAATTATTTTTTTTATAACCCGGTAGATCAAACTGTAAAGTAAAAAAGTTAAGGATATCCACTGTAAATAGTGTAAATAAATTGTTTATTTATTTGTTGTTAGTAATAAACTTTGTTAAATTTTGTTATTTAAAAAAAATTGTGTCCGAGTTATTTATTTCTCCACATCGCTGCATGAAAACACGATATATGCATAATAATTGAAACAAATATATAATTTTGCACAAAAAGATAAATAGAGAATTATTTAAGAATTTAAATATTTTATTGGTATTCATTATAATTAAATAATCATAATCTTACATTATTTTATTGGTCATAAATCAGTTCTCACAATATTATATTAAATTATAGGCTATCAGTTGCCACACATATTTTGTTTGTCAGATTATTAAAATGCTACCACATATTTATTATATCATTACATGAAGATAAAAGATCATATTATATTATTTCATTATTTTATTATGGTAATAAAATCATAATAAAAAGAAAAGTTATACAGAATTAGTTAAACAATGAAGAATATTATTACTGTTATTTATTATTATTAGTTTCAGTGTAGTAGATTATGACATAAAATCCCTTCTCCTAATTTAATACCATATTTTTATTAACTTAGAATAAACTTTATGAACCTGAAATTATTTTGTTGAGCTAGATTATTACAAATAGCAGATTCAGACTTAATTATTAGTTTAATCTTAGTGAGTAGAAGTTATTAAAGTCATAAGAATACTATGAGTTTTTTATTTGAAATAGTAATAAAAGGGGGAATAGTGTTCTTATGCCATTGAGGTAGTATCCTGTGGGATATTGGCTCAATGTAATCTATCTTGTCACCTTTATTTTCACTTCAAGTCTCATGAAAATATTAAAATATTTATTTAATTTATTTTTATAAACTGAACCTTATTCGTATTTTAAATTTGAGCTAGTGAAATATTTTAATTTTAATGCTGAATATTTTAGTTATTAATTATTAACTGAGATAGAACCCATTTTATTTTATATCATATACTATTCTGAAGTGAGGATGCACGAGATGAAGGCCAGAATATATATATATATATATATATATATATATATATATATATATATATATAAAAAAAAAAAAAAAAGTAACGCTATTGAGTGTTAATTAAAATTGGGTTTACAAGTATTAAAAATAAAATTCTCATAAACAACAGGTTTTAATAAATAGATAAAAATAATAAATTTGTAAAAATCTAAAGAGTTTTATTATTATTTGTTTTAAAGACTGGCTTCCGGTAGCCATTGTGAATAGTTATCTGCCTATTACAGTCCTATTTACATGTTGGAGGTCATATATTTAAGAGAATTTTAGCTAAAATTACAGGTAAGTAACATATTTATTATTATAAGCTAATTTTGCTCAAAAATAAAATAATTCTGACCACATATTGTATAAAACTTCTGTTTTAACAAACGGGTTTAATGGCTAACAGCAAAGAAGCTTTAAACATGCCAAACTCTGAAAGTTTCTTAAATCCTAATGAATATTCAAATGACGACTTTATCACAGTCAATAGATCAACAAGAAAATGCAGAGCTAGTAGAGAACATACTTCCATAAATATTACTAAAGATAAACCACTTATGAAATCTATTCCTACCAAATCTTCAAAAAAAAATACTTGCAAAAGAGAAAATTTGTAACATAGATTTAATGATACCCAGAAACAAAGTTAAAACCAGTTCCCAAGCCAATTTCAATTCAAACACAGTTAAAAGTAAACAATTTTTAAAAACTATGGGAAAACCAAATCAATTACCCTTGCTACAAGTAAGTCATATGGCAAAGTCTAATCTAACACTAAACTTGCACTATGATCAGCTTCAACGGAAGTGACAAATTGTGTAAAAACTTATCAGTCACCTAAAATTAATCCAACACATAATTCGAATTCAAATTTAAATACAATCAATATAGATTTGGACTCAAGCTACAACTCAATGGATAAATAGTTTTTGTTAGATGTTCTAGTAAAAAATAATATAGAAAAGACTGATGAAACAGTAGCACCATTAAGCAAACAAAATTTTTTTAAAAAAAAATAATAATTATAATGGAGATTTCTCTGTATCAGAAAATGTCAGATCAATGACCAAGAGTCATAAAAATTGTACTTTTGACACATTTAAATGTGATAATTCAAAAAATTATTTCTCCAAAAACATGACTAAACTTTCTAAGTCTGATTGCAAGCAACAGCAACAAAATTATACCATTAATTCTACTTCATCATCTATGAAAGAAAAAAATGTTTTCAACATAAATACGCAACACATACAAGAATTTACTCCGAATGTTACCAACCCCAAAACTAAAGTTTTAGATGCCATTAACACACATAATGATGCAAGATTCACCAACAAGAACTGCAATAACATCTTCAATTGGCATGCCCCAAAAAGTAAGTCTTCAGACATCCAGTTTAACAAACTCTGACTATTCATCCAGCTTACAAATTAATAACACTGACCACATCTCACAAAAAAAAAATATCACATTCTCAAATCGATACTAGAACAGATTTAGAAGCTGATTTTCCTTTTCTAAGTCCCACATCCAAATCAACACCCCCATACTCTTTTAACAAAAATAAAGTCACGGAACCTAAACCACAACTACTAACAATTACAACAAATTCCCTTTACTAAATGCTGCTCCAAATCATAATGCCTACCAATCGTCTTCCAAACCACTATCCTATGCTGAAAAAGCAGCATAGGATCTTACTATCCACACTTTTATCAATGAACAATTCAATAGAACTATCCCTGCTCTACTCCATAAAACCTTTAAAAATTACAAGAATGAAAACGCAATCTTTCTCTCAACTACTGATAACGATCTTAATTTGTTTAATTTTCCTGTCAAATCACTGTATGACATATTCAAAGATCACAATCTATGAGGATCAATATATACAATTTTTTTCCATCATAATAAACGATGTCTCATTGTGCATTTCCATAATGTTGTTGCAAAAGAAGCAATCAGAAACAACTTCAAATCACTCGCTAATCATTATCTAGTCATCATAAATGCTAATCACCCTCTATATTTAGATGGAACAGTGCAGAACTGCATATCTGAGTTTGATAGAACTGATCTACAAAAGGCTCTGGGTCCCTATGGAAAAATCATCTCCTTTGACTACAAACTCATACCTCATACTCAAGCCCATGTATTCACCAATATCGGATTATTCAAAATTTTAATCAATAAGAGCATTTCTCTCTTATCTATTCCAGGATTGATTGAGTATCAAGAAAGTCTCCTTACAATCACTCTCTGTGGTGTCCATTTTCAATGTTTTTATTGCCAACAATGAGGTCATATCATGAATGAATGCTAAGACTGCATATGCATCCAATGCGGAGAAATATGCCACAAATATCATAAATGTACATACAAAAACTCACTGCCCTCAACCCAATCTCATGCTAACAGGACCACTTCTAATTATAATAGAATTAATAATCGCCAAAATCTTGGGCTCAAATCACATTTTTCCTACATAGCTGCAATTCCTGGTCCCATCACTCAACAATTTACTGATGACTTATCTACTGGAAGTCGCTACATAATGGTTGATGAACTATCCACAGATGTCTCTTCTCTGGCTGAGGAGGATGCCCTGTCTACAGCCTCTGTCACTGCTCCAAACCAGAGATTAATTTTTGTGGTTCTTCCTCCCCTCCCCGATGTAAGAGGAAACCGTAACCTCAAATCTTGGTCTAATTAGCTGAATCTCATTCCAGTGCTGACAGTCTTACCTCCCTGAAGGGCTTAATCTCATGACAAGTCAGCTGGCCCTTTCAGCTTTAGTAAAAAAAATAAATACACTTCTTCTGCGATACCTGAAGCCTCTGAAAATCCTCAGAAAATAGACCCAAATCTCAAACCCATTACTGCTGTTTCTCCCTCATACAGTTTTGAACACATTACACTGCCAAATGATATCAACTATTCCTCCTTGCTTGCCAAAGACATTACTGAGACTGTTCATGAACTTGAAGCTTATTTTCCTCCAGTCATTGATCCTGATCCTTTTGACTCCTTCTTTGGGCACATCACATCTTTGAATCACAAGACTAAAAATACCATCTATTATGTTTAGTGTCGTATCAGTTAATGTTAGAGTTTTAAACTCTCATGACAGGGCTTACACCTTATTATACTGGTTTCACCACTAAGCCTCTGTATTTCTTTGCTTATCCGAGACTAAGTTCCATATTGGATCTGACACACACACTCTTGATCTCAATCATCACCTATGCTACTTCCATTACTCCTATTCCTCCTCTGCTTCAGGAGGACTTGCAATAATCATCAATAAAAATTCCCCTATTTCCTTCTTTAAAATTCTACATATTGATTCTAACAGCTTAATAGCCACCATTCAAATCAATAGTTTTCCTTTTAATCTGATAAATTTATTCCAAGAATTGAGATACAGTTCTCAGGACTACTCTTACTGCAAATTCAATCCTCAGAATCAGTTCTCTTCCCACTTTAATCATTGGAGATTTTAGTCTTACTTATGAACAATGTCAAAGCAAATTTATGCAATTTCTAAATCAACAAATGGAAAGTTGAAGAAGATTCTTCCCACAAACCACATTTTCATTTTACACTTAAAAGTACAAATCACTCATTGATCTTGTCTTCTTCTCTCCCTCCTTTTCACCAATTATCGAAGCTCATCTATGGCTTGCAGTATTTTCTGACCACTTTGCCTTAGAGGTTATAGTCAACCTGAGGAAAGTCTCACAAATCATTAATTACTACCATGAACCATTCATATGCTTACTAGGGGCAATATTACTATCCAGCTGATATCAGAAGCTTATATTGCCTTTAATCAGTTATAGCTAATTTCTCTTGCAGCACAGGCTGCTTGGTGGGCATTTGTTGACATACTCCAACACCTTATCAATAGATGCACAACTAAATCCAAGGGACCAGTATGTGAGCTTAATGAGCTAGACTCCATTGCCAGAGAGCTCAGCTCACTTCCTTATGAAACCCTAACTGTCTCAAATATTCTGGATCTAAAGACAAAATATGAGCACAATTAAGGAGCCATTGCTGAGTATCTATCAATTAAAAAGGCCCACCAATACCTTTCATCACAAAATCTTGCTGGAACAGAGGCTACCTAAGGTAGGCCCTGGGCTCTGGAAAAAGGTCTAGGGTCCCTAGGTCAATAGAGATACGGGGCAACGAATAATCTGGTGCTTCCATGTTTGTCAAAGTTCGGGAGTTTTGCTACAGAAAATTCAAACCTGTGGAAATAATAACTAACATAGGACTCTCATCACCAAGGAATCAACTCTGCATAAGATCACTGAAACTAGAATCCTATCAAAATTATGATCGTTCTTAGATAAAACTCATTCTGGCCTGCATGACATTGCCAAGTTTGTACTTATACACATTCATGCTATCCCAATAATCAAAGGAATGATTGACCTTCTGGCCAAAGGCACCCAGAAAATTGATGGAATATGTACAATTGCCTTAGTTCTTTTTATTAAGAAATGGGAAGCCCCACATCAGTTGGACAACCTCTGCCCTATCTCGATGTTGCTCTTAATGATAAAGACAATTGAAGGCCTAATTAAAGAGAATATCCAAGACAACATCATAAATCAATTGTCCTCATACCAAATTGGAAAAATGGGGAGGTCAACTGCCAATGCCATCAGCCACTTTTGCCTTCTCATAGATTATGTTCATAGAGAAAGGATGTGCTGACCGATTGCAATTCAACTCAAATTTTCTGGGGCCTTTGACTGTGTCAGGGTCGAAGTATTGCTTAGTGTGCTGGAGGAACTCTGAGTGCCTTCAGCATATCTCCAGATGATAGAGAATGTACTTTCCAATCAGGAGGTATTTCTCTCTCTCGATGGTAGAATGACTCCAGGATTTTGGCCCTGTATTTCCATTCCTCAAGGCTCACCACTAAGTACTCTTCTCTTCACGGCCTCTCTGAACCCATTACTGCTAAGCATTGAGGCTGTCTTTCCTGGGAAAGCCATCCTTATGCTGAGGGAGAACATTCACCATATTTCATATATGGAAGATGTGGTAGTGTTCCTCTCATCTCAGGATGAGTTCACTAGGCTTGAGGAACTCCTGGACCAATTTTCTCACAAATCTGGTCTCAGAGTAAACAGAACAAAATCAGCCATATGGTCAATTCTATCAGGCAAACAAATACCAGGTATATTTGAAGCACCCCCTCAGAAATTTCTTGGATTCCCCCCTAGCCTCCCACCATCCATTATGAGAAGAGAACTCCAAACATCTTTATTATCTAAGGTCAATTCTAGAATAACATCACTATATAAAGTCTACCTGTCCTTATTGGGGAAGGTAGCACTATTTATATTATAGTATTGCCCAAAATAACACCTTATCTAGCAGGATTTTCCCCTATGTGCAAGTTTATCCAAAAAATTGAAACCGTATGCAGAAAACTTTGCTCGGGAGGCAGGACTCCTATCATCAGCCTCAACATATTATAAAAACCCAAACTTCTTAATGGCCTTGGTCTTCACTCGCTGAAGATTTTTTATCTCCAATGAACTCATAATATACTATTCAAGAATTTTAAAAATAATCCTGATATGGAGTGTCCCTTCCCCAAGTAAAAAATAGAGCTTACCAATTGACCTCCACCTAGATTAAAAAGCATTTGGCTACAGAAGCAAGTTACAGTAATTTTTCAAAACTTCCAATCATCGGGATCCCTTTTTCAGTGGAAATTGTCATATTGGGAGGTTTATCGATTAATGTTTCCTGGAAAAACTAAATCCATTAATATACTTCCAATTGGAATGGCTCAATTTTTCAAATAAACAAACTTCATCAAACTGAGTCAAAAATTTGTTGAATTTTTAATAAAAATAATCCTTGGAGCACTCCCCACTGGGGCAATTCTCCACTACCAAAGAGGTTAAAACATTAACCTCCTTTGCCCCATATGTAACAAACAGGAGGAGTTAATTGGCCACATTGTGGATCAATATGATTTGTGGACTCATCTCCATAATATAGCATTGGACTGGATAAATGGCAGTGACCCAGCTAACATTTCTTTTAATGCACGTATTAAAAAGGGTCAATTTGGAACAATAAGACTAGCCATTTTCATTAACTTCTCAATTTGGACTGCCAGATGTAGCATGATTTTTGATCATGGCTGTGATGATTCGATGATTAATTGTTTTTTTTTCAAATTCCTTTACAAGATGAAAGAATAGGATAAGCAAACTTGTCAGCCTTGGCTAATGGACCAAACCTGGAGCCAGATGAAACTAGAATCCTAATTTATGGGTTTATTAGGCCCAAAACTAAAACTTTCTTTCATCCACTAAACAAATAATATATTACATCTTTCACTTAAAAATAATCTAACTTTAACTATGAAGATTTGTCATACACCCTATATATTTAATACACAAACTTTATATTAATTGCATACTATACAATTAACTTACTATATCAACTTATAAATATTTTCATAGTCCTCATTACTCCTTGGGTGAGAATAATCATTAATCAATGGAATTTCCAAACTTTATACATAGGTTTGAATTACTTTATATTCCAAATTAATTAAGCTCTTGACATGCTGCCTTAAGGCATTAATATAATCTTTGATTTTATTTATAGTTATTTATGTTTCTTTCATACTTTCATTAATTAACCATCATAAGTTTCTTATATTGCTCTTAAGACTAAATTATTGGTCTAATACAACTTTTGATATTTCTGTATACATGGCTTGCATATCACATTTATATATATATATACACTGAAACTTTCTTATAGACAATGTTATTCTATCATTGATTGCTTTTGTATCCATTCTAATGTGCAAATAAAGTTTAATTTTTGAAAGTATTATTTGTTTAAATAAAAGGCAGTTTGTTAAAAGTTAATTTCAATAAAAATTTTATTAACAATAAATAGTGATTACATACTAATAAAGGATAAATAAATGAATAAATTATACAATAATATGATTATGTGATGTTCTATTTGTCATCTGGCTAGATTATGTTATGAGAGCACAATTGTTATACTCATATGTGGTTAGGTATAGTGAAGAGATTCTAAGAACTTGTTTAATAGTATTAGCATTTTTAATATGAACATGAATATTTTCTTTTATAATTGACTATTCTATAATGCTAAGTAGGGCATTTTTAATATGAACATGAATATTTTCTTTTATAATTGACTATTCTATAATGCTGGGTAGGTGGGAATTGATAATCAGGAAAAGGAAAGAGCAATTAAAGAACAGGTGTCAGCAAAGACTTTACTGGAGGCAAGGAGCTGGTCACGTTTCTTGATTTTTTTGAGCGTTTGATAAAACAATGGTATGATTTGTGGCGGGGGTAATTCCATGAGACTTATGCATCTTACTATCATATGGAATAAACGACAAAGGTAGAAAGCCTTATTATTGAAAAAAATCCATTATGAATGGCATTTTCAAGTGAGAAAATCATATCAGGTCTTATGTTGAAATTGATTATAATTATATCTTTCAGAGTGTTAAGTCTTGGGCACTGGTGTATAATATGGTCTATGGTTTTATCTTCACAAGCACACAGACCACATATATGGTCAATGCTGGTAAAACCTCTTCGGTGATACAGAAACCAATTCATGTTTAGTGCTTTAAGATTTATTTTAATGATGAAGTCAAGGAATTTGGGTTCCAGACTCCATCTTTTGAAGAGTGTAATGAGTCTTTGGTTGGTTACTTTTAGGCTGGTTTTAATGGGTTGTTGATTATAGTTGATTATATTGTATGCTTCCCATAAGGTGATTTTTGGGTTAAGGTTAAAGAGTATTATCGGGTTATAAAGTTGTAGGTGTTGTATTAGAGATGCTATCCATGAATGGGAAAAGGGTGGAGGATGATCTGTCGGTGTAATTTTTTTAATAATGTTAGAGTATCCACAGGGGAGGATCAGATTATGTAGAGTGTTGTGTGTTTTCTGTAAAATGATTGCTTGTATTGAGTGGAATGACGATCCATTGAACCTGCATGGTCATTGAATACCTCGCAAGCTAATAGCCACTGTCTTTCCTCTCCAGAGAAGTTTGGTGCATAATTGATTAATTTTATTTTGAAACTGTTTAGACATTTTAAAGAATGGAAAATAATATGAGATTTTTGGCATTATGATCATGTTGAGGAGGCCAACCTTTCCATATAATGAAAGGTATACTCTAGAGATTGAAGTGGTGATGGCTTCAGTTGAGTGGAGGATTACATCTTGAATCTCTCTTGCCATTACAGTTGGAGTTTTGTAGATTGGGAAACCTAGGTATCTTTGAGGTTTTGCAGAAAAGGGAGAGTTAATTTGTTTATCAGACATTATCTTCCAGATGGAAGATTTGTTAAAATTTATTTGTAGGCCAAGTTTCACTGTATTTCTGTTTAATATGTTCATGAGATGTGGAAGGTATTTAATGGAGGAAAGCACAACCATGATGTCATCTATATATGTAAATATGTTGAAGTTTTTATTGAGAGAAGGAAGGAAAATTCCAGGGAGTTTTTTTCTATATCCATCAGAAGAGGGATGATGTATGCTATGAAGAAAAGAGCACTGAGCAGGGATCCTTGAGGGATTGACTTGTATGGCTTGAAGCCTGATGTGATCTTGCCACCAAGAGAGAGAAAAATATCTCTGTTGTTGAGCAGATTGCTGACCATTTGTACAATCCTGGCTGGAATGTCGCATTCCAACAGAATATCCAGGAGGATGTTTATGTGGACTGAATCAAATGCTGCCACAACATCCAGCTGGACAGCAATAGGTTTTGATTTATGATGTCCTCTGATGTAATTGAACAGTGCAGTTACATTGGACATAGCATGCAAGGTTGATGATCCCTTTTTTCCATATTGGTTTGATGAGGTATGGCTAAGAATTTGAGTTTGGATTTGATCTTTAATGACTGACTCAGTTATCTTGAAAAGAAATGGGGTCATGGAAATTAGCCGGATACTGTTAATGTCGTTTAGTGGTTTTGCTTTTTTAATAAAAGGCATGAGTGCCACTGGGTAAAGATCTGTTATGTTTCTGTTGCCGGAGGCTAGGTGATCAATCATTTTTTTAATAATTGGCACAGTGAATTGACTTAGGTGTTTGAGAAGGAAATTTGGGATGCCATGAAGGCCAGTATGAACGCCGTCAGGGAGAGATGTTAGCTTCTTTTTGATTTGGATTTCTGTGATGCCATGTTCGCTGGGGTCACCAGCATCCAACCAGCTGTTTATAGGTGGAGCTCAATCTTTTTGCATTAATTGGCAGAATTGTTTGCTGATGTGCTGCATCATTGGAAAGCCAATAAGATTGGCTCCATTATTATTAATGGATAAGGGGGTGATTTGTTTTTTATTGTATCCCAGTTCCCATCTGAGGTAGTCTCTCATCCAGCAGTGTTGTTGTGCTAAGAAACATTTGGCTCTTCTGATGGATATATATTCTGCAAGGGATTTTTGCTTGATTTTGTAGAGATTTTTAAGGAATATATTTTTTTCTGTATTTGTGAAATTTTGCTGTGATGCTTGAAGTTGTAAATTAATGTCTGTTAGGTCATTTAGAAGGCCATTAGGTCCTTTGATTTTCCTGGTGTGGTGATTTAGTATGGATTGAAGTATTCCAATGAAGGAAAACCAGCCCTCCTCAACAGGAAGGGAAAGGATGTTTATTTTCTGGAAAAGGATGTATGCCTCAGACACTATCGCTTTGGTCATATTTGATTGGGTGATCATGCGCATTGTTTTACCAGGTCCATCAATAGGTGTAGGGATTGCAATAGGTGTAAGTTGTAAGATTAGAGGCATATGATCAGAGAAAGCAACAGGGGCCAAGGCTGCATCAAGGTTGAAATGGAGGTCTGGGGTGTAGAAAACCAAATCAATCAGGGACTTTTTAGTTTTAGTATAGAAAGAGTAGGCTTCAAGAGGGAAGAAACCCTCTCCACACATTAATCTGTGATTTATTAGATGCAAAAATCTCTTGTTGAAGTCATTGTATGTGGTGTTAAAGTCTCCCAGAAGAATAGTAGGGGAGGCTGTTAGCGTTGATGGCATTTAGGATATGGATTATTTTTAGATATTGAGAGGTGTCTTTGGCTGTATATATATAAGCTATGATGATCGGATAACTCCACTGGTCTATTTCTATGACAATAATATTTGCAACTAGGAATAGAATGCTAAAACTGTTTGGTGGTGTTGACTTGCTGATAAGAATACCGACTCCACCTGAAGCAGAATGGCCTATGGAAATTCTAGTAAATCCGAGAGCAGAGAGAAGAGATAATATTTTATGATCAGTCTTATGGTGATATTTAGTTTCACCCATAAGAAGTATATGAGGGGAGCAGAGCGAAAGCCAGTTTTTAATAGCTACAACTCTATCAATTGAGTTGATGCCGCGTTTGTTAATGCCAGCAATTTTGCAGAACATGATAGATTAATCCAAACCATCCTCAGCAAAGTGTACCAAGTCAATGGGGGACATCCCCATGTTAATGAGTTCTGATGTTGTTTGGCAATCAGAGTCTTGTGATTGAACTTGTGGATGGATTGGTGATATATTTGTTGGTTGAGGAAACACATCCATGAAGTTTTCGGTGTCTGATGAAGTAGTGTAATCTGTCTGAGATTCGTCAGATGGATCAATAGTATCAATGGTTATAGGATCCATGGTTTTCCTTTCTTTTTCTATGGATTTTCGAAGCTTTGTGCTAGATAAATCTGAAATTTGTTTGCTTGCGGGTGGTGGTGAATAATGTATTGGATGGGAGCTGTCATCATCAGAGCTTGATTTATCTGAGCGAATTGATTTTATTTTAATATTCTTATTTGTATTTTGGGTATTTGTTATGTTGGTTTTTTGGGGGGGTTAAGTTTAATAGTGTTGTTTTCTTTTTCCTGTTCTTTTGGTGAAAGTGTTTTTTTATTGTTATAAGAATTTGGTTTAAATTTTAGACCTGAGTCATTTTCAGTTTGCTGTAACCGTTGTGAAGCATTAATTATGCTGACTTCCGGGTTGAGTGTTTGATAAGTCTTTTCATCTGGATGGTTAATTATTGCAGGCATTGAAGAATTGAGGACAGTTTGTGGATCACTTTGTTTAGGTTTGTTAGACTTAGCTGGCCCGAATGATGATGCATCATTGGTTATAAGCTGGGTGGGAGTTGTTATAGATGAATTGTTTTGAAATTTTTTAGGTGTATTTTCTTCATCGCCTGGGTTTTCCTTGCTCTGGTTAGATGGTTTGGTCATATTGTCTTCTAATGAAGAAAGAGTTTGGCCTAACATTGTTTCTCGGGGATTAGTACAATATGTATCATATGAATGATCTTGAGTATTATTGTTTTGAGAGATTGGTTTAGTAGCAGTATATGTTATTGCTTGGTTCTCTGATTCACTACTATTAGTGTAGAGGTTGATGTTTGTTCTTTCTTGAAGATTTTCATTTTGAAAGATAGGTTTGGATGTGAAAGGGTTTGTTGGAGGATTTATTTGAATCAGATTGCCTGGGTTTGTGAGGTTGCTGATAGGATTAGTCCCATGTGGTGATTGTCTATTTAAGGATGTGATAGCCATATTAATAGGTCTACCAGGGCATCTGTGAACTTTATTCTTTTTAATACCACAGTGTGTGCATATTTTTGCTGCACAATCTTTAATAAGGTGTGTTCTTTGAAGGCAGAAGAAACATTGTGGCTGTACTCCCCTGAAGGTCAAAACCATAGGAGAGCCTCTTGCAGTAATAATGGTGGGTATGTCAGTGGGTATAATGTTTTTTCTTTAATGCAAGTGTGAAAATAACTGTATTGGACAGAATTTGATCTTCGAAGTGAGGGTTTAATAGGTGTTTAAATTTGCTAACTGAACCATAATTAATAAGGATGTCTTGTAGTTCTTGTTCTTTCAAGTGGGCAAGGCAGTTTTGAATTCTGCCAGATAGTGTAACTGGATGGTTCATATCTATGGAGCATAGTATATAATTTCCCAAAGATCGGTAGTTATTTTTAAAGTTCATACAGTCTGCCCACGTTTTAAACTCAACGATAACATAGTGATCATTGGGATGGTTAAGGATCATGTGAATGCCTCTGCCTAATTGATTTTGATTGATTAGATTGTATAGTTGTTCTAGAGGGAACTTATATAATGCACATTGTTGATTTGTTATGGCTAAGATTAATGACTTATCACTGTAGTAGTTTGTAAACGATTTATACCATGTGTTGGAAATCATTTTGTTGAAATTGTTATTTATTTTTAGGAACATGTCGTCATTAAGATTGTTTATATTAAATGAGACATTTTCCAGAGTGTTTGATTCTTGTTCTGTGTCTAATTCTGAGATATTCAAATATAGTTCATTGAAATTATGGGCCTTAATATTTTCAGAAATGCTCTCAGAATTTTTAGATCTTATGATATTTGCGTACGTAGAGGAATTTTTCAATATTGGAATTGATGAAATTGGTTTAGATTGCAAGTTGGCTGATGTAGCAATGGATTGTTCTGTGCTATAATCTTTGTTTGTTTTGGAATGAGATTATTACTTTTAAAATTTATTTCTTCTTTTTGATTTTTAAATTTACTGTTGACAAACTGTAATGTGACAGTGCTGGTTTTGTCGAACTCTGGTGGAAAAGTTTTAACTTTAAAAAATTCGCCGAAATCATCTTGTTGGAAATTTTGTCTATTATTTTCAGATATGGTTTTCAGGGTATTATTGGGCAAAGGAAATTGCTCATTAGAGTCTTCTGAGGGAACGTAAAGACTTCAGAGAGGAGATGATTGGTTTTTGCTTGTATTTTTAAGGATTTCAATAGTATCGCTTGATGAGATATTTATGATATTGTTTATATTAGAGGTAAGTTGAATATTTTCTAAACTTTTGTTGATATTTGCGATGGTGTTTTCATTTGATTTATTGGTTTGTGGGTTTTTATTTGTAGTAGAAGTTAGTTTAGTTGCATTTAGATTAGATCTAAGGCTATAATATTTACGATCGATGACTACATTGCTAGATTGCATGCTGAGATTGGGGTTAACATTAATTTGAGAGTTATCGATTATATTATCACTTTCCATAATATATAATGATTAAAACCGACTTACCTTGAATAAAAAACGTAAAGGTAAGGGGACAATCGTCCCTGTCTTCTTGAAACTGAATCGCTAAGGGACGCTTTTTCTAAGACAAGTTGCAAAGATGGCTGCCAAAAGTGGAAGGGGTTTGTTAAAAGTTAAATCTAAAAGTTAAGAGTTTTTTTCAAAAAAAAGAAAGAAGAAATACTGTTAGCCTGGGGCAAAATTAAACCCTGTGTCATTCATAAAGTTTTACAAATTAATTTTAAAGTAATTCGTGGTAGTGAATTTGGCTTAAAAATGTTAAAACTACAGCAGTTTAAATGAACCTCTTTTCATTTAAATTGTTAAAGAAAGCAAAAAAAAAATCTTAAAAAACTAAAACAAATTGATTTTAAAATATACATGTGCATAAATGGGGAGTGATAAATGTATGCATGTTAAAAATATTGAAAATAAAACAAATGAAAGCATTTGATTGGAATTCTCTCAATGATTTAAATATTATACAATTATAAAATGATATAAACAGAATTTGTGATGGCAAATAAATAAACAAAATTCACAAAACAAATTTGCAATGGTTATCAAATAAAAACATGTAGTCAAAAGCTTATCTAAACAATGTATTTAAAAATAATGGAGGAACTTCAACAATAAATATAGCTGGTGGACATAAAAACCAATTACCATAATGATAATGGGTCATCTTAATAATTAGTCCAGATTTTCATCAATCTAGCAGTTGAGTTTGTCAATATATCAGTGAGTTCAGTTCAAAGTAAAGATCACAATCAGATCAGTGTAGTTGAGTCAATCATTCAATCAGCTAATTATGTATCCAGAATCAATCATGCATTGTTAATCATCATCAGAAACATAAAACATTGCCCCAGAAGTCTGATGAAACAACCAACCAGCCCAAAAAAAATAATGCCTGCCTAACAACTTGAAAATCTCTGGTCAATATCTAAGTGTCTTAAAGAATAATGCAATGGAATACCAAGCATAAAAACTTCAAATTCAACTGGCTGGAAATATTTTCATATGAAGTAACAATCAGCAAGAAGTCAAAGTCCTATTGAAAATAAAGTTCAAAGCAAACAGCAAAAGTCAGTTTCTTTTGTGTGCCAACTTGATCTCTTTGATAACGCCTCTTTTGTCCGCCATTAGCTTCACGTATACCTGATTTAACTATATACGTTTTAAATAATTTTTAAACACTGTTTTTAGCGCAAAGCAATTAGAAATGCTTTGCGAAAGATTCCTTTTTTATCGTACGTTATCGAGAAGATCGAGTTGACAATTTTTAATAAAATGGGGAAGAAAAGATTTAGACCGCAAACCTATTAATCCGTTTTTATTGTCTAATTATTTTTATTCAGTAATTTAGGGGAATAGCGGAGGCCCCACGTTGGGCGCCAGAATTACGGAAAAAAAAATCTACTGTGACAGTCAGATGATGTATGTTGATTTAACCCAGTTCGAATACTAGGCGAAAGTACCTCAAGGCCAACCATACGCGAGATATAAATCAAGAATACATATGACCTCTGCCCATTCGCCTGTTCTCGAGGCCTGATCACAAACAAACAACACTATCTGAGCCATGCATAAATTATTTTTCAACCGGCCACAAAGCTTAGCAACAGCGGTAGAGACATGGACGGGAAATCCTAAGGAGCTAAATAGTTAAATGTGTGTAAAAGTACTAAGAAATGTGTTTTGCGTTATGCATGCCTGGATCATGGAAAAGTAAAAATAAAGCATTTAATATAATTAAGAAACTCAAGCTTTTTATAGTTAAATCATGTTTAATTAATGACTTTACTAATATGACTAATGATATAATGGCCTCCGCTATTCCTCTAAATTAATGAAACAAAATAATTAGACAATAAAAACGGATTAATAGGTTTGCGGTCTAAATCTTTTCTTCCCAATTTTATTAAAAATTGTCAACTCGATCTTCTCGATAACGTACGATAAAAAAGGAATCTTTCGCAAAGCATTTCTAATTGCTTTGCGCTAAAAACAGTGTTTAAAAATTATTTAAAACGTATATAGTTAAATCAGGTATACGTGAAGCTAATGGCGGACAAAAGAGGCGTTATCAAAGAGATCAAGTTGGCACACAAAAGAAACTGACTTGTATTTAATTAACAAACATAAATAAAACCGGAAAGAGATTTTACTGAACAAAAATTAACTATTAAACTTAACCGCAAGGGAATACTAAATATTTACACAGGTTAGTGAGGAAGAATAGCGAAGGGAAAAAGGTTACATATAGATAGATGATCACACAATATATATATATTTAAGGTTAGTCTTATAAAATGGTTACATAGCAAATACATATCAATTCAATGAAGCAATTAAACAAATATATGAACAAAAGGTAGCATACGAAATAGTTCAATAGAGGAGATACGATTACCGTCCTTTTTCCTTGGTCATGTTCCGTACGGCGTTCGTGGCTTGATCCGACCGTCGACAGGTATTTGTCCGGACAATGAAAACATGTAGTATGGTTTCATGAAAAGTTCTCCAGACACGGCACAGAGTTCAGATGACTATTGAGTGGATATTAAGGCATTTTGAATGGTATTCCGGAACCTCGGCGATAGGCAAAGCTATTTATTTGCCTAGCCAAGCATATTCATTTCCCTCAAAATACTGTTGCTTTTAACTTGAGCATGTTCAAACCTCTCCATGATTTTGAAGATGGCAGTTGTCTACTTTTTTAAATAAAATCTCCACAAGCAAAATCTGAAAAAGTTCTCCAAAGAAAAATCTGAATGCACCTTGCAATAGCAGATCTGAATGAAACTTGCAAGAGCAAACTCTGATATCACTCTTCCAATAGCAAAATCTGAATAATCTCCTCTTTTGTTCTTTCCCTTTTATAACTTTTTTTCTTAGCTACCTTCTATTGTTTGTATGATCTGAGATCTTGATAAGCCTCCCCATGCTCCTTTGTTTTAAAGCAACATTTTCTAAAAATAACTTTAACTTTTTTACTGTAACTTTCTTACTTCAAAGTTTGAACTCTCTTAATTAAAAAGAAAGAAAGAGAAGGCCATCTTTAATTACACTTAAATGGCTCACTAATTAAAACTATACATTCTTTTAGAAAATGTTGGCAGGCTTATCTCAAAATCAAATCATACTAAATATTTTAACAGAATTTTAACAACAATATATTATTATTTTTTATAGTAGAATAAGCATTTTATTTCAGCAGAATTTTGCATTAACTCATATATATACGCTAGATGTATATATATGTTTGACTAATAGGTTAAGCACTTTTTCTTAATAGAATGAAATTTATTTAAAACAAAATATTTAAATATAATACACATTTAATAAGCATAATTATTTTTAACTCTAATGCAAAACCCTGCTGATATTGAACTATAAACTTAATTTAGGTCTACAATATTAATTAAGTTTATAGGAAGATGTGAAGCATGGATCGGGCTTCAGATCCATTGCTTCAGTATCCACATTCTGAAATCCTAGGTAACAACATTTTCTTATTTCCATTTCTAATTAAAGTAGCCATAGCATTAATTTGAAGCCTCCCAGAATAAGTTAATGAATGAACTATATAGCATGCATAAAGAACTATTGATGTGCGTGTTTTATAAATGTCACATATGAATTCAGAGTGTGTGTGTATGGTCTTTATATAAAAATACCTTTATTTATGTTAGTGAAGATTCATAAAAGTATTCAAAAATTAGAATAATAAATGTTTAATTAAAATAAATTATATTTAAATGTAATTTTGTTGGTCAATTCTTTACCACTAATTGAAGCAATAATTCGTTATTGTACTACAATTGATTGAGCTAATCATTGATATTTTGAGCTCTGTATTATGGGCCTACTGTCCAAACACATTAGTTCTCATAACTAGCTGGCACCTGAGGTTTACCTCAAAACAAATAAAGTGCTTGAATAGTTGGGGTTTGAATCATTCAGTTGAGGTGGGCCACGGTTCAAAAATGTGATCATGTTATGCAGTCTGACTGTGGGTATTGTCATTAGCTCTGCTATCGATGGTATTCTCCCATCTGCTTGAATCACCTGTCCATTAACATAATATTTATAATAAAAAATTATAAATTTATGATAAATATGATTTAAACCCAGTTAAAATGAGCAAATAGAGTTTACTGAATCAATCCTCTGAATGCACCCAGCACAGTATATAATTACAAGTAACAGCAAATTAACGTGATTAAAACTTGTTTTTGTTTTTCAAAAATGTACCTTTAAAGGTTTTTGCAATGATATATATTACAGAGGCTTTGACTATATAGAAAAACTGAACTGAGATCAGACCCATATAGCTATCTAGCTTGTTAGGCTGAGTTTGAAGACTTTACCAGTCTGAAAAATTTCATGCTTATAAACTGATAGAAACTTTTTGCATAAACACTTGGAGTCAGTGTTTAGATCTAGTTTCTGGCTTTATGCTTCACTGATTATAGCAAATTAGCTTAAAATTAGCTGATCTGAAAGTGGGCAAAATGAAAGAGATAGTGAATTCTGACTCTTTTGTTGTTTATGTAAACAAACGTATGCTTGGTCGGTGTTTTTGGTAAATCACCATCTATTGATCATAAATACAAGCGACAGCAAGTTAACGTGATTAAAACTTGTTTTTGTTTTTCACACACACACATATATAGATAGATAGATAGATAGATAGATAGATAGATAGATAGATAGATAGATAGATAGATAGATAGATAGATAGATAGATAGATAGATAGATAGATAGATAGATAGATAGATAGATAGATAGATAGATAGATAGATAGAGATAGTAATAACTTATTTCCTTCCTTTAAATAATCATTCATTTTTTGTTTGTGTTTAATCTGTCTGACCATATTTCCCTTGTATTGTTGTCTTATAGCAGTTACATCACAATCAACTAGATAATTATAATAAAGATTAGTTTTTGTGCATGCATTTTCATAACTGAATTAAAATGCATATTTATAATATGATAAAGTGAGGGGTTTAAATGTATGTGATAATTTATGGATCTTCAGTTATAATGCTTGTGAATCATTTCATTTTCGTATTGAAATGGATTTTAATATCTTTATTTTCATTGATATATTTCTTTGGAGAGAATGTTATCATAATGGACAGAATCGAATTAGGCACAAATGATGTGTAAATGATATTGGAGGGATAATCATATATTAGTATTTCTGTGAGAATATTAGACTATTGTCCACAAAATATTGAAGAATTTTACATTATTAAAAGAGCATCAATTATTATATAGGTATGTAAAAAACAGTGGTTTAAGAAAACCTGTTTTCATTAATCAGATGGAGAGAGAAACAATAATAAAATAAAATAAAAAATTATTAAATAGAAATAAATGTTTTAAAATTAAAAAAAAAAAATGTATGACAGGATATTGTATTTGAATTGGACTGACCATTAGTTGCTATGTGATTGATGAAACGTGTTTCTGTCAAATATAATACTTTTATATATACTAACACACACATATACACACATTGTTATATTTCATATATATTTATATAAATGATAATATATACAAACATATATATATATATATATATATATATATATATATATATATATATATATATATATATATATATATATATATATATATATATATTATTTTTATAAAAACACTTTTTTGTGATAGATATAATTCAACAGAAAGTATGGCAGTCGTAAGTGGAAAATTATATCCTTCAGATTATGATTTCTTTCATATATCTAAGGAGTATCAAATAGAAAACTTTTATCCACATGAAAATTTTACTGAGAGTATTGGAACACAAAGTGGGTCATATGACATCGGCTTAATTAAATTAAAACATAAACTCCAATTTTCTAATTTAGTACAACCTCTTTGTATATTGGGGGAAGGAAAACATTTTCAGCAAATAAATGGACATGTGTTTGGATGGGGTAAAAGAAGTCATGGTAAGTTGATTTTAAAATACCATAATTTTAACATATTCAAATACAAAATCAAACGACTATTTATAATGTGGGACTTGTCTAATATATATGCAGTGCAATATGCAATAAAATTCAATGCATTATCATATTATCATAAATTTATATAGGCACAACTAAAATGAAACATGTTTTATGCAAGCATTTCACCTCAAACATAAAACCTGTAAAATCATTTATACCTCTACTCTTCAACATTTTGGAAAATCTGTAACAATAAATATTTAATACATTACAAATCCATATATATATATATATATATATATATATATATATATATATATATATATATATATATATATATATATATATATATATATATATATATATATATATATATATATATATATATTAAATTTTATACCTGTATTTGGTCCACAATATATGTAATATACAAATCATTATATATATAAAATACAGTAAAATTTACATAAATTATATTATTTTTAGAAGTACTTTCGACTATACATGTTGTAAACTTTATCAACTGTATAAGATTGAATCATCAAAATGAATAATCAAAATGAGACAGCCTTTAACAATAGCCATAGATCAATTCAGATTTTCCACAATTCTGTTATTTTAACACTCGATTATTGATGATTCATTAACATTTGACGATTTCTTGAAATCAACATTGCCTCTTTTATTTTATGTTTATTATGACAATGTTCAATTTGAATAATTTTCATATTTTTATAATCAAATTTAAATTCATATTGACAACATTTATTATGATCAAATATAACAGGTGATGAATGTTTATTTACATCTATTCTAGATTGTTTCTCTTTTTGAATCCTATTATATAAAAGCATATGCTCTTTTATTCTCTTCTCAAATGTACACTTAGGTTCACTGATGTATTGTAAGCCACATCCACATATCAATTTATATATAATATAATTTTGATTAAACTTTGAATTTTGAATTTTAGAGTTATTAAGTAATCTATTTATAATATTTGCTGAGAAAAAAGCAATATGACACAAACCATTATAAATTCTCATAATAAACTTGACCTGTTCATCTGATATAAATGAGTTTGAAATCCATTTTATTTTGATATTATTTTTAATTTTATTATATTGTTGATTCCTTTTAAATTTTTTAAAAATATTAGTACTAGCATTTTTATAATAACCAATTTTCAACAAGTCATTAACAAATAAATGTACATTTTTTATTTTAGCACTAGAATATTTGCACAATTGTTCATTTTAAAATAAGAATGATTTCAATCCAGACAACTTATTACATAAAGGTACACTATGAATCACATGTACCTATAAGTCATAAGTTGTCTGGATTGAAATCATTCTTATTTCAAAATGAAAATTTGTGCAAATATTCTAGAGCATTTCATTCCAGCAGATGTATGTTCGAGAAGTTCATTTTATTATATATTCATTATGGTTAATAAGAGACCTTCAGATGTTCTAGGCTGATCAGAAACTAGAGTACAGTGGTATACTTCTGATTGACAACAATTTTTTTTCATGTTCCCAAAATATGTTTCATTTGCACAGACTGGAAGATATAGTAGGTATACCAAGAATAACACTGCTAAAAGTTTTTTCAGGCCTATTTATATGTGGCCCTCATTTTTTTTATTCTTCCAAATCAGTTTGATGAAATTTAATATCAAATTTATTAATTGAATTTTCATTGACTGTTAATTTATATTTCTTTTTAGATTAATCTAATTGTGGATAAGATATAACTTTTAACTATTCCCATAAGTTATTTGTAACCATTGCTAATTAATTATTTCCATTCCATCTTTGCTTATCACTTGCGTAATCTTTGATTCTGACTTAACTTTTTTATTATAAACTTTGTTATCTGTTTTTAATTCAATAGTATTTTATATGCACACATACATTTTTTAATGTATTTAAAATTGATTCTTTCATTTACACACCCTCTTTCTTACTTCTGTATGTAATTAAATTAACATTGACACATAAATTTTCATTTCTTTTAAATAAATGAAAAAAGAGCATTTTTAATTTTCATGTAAAAGCTTTTAAATTTTATCTAGTTATATATTTCACTCTCCCCTTTTAATTGCTTTCCTTTTTTTCCTTACTCTAGCAAACTTCTATAAATAATGACACAGCTTTCTTTTTTCATTCTCCCTATTGCCATCTGTGCTGAGGTTTTAGAACAAAATTAAAAAAAAAACTCATTTAAGCCTTTTAATATTGACTTTGGACTTTCTAATACTTATAATTTTTGCCTATTTTTGTATAAAATTTTATTATAAATATGTAATGCTTAATTAGCAATATATTAGACACTCCCCTAACATAACACCACTCCCTGACATCAATTTGACCATTTTATCTTTTAACAACATTATAAATATATATTATTTATGTTTATGCTATTATACAAATGTTTTTTACACCTGGAACTACACATTCTGAGGACAATCTTCTTTGATTATTCTTTTCTTCTTTGTTGGCAGACAACATTGCTTACAATGGTTTGCTGCTGGATTATGACCACCTAACAATACTACCTTTTATAGTAAGACAGGGATTTTAAGACAAGTTGGATGTAGGATTTGACTGGATTAGTCCAACTTACATGTACGTAAAATGAAGCTTTATATCCCAGGTTTTTTTACCATATGTTTGTATGAGTCCAAAACCTGCTCCATTGGAAGTACACCAGAACACAAATGAAAATAGTTCTAATGGCAGAATTCATCTACTATCCAATTTGACTTATGCTTTGGAAATAATGTATAAAATATAGGGCTGTTTCCCAAAGAAGTGATTCATGTTTTACTCCGATTCTTCCCAATGTGAATATTTACAGAATAAATGGATGGTACCTGAACTTCCTGAGAATCCTCACCCTGAGAATACTTTCCTGTTAGTTCTTTATGAGTACTATTTTCACCCAGCCTACAGTGATACACTTTTACACCTTCCCTGAAAAAAACTCACTTCTATACTTCCTACTCTCCTTTCTTGAATTATAATCCATTGTAAACTTTTAACAAACTTAAAATTTATATTTCATTTATATTATTTATTTATTTATTTATTTATTTATTTATTTATTTATATTAACACTTATGAACATTATTTTAACCATTTATTTCACTTTATTTTATTTACATGTGTATTCAAATAACTTTTATTTGATTGTGTCTCATCAAAAACACGTCATTTCCTTTCTTTATATCTTTAAAAATTATTATTGACATATTTTTTTTTATTTACTAATGATGTCTCAATTCTATAGTATAATGGTCAGAAAAAAAATGGAGACTTACTGTATTTGCCATACAGGGTGTCACCAGGCCATTTGAACCTGGAAAATTCGTATAATAGACAGATCCTTTAATAAAATATTCAAACTATAACTTTACATTAACACAAACAAAAAAAACATTTATTGACACATATATAACATTTAAAATTAAGGAATAAATTAATCTTAAATTTGTTATTGTTTTTAAATTTAATTTATTATTATAGAAAGTCCACACAGATTGACATTTTAATAATATTTTTACTTTATAATATTGAGTATAGATAGGCTACATAGATTACTCAGTTAAAAACTTTTCAAAAACAATTATTCAATTTCAAACTAAAAGTTCATAGTCAAAACAATTTGCTTCCTAATATATGGATGCAACCAATGCTATATGGAGATGCTAGTATAAAACAATGCTGACAGGAATGTGCATATACAGTGTGGTTATACTTGAAGAGAAATGATCCTCGCTCAGAGCTGGATTGAGCATTTGTCTGGTGAAGAAAATCATTAGGAAAATATATATTCAAAATTCTCTGAAATTTTGAATTGCGAGCTTAACCTATTTACTATTACAACCCAGAGTAAAAAGCAAAGCAATGGTGTGGAAAATACATCCACATCCATTGTAATGCATTGACTACACTTTTGCATCATGCATTTATATTGGGCTTATTCTAACAAACTTCACATTTCTTCAATATAAACACCCATATATTCCTCCACCAGCATCAACTTAACTACAAAACAAATAGCCTAAAATTAAACCCTTTTAAAATAAACATAAACAAATTTAAATAGAAAGTTATTAAATTCAAAATTGTTGAGGGAAATTCACAATAAAGTAAACCCAATGGCACTCATCATAAAGTGCCACATTAACAACAACTTACAATATATACTGAAATAGTCGACCTTAGTTCAAGGTCAAGTGTCACACTTTTACCACTGTCCATGTGTCATCATTTTTTTTGTAAAATGTATATTATAGTAGCGTATATACGTAATTAAAAATATTAGGTAATTTTGTATTTTTTAAAAAATTGTATTTTTATATTTTAATAAGTTATAATTTTCTTTTTCATAAAATAAAATATAAATTCAAGATAACTGTCTGATATAATTAAGGGGGTGGCAAGTTTGTCTTATGATTTTAAACCACGAAGTTGTAAATTAAAATTAAAAAAGTAAAAGCTAAAACAAAGCTAATGCATTTTAGTTAGCTATTAATATTGTTTTATTCAAATCCATTTCCAAGCAATAAATTGATTTCAATGGATATTAGACAGTTATCTTAAAACTGAATCTTTACTAACAATAGAGTAAAGATTCTTCTAAAATGGAGATCCATTAGAGGCAAGAAATCTATTTTAGAATAAATTTTCTCTAAGGAGCCAAAAACTGATATAAATAAAGCTAAAAATCTATTATGTTAGAGTTGGGTCAGTCGTTTCTAGGTGACTTCATGTCCGTTTGAAATTTAGGAGAACCAAATTGCCATCCTCCATCTTCAGCCGAGCCTTGCCACAATGTAGCCCCAAAGAATGCCACCTGCCACAGCAAATTCACCGGTGCCTCCAAAAAATCTTGAGGTAACCAGCCAAAAGAATGTATACACCTTATTCACCTTTAACTATGTAAATTAATTTGTAAGCTAAAAATTTTGTTATAGTTAATGTTTTCTAAAAGCTTTGTTAACCCTTTATATCAATTCTTTGCTGCCTAATTATTATTTCATCCAACTCACGCTTATTATTTTTACTAGTTAGTGTGGTTATGATTTAAGTTTGTGAATATTTTTATATTTTCCTCTTTTATTTTTAAATGCCACTAAAAAAATTAACCTTACGAACTTCTATTACACAGGGAAGGGGTGGGGAATTAAAATGAATTATTATTAATTATTTTAAATACTTTGTAAGTTTGGGTTATATTTTAAATGAATATTTTTATCTAAATGTTTTGTCGTAAATTTATATGAAACGTATAAATATTTTGCAATCCGGGGTGGCTATTAGTGTCCGTTAGTGTTATAAATTTTATTATTGATCATTATCACCACAAAGACTGGTGACTTAACTTTATTTTGTAATTTGCATCCTTGAGTTTTTTAATTACTATATTAAAATATTGATTCAGGAAGTAGGGAGCAATGCAAGCTTTATTAATACTAGTTAATTTATAATCAATGACTTTATATTATGTACATCATTATACTCGCATGTTATTACGTATTTTTTAAACAATTTAAGGCTTTTCTTTAATAGTTAAATTTATTAATTTTATATTTTTATGACAGTATTGCTAGTGTAACAGTCAGAATCGTCTATCTCCCTAACACACTGCAGAATTCAAACCCCAGACATGAAACTGAACATTCTAGGAGGGGTTGCCTTCTAGATACTAAGTTTGAATCTAAAGTCCAAATTTCACAGCGCCATCTATGTGATAATGCATCTGATGGCACTACTAGTATAACCTTTGACCGGTGCCTGGTGGTCAGGGAGAAACCAAAGACTCTATACTAAAAGAAGCTTGGGTGGCTAATTAACGTCTATGGATTTACAAAAGAAATGCAGAAAATATATGTATATATATATATATATATATATATATATATATATATAGACCGAGACAGTTATAGAAATCAATAAAATAAGATTTCAAATTTATTTTTAAATAATTTCACAAAATTTATTTATATAAATTATATATATAAATGCCACTGTCTGCTTATATGAGACAGGGACACATATTAAATAATTGTTGGCATTATATTCCAATAAATGACAAAATGGTTTTAAAGCAAAGTGATATATTCTATTCCTCGGGCTAATAGCATTACAATAATGTGCTTGATGAGATAGGAGTATGTGAGAGGTGCTTTGAGCAATTATACAAGTCTAAGAAAATATTTGAAAATTAAGTGTTCTAAAATATTTATTGATTTCAAGAATAGCACGGACAAAAGCTTACTAAGCAACAAAGTGGGAATGTGATCAAAGCATTTATTTGAGAATAATAATAATAGAGTTGCATTGGGAGGTCAATATTGCTGATAATGAATTTATTAAAGTTGGAGGGTGTGACACGTTTAAGTCATGGATGCTTTGTAAAATAATATATAAAATAAAATAATACTGAAGATCCGGAATAATTACGGAGGGCATCTTGCCGCTAACCCGTAGGAAAATACTTTATGAACAGCCGAAATTTAGTGACTGTGTGATGATTGCATTTAATTCCCAGGTGTGTCACTTGGGGACACACTCTGCCTGGAAACCACAAACAAAAAGAATGGACTTGTCCATGTAAAGAATCCTTGGAAAAGTAAAACAAAGCGGTCTCAACAACCAATTCATGTACCAGCAATAGGAGACTATATAAAACATCTAAATGGGTTTTACTTGGATTAAGAGAAATACCCAATCAAATTCCAGAAATTCATTTAAAAGGGTCTGCACATTCTTGACATCAATGGTGAACTTTGTAATTAAAGTAGAACACAGTAATTAAAATAAGAAAATGCATGCTTGCAGGTTTGAAAATTAAGTATAGATTTATATACGCAATCATGCATCTGGGGACACATTTAAATCATTGACCTTGCACATACTCTCATATTATATTAAAATCAATAACATGTAGATTTTAAACTATGTGATTATATTATATATTAAAGAAAAGAATCGCCCTCGAACAAGTGATTTGCAAGATAATAAAATTGGAAAATTATTTAGAAATTTAAAATATGCCTTCATAGCGGTGTCTTATTTTCATCAAGGGAATAATTCACTCAGTCAAAGACGATTCTGACACATTATCATAATAAAATAACAGAAAGCTTAATAAATAGAAAATATTAACCCAAGGATAGAGAGCAAAATGTTGAGTATATTTAAACACCTTAAAAAAATACATAATGAAGTTATGTGAAATATAAGAAAAACAATTTTAAATAGCTATAGTGTGTTAGTTCTCACAAGAGCTCTTGGGTTAATTTAGGGTTACCTCTGGAGAAGCATTTTTAGGTAGATTGATGGTCGGCAGGTTTTTATATAATTTAACAGCAAAATCTGGAAATGTTCATATTTTTGACAGCAGCAGCAGTTCCAGGGTTCCTTGTGTAATAACTTCCGATGGTCTACGACAGCATATGACCATTTCAGAGAGAAATAGACTTCTTGCACTCTACTCTGTCACATCAAGATTTACAAATTACTACAATAATTTTGGTTAGAAACATTAGATCTCAGAATGATTTCTCTTAGAAACATTAGAAGAAAGAGAACAAAAAAAAAACCCTTCTTTTTATAGTAGACTTTAACAATAGAACTGCCCTGGAGCATTACAAAAATATATCAAATTTATCAGCTGTAATTAAATCTATCCAAATGTCTAAAGGAATTCAACATTAATTAATTTCTTTTGTTAATTTTCCTGTTGACATTCGAATTATAAACTAGATTTAATTAAAATTACTTTTACTAATTAAAGAAAACCTTAAGAGGACATCTGCTGTTTTTAAATAAACTTATATAACATTAACTAATTAAACTATTGTCCATCATTTATTTTAGCAGAAATATTTGGAATGACTTTTATTAAATTAAACAAAAATTATTTTACTTTTAAATTGCAATATTTGACTCCATTCACTAAACGAATATTTACTAAATGAATTTCATTTTACATCAAAATATATTACGACGGTAAGATATATTTGTAAATAGATTCAAACAAAACAACTTTAACAATTTATAATTTTGATATCTTTTAAAATGCATATCATAGTGTGTGCGCAATTATGACTTATATAACCTACTTTTTAATAAATCAAAATTATGTGAACATATACATAATTTATAATCTTTTATTTATTTGGGAATGAGTTATATATATATATATATATATATATATATATATATATATATATATATATATATATATATATATATATATATATATATATATATATATATATATATATATATATATATATATATTGAGCATTGTACTCCTGGTTTAAAATTAGGCAGGATTTTCAGTATATAAGCATATTGCAGAAACACTATGATAGGTTGGGGTCCAATCTAAGGTGTGAGGGTAGGAAATAGGTGAGAAAAGGTGAAACGAAGATCTGAAAAGCAGACCTTACTGTTTCACTAGCATATATCCAATTATTTATAAGGTGCATATGGCTTCGATCTGATTCACCTGTACCTTACTCCAGGGAATCATGATAATTTCATTAGTCATTTTTGAATTATTGTACCTCACTCCAGGGATTCAAAGCATTGTTGTTTGTATTTTTGTCACAAAAGAAATCCACATTTATTTCTAGATCGTCCAGGTTAGAGTAGATGAAGCAATGTATAGTTTGTCATGGTCCGGCCTATAGTATCTTCCTATTAACTTTCTTCCTGTACCATCTCAGCAGAAAGCTGGCATGTACCAACATTATACAAAATTGGAGAATGACCTTATCATGGTTCAAATGTGCATTTCCTCTCGATGATATTATGCTAGCACCACCATTTCTTACAGTTAGTTTCAGCCTGTTTAGCAAAGTAAAATCATAATAATATGTGGTAATAAAACATTCTATTTTTTTCTTTCTATTTGTTAGTGTTTAAACCCAACTTATCATGAAGCTGCCCTCCCTCTTTACTGAAATAAACTTTTCCTGCAAATATTGAGTTTTCGCTGTTTCCCATCATTAAATGTTGAAAATATAAAAGAAATAATGTTTTATACTGCCGATCAAAAATGTATCCACATTGTAATTATTATTAATGAAATATTTTAATAAAAACAATAAACTTATGTATTAAAATATTTTAATTAGTGAAACTTGATTAGATCCTTATAAATGTATGTTTATGTATAAAACGGCCACCAAACCACTCCGACAAATCTGTCTCTTGTAACCACTGCACTAACTTAATATTTGTCAATATTAATATAATCTTAATAATATTCTTTAATGTGTATAATCAAAACAGTTTTATAAGCGTAGTCACTTATATATATATATATATAAGTGACTACGCTTATATATATATATATATATATATATATATGTAAAACTCATCATCAATTATGTTCAAATAAATATTTATGTTTTAAACTTAATCCAGTTGTTTGAATCTCATTATTGATATTTATATTTATGCATATTCGTAACTTAATATCTTGGGTTCACTCAATATCTCATCATCATCTCCAGATGAGTCTCATGTAAAATGTTGTAGCACTGGGGTGGGATGTAATGAATTTATGTGGTATCACCGTAGATGTTGTTCATAATGTTATAGATTTGGGGAATGGGCAAATAGGTTAGAATTCATGATTGCTTTTGACCTGTGTATCTCGCACTTGATTGGATTTGGGGTACTTTTGCCTAGATTCTAAATGTTGTTGGATGGACATACATTTTCGACCGGTACAATACCAATAAATACATTTAGACACTCAGCATGAGGTGTCATATATATATATATATATATATATATATATATATATATATACACCTCATGCTATATATATATAATATATATATAAAACCAAAACTGTCTAACACTATACTAGCAAAAATAAAAATGCAAAACCATAAAACAATACAGTACTAGATTAAATTCAAAATTTTACCAAAATCCTTACACAACCATGGTTTCATCTACTACAAATAGACCTTCTCAAGTGAAAATCAACCTAAAGGAAAACATATATATATATACAAACAAACAAACAAACCTTCCCATAATTCATTTCAAACTCCACCTTCCCTTAATATCAAAAGAAGTCTTCATAAGATTGATAGCCTCAGAATCAAGGAGTTTTATCATCAAAGTCTCCTTTATTCTTCTTTTTAACTCATTCTTTTCATAAAAAATAACCGAAGCATTGTCAAACAATATTCTATGACCTGTATTCAATTCATGAATATATAAAGCTGAGTTAAGATACCTATGTTTAACTCTACTTATATGAACCTTAACCCTTTCCTTAAGGCTAAATTTACTCTGGCCTACATAAAATTTACCACAACTACATGGAATTTTATAAACAATACCAGGAATAGACCTACTATCAATAGACTGCTTAGAACCATTAAGTAATGAATTCAAATCAGAACCTTTCCTCCATGCAACCTTCTTTCCACCTAACAAATGACTATTCCTATAAACCAAATTATAAATTGATGCTTTAAATGGTAAAGACATATAATCATCATCCTTACCAACAAAATTCTTATCATCCAAATCACGACTATAAACATTATTATTAAATACCACTTTTTTAATAAAATCATGACTATAACCCAATTCTACATATTCAGCAGCAAATTGACTTTTTTGAATATCAGCATCATTATTAAAATTATTAAGCCTTCTATTCCGACAACAAAAATTCAACAAAGACATTTTTTTATGTATAAAAGGCTGATAACTATCAGGCCTAATCATATTTCTCAAATTTTTAGGTTTTATAAAATGACTACAAAACAAAACATCATTAACCTTCTCAACATTTAAATCTAAAAACTTTAATTTTACAAAATCAAAACCACCCCCCTCAATTGTAAACTTAATACTAGAATCAAAACCATTCAATCCACATAAAAACTCTTCTAATTTCTCTTTCTGAATAACAAACAAACAATCATCAACATACCTAACAAATAATTTAATAGAACCTGAAAACATATTAATAATACTACACTCCAAATAATCAATATAGACAGCACACATCAATGGAGAAATGACATAACCAATAACCCAACCTTCTCTAATCTTATAAAACACATCATCCTCTAACAGCAAAAGCAAATCATGAAAAACCTTAATCTTATCTGCAGAAAAACATTCTAATTTTTTTAAAATTGAAAGAAAAACATCAATACTTTTTAATCTATTAACCGATTGGTACATATTTTCAATGTCTAAACTACCAAAAACACAATCATCATCCAAAACAAAACCATTTATTTTCTTAAAAGCTTCAAAGGAAGAAGAAACACAAAATTGACCCAGTTTTATGTAATCCTTAAAATATCTTATAATAAATTTTGATATTTTATCAACAATTCCTCCTGTAAAATCAAAAATACATCTCAAAGGAAAATTATCTTTATGAGACTTCAAATTAAAGAAAACCTTTGGAGCCACAAAATCACTAGGGTAACAATTTAAATAAGTAGCTCTATCAAAAATCTTTTTATTTCCATAACTTTCATAATCTTAATTAATTTAGATTTTATTTTTTTACCAGGATCAGAATCTAAAATAATATTATTATTATTAATTTTTTGTTTTTGTTTATTACTTATTATTATTTGTTTGTATTTGTATAGGTATTAATTTTCTTTTAGTATGTGGCAGTTTTATTAGATAATTATAGTGTTAGGCAGTTTTAGTTTTCTAATTAGGTGTACTGTTTAATATTTTGAATAATGTTTTATAGTTTAGTGAATTTTATATTTTATTTGCTTTGTTTTGTGTATTTGTATTATTAATTTGTATTATTTTGTATTATTTGTTTGTTATTATTTGTATTATTTTGTTTTGTATAGTTATTAATTTTCTTTCAGTATGTGGCAGATTTTGTATGATAATTTTTCTTGTGTAGAAATTTTAGAAATAAAAAAGTTAATTAATATGTCTAATAGAATTGAATCTTTAAAGGCTCAGGTTAATTTTCTTAAGTCTTGTAGGTTTTGCAATGTGTTTCCTAATTCATGTAATATTAAATTGGATAGGAAATTGGTTTTATTTTCTAATTGTGATTTTATTCTAAATTTTAAAAGATTTATTCTTAAACAATTTATTATACAGATTATGAGTAGTTTATCTAATTTAATTGATAGTTATAGAATGTTTAGAAGAAAGTTGGATTTTAGAAGGAATTTTAATTATTCTGTTTTAAATTCTTTTTTAAAGTGGTTTAGGAGTAAGTGTGAAATCACTTATAATAATAAGTATTTCAAGAAATTTAAATGGTTGATTGGAAAGGCTGAAAATAAAAGTTTTGTGAAAGGAAAAGAGTTTAGATTTGGGTCTTATAAAAATAGGCCTGATGCTTCATCTGTTTTAAATTTGTCAAATTATATTTTGAATGCATCTGATTTGGCTATTTTAGCTAAGGGTCCTGGCTTTGTTCCGTTTGCTAATAGAAGTTTAATTTTTGATTTTGTTTCTGCAATTGAAAGTAGTAGTAATATTTCTGATGAAAATAAAATGTCTTTACAGGTTATTTTGAATAGTCAATTACTTAAAAGAGAAAAATTTGTTTTTGCCCCTAAGGAAATTAGTTTTGTTAAAAAAAGATTGAAAGCCAATGATGTTATATTATTAAAAGAAGATAAAGGTGGCCGGTTTGTATTGTTAAATAATATTGATTTTAAAAGTAAAGTTTCTTTAGAATTAAATAATGGAAAATATGCTATTTTAGATTCTGATCCTGGTAAAAAAATAAAATCTAAATTAATTAAGATTATGAAAGTTATGGAAAATAAAAAGATTTTTGATAGAGCTACTTATTTAAATTGTTACCCTAGTGATTTTGTGGCTCCAAAGGTTTTCTTTAATTTGAAGTCTCATAAAGATAATTTTCCTTTGAGATGTATTTTTGATTTTACAGGAGGAATTGTTGATAAAATATCAAAATTTATTATAAGATATTTTAAGGATTACATAAAACTGGGTCAATTTTGTGTTTCTTCTTCCTTTGAAGCTTTTAAGAAAATAAATGGTTTTGTTTTGGATGATGATTGTGTTTTTGGTAGTTTAGACATTGAAAATATGTACCAATCGGTTAATAGATTAAAAAGTATTGATGTTTTTCTTTCAATTTTAAAAAAATTAGAATGTTTTTCTGCAGATAAGATTAAGGTTTTTCATGATTTGCTTTTGCTGTTAGAGGATTCAATGTATTTTATGTCTAATGATGTGTTTTATAAGATTAGAGAAGGTTGGGTTATTGGTTATGTCATTTCTCCATTGATGTGTGCTGTAAATATTGATTATTTGTAGGGTAGTATTATTAATATGTTTTCAGACGTGTGCTCTTCCGATCTTTGTTAGGTATGTTGATGATTGTTTGTTTGTTATTCAGAAAGAGAAATTAGAAGAGTTTTTATGTGGATTGAATGGTTTTGATTCTAATATTAAGTTTACAATTGAGGGGGGTGGTTTTGATTTTGTAAAATTAAAGTTTTTAGATTTAAATGTTGAGAAGGTTAATGATGTTTTGTTTTGTAGTCATTTTATAAAACCTAAAAATTTGAGAAATATGATTAGGCCTGATAGTTATCAGCCTTTTATACATAAAAAAATGTCTTTGTTGAATTTTTGTTGTCGGAATAGAAGGCTTAATAATTTTAATAATGATGCTGATATTCAAAAAAGTCAATTTGCTGCTGAATATGTAGAATTGGGTTATAGTCATGATTTTATTAAAAAAGTGGTATTTAATAATAATGTTTATAGTCGTGATTTGGATGATAAGAATTTTGTTGGTAAGAATGATGATTATATGTCTTTACCATTTAAAGCATCAATTTATAATTTGGTTTATAGGAATAGTCATTTGTTAGGTGGAAAGAAGGTTGCATGGAGGAAAGGTTCTGATTTGAATTCATTACTTAATGGTTCAAAGCAGTCTATTGATAGTAGGTCTATTCCTGGTATTGTTTATAAAATTCCATGTAGTTGTGGTAAATTTTATGTAGGCCAGAGTAAATTTAGCCTTAAGGAAAGGGTTAAGGTTCATATAAGTAGAGTTAAACATAGGTATCTTAACTCAGCTTTATATATTCATGAATTGAATACAGGTCATAGAATATTGTTTGACAATGCTTCGGTTATTTTTTATGAAAAGAATGAGTTAAAAAGAAGAATAAAGGAGACTTTGATGATAAAACTCCTTGATTCTGAGGCTATCAATCTTATGAAGACTTCTTTTGATATTAAGGGAAGGTGGAGTTTGAAATGAATTATGGGAAGGTTTGTTTGTTTGTATATATATATATATGTTTTCCTTTAGGTTGATTTTCACTTGAGAAGGTCTATTTGTAGTAGATGAAACCATGGTTGTGTAAGGATTTTGGTAAAATTTTGAATTTAATCTAGTACTGTATTGTTTTATGGTTTTGCATTTATATATATATATATATATATATATATATATATATATATATATATATATATATATATATATATATATATATAAAAATATATATATATATAACAATCATGTATAAAAATATTAAGACATAGTCAACATAATCTATGCAGCTATCTACACCCAACTTAAAATTTAATACATTTTTTTTTATTTCATTAATAAATATTAATAAAAAAAATGGAAATAATTGAATTGGCAAACATATATAAAAATAAATATTAATAACTGATTTAACTTTACCTATTTGTCAAATAAGAGTTCATGATTTAACTTGGTTAAGCCTTAATTGTTTAAGATATGATTGAATGTTTATTTTATAAAAGTTCTATTGTAATTAAAGTTCATAATTTATAGATTAACCATTACATTTGATGAGCTTTTTAATCCTTGTGTGAATTTCTGTGAAATCTTTTATTATTCATATTTTCGGTTCATGCTGTAGTTATCAATCCAGAGGCATCCTTAGCTGGTTTGATCCTGGAACTATTTTACTGCAGTACCCATATGATTGAAGGTCTGTAATAGTGCCATTCATATTTTAACAGTATCTTTATTTGAAAATAGCAAGGGGATGTAAAGTGAATTTTTTTCTCCTCCTCCTCAAAAATCAAGATGGAACTGTTCTTAATTTGAATTTCTTTATATCTTTCTTCTTTGAATTTACTCACCATGGTTTTCTTATCCGATGATTTTCATTATTTTCCGAATGATTGTTGATCTTCTACAAGCTGGAAACATAATCTTTTTTAAAAAAAATTATATCTCATATCTCACATTTAATTATAAATTTGCCCCAAAGGTTCGTTCACTTTATATTAATTAAAACCAACAATCATTTTCATGTTGAGTTTTAACACATCACAAAGTAATTTAATTGTTATGCATACTTAACGATATATTTTTATCTTTATATCTTTAAGTTTTTTCTAAAATAAAATTTAATTTTAAAATCCTTTTTTTTAAATAATTTTTTTTTTTTAATAATTTTCTATATGTGCAATTTATATATATGTTTTTGCAAGCTTTTATTTTTCAATTTTTAATTCTGACTTTTATTTAATAAACTAAATTGCAAACATTTATACTTTTTTTAAAAAAAATAATGTAACAGCATGTGTGCCTTTACAACAGCCTGATTGCTATTTTATTTTTAGATTTATTTATTATTTTACTTTAAATATAAAATACTCAATAAATCTTTTTTTCTTTGTTTTTACAATTTAACCTTAACCCAGCAGTTTTTCTGCTATAAATGTATTTTCATATACAGGTTTATTTCCCATATTGAAATAATTTTCGGTTTTCAAGTGATAGTCCAGTTACAAATTCTTTTTTTTTTATTTAACAGTCCATCCTAGTATATATCTTTATTTTTCCAACTATCTTAACCTTGGTCAGGTGGTTCCTCTTTTGTTCTAATTAATTCTTTTATATGTTACTTTTCCATTTTTGCCTCTACCTTTCTTGAAATCTATTGTCTTTTCTCTTTCACATTCTGTTCTTTTTTCTATTTCATATGTTTGAAGGCTCTTTCTCTGATCAAAACTCTATATTTCTTCAAAGTATCTCATTTTATTGTTGTCTGTCCTAATAATACTATATGGAGAAAATCCTTTATCTATACTGGTTTCAACTGTACTACATAGTATCATTCTGTGCATGGCATATATTTTTGCTTTGAAATAATTCTGCCCCAGTGGAAACTCTTTTGTATTATTTTCTATCCTTAATTTATAATTTTTATATCCTGACATGCATTCTATAATTTTCTACCTACACTATCTATCTTTATCTGATTTCTGTCTTTATTTTAGCTTACCTGTTTTATTGCTATCATGTTCTTGTTCACTTTTCATGTCTTTTATCATCTCAACTTTCTTTTCTATTTTCTGAATTTCTTTACTGAAATCTATCTGTATGGATTTGTTGTTTTTCTCTACTGTTAGAAATATATCACCTATCATTTCCACTTTTGAGTTCACTATTTTTTTTCTTTATTGCCTAATGATCTTGGCTGCATTTTCAACACATTTCTTTTATCATTCTCAATATTGCTTCCACCATTATCAATGTCTCAGATATCTCTTCTTGCTCCTTCTCAACTACTTGTGAATTTTTAAATGAGGTTGGACTTTCTTCCAACATTATATCTTGATCTACTATTTCTTTACTTATATTTATCTCAATATTTGTTTTATTCAAAGCATATAGCTGACTCCAATCCCTTTAGTCCTATCATTTCTGTCTCTACATGCACTTAGCCTGCCTAAACATATATCTCCCACTAATTATAAAATATACATGAGTATTATTACTTATTTTGATTCTTTTAATTTTTTATAAAAAAATCTATTTATTATCATTTAGTAATTCAATTCTTTACAGCTAAGAAAACTATTTTATGTTTGTGCTTTATTTCTAACAACACAATTTTCATTACACTTTTTTTTCGAACTCAGACTTTTACACAACCCTCAACTCTCCATGCCATCTCATATTTCTGACCCACCTGATACTACACATGTTAAAAATTTAAATAATCACAAATACACATATGTCATGTTAAATCAGAAATCATCAGTTGGTCCAGATTACTATTCTCACACATATATACAAACAGTGCTCAGCTTTATATCAAGATAGCCAATCTTTATACTTTAATGGTCAGACTTCAAATTACTCCAACCCACAACTCTTCAGCCATCCATTTCACTAGAAATCTGATGATGGAACATTCATAGCCCACATTAGTAACAAGGTTGTCATACTACCCATGTTGACCATTTAGTCATTCTGACCCTCATGTTTTACTAGAGAATAATCAATTTACATACATTTGTAAGGGTTGGGCAGACCTTTTATGCACTACATTTCAAATATATAAATTATTATTCTGTACAGGCTTACGTACACCTGCACATATATAATGTAATGTATGGGATTCAAACTCAGACTATTGCACAACCTGCAACTCTCCATGCCATCTCATAAATGTATGGCTGAAAAGTTGTGGGTAGGAGCAGTTTGAAGCCTGTCTATTAAAATATGAAGATGGGCTATTGTATAAATGTGAGAGGATAGTAATCTTGACCAACTGATGATTGCTGGTTTAGCATGAAATACTGATTGGTAATTATTTATCTTTTTAACAAGTGTATAATTAGGTGGGGCAGCAATATGAGATGGCATGGAACATGAAGTTGTGCAAAAGTCTAAATTTAAATATTTTATATTACATTGTAAATATGAAGGTGTATAAGCCTGTATGGTGTATTAATTTACATATTTAAAACATAGTGTACTAAAGGTCTGCCTCTCCCTTGCATGTGTATGTAAATGGATTATTCTCCAGTACAACATGCGGGATCAGAATGACTAAATGGTAAACATGGTTAGCATAACTACATTGGCATTAATGTGGACTTTGAATGTTCTATCATCAGATTTTCAATAAGATGAATGGCTGAAGAGTTGTGGGTTGGAATACCTTGAAGCCTGTCCATTAAAATATGAAGATTGTCTGTCTTACTATAAAGCTGAGCACTAATTGTATGTATATGTGAGGCTAGTAATCTGGACCAACTGATTAATGCTGGTTTAGGATAAAATACTTATATTGGTGAATATTTATTTTTTCAACATGTGTATGAACAGGTGGGTCAACAATATGAGATGGCATGGATAGTTTACAGTTGTGTAAAATTCTGAGTTTGAATTCTTTATATTATATTATATATGTGCAGGAGTGTGTAAGCCTGTACAGGGTATTAATTTTCTTAAGATATTTGTTCATCTTTACTTTAAAAACATCTTTAAACTTTTCATTCTCTTTCATTAAAAATATTTTTGTCTATTCTTTTCCCAATTATTTCACTTTATAACTTTAATTATATGCAGTTTAATGGTTTTCTCAACTTTATTTACTTAAATCTTATTTGACATATGATTAATTGCTGCCATATATGACAGTTCTGCACCCATGTAATATAATAAACTGCTATAATAGATTCTTCACCAAGTGATGATTACTGGTATTAGTAAAAAAAATTGACTGACAAAATACTAATTTTCAAAATACTTTATTTTAATTACTTTAAATTAATTAGTTAAATGATTCATCCCTTTCCTCAATAAATAATGATTACATATAATATACCTGGCACACATATTATAAATACACATAAGACATTAATAATAAATTAATACATTGCACATGCTTAAACCCGCATTTATATATGTAATATATGCGAGATTCAAACTCAGACTTTCACAAGACCCAATACTCTCAGTGCCACCTCATATTGCTGACCCACCTGATAACACACATTTTAATCTTTTCAACATGTGTGTGATCAGGTGGGTCAGAAATATGAGATGGCACTGAGAGTAGTGGGTCATGTGAAAGTCTGAGTTTGAATTCTGACAATAATAATATTATATATGACACACATACATTCTACTACATTAACTATTTGCTTATATGCTTTGGAAAGTTTAATGAATATCAGTTTATTATGCTTAACCTGCACATAAATAGTTGAGGAAGACATTACTATTCCCCATAGGTTTTTCAATACATATTCCTCTGGATAGATGGATACCTTTTTCCCATGAAAGAGTGTATGTGTTATCAACTTGTTTGAGTTTAGGGTTAATGTGGTTTCTTTCTACATTTAAGTCTGGTAGACAGATCTTCAACCAGTTCAGTTTATTAGATGTTCATTGTGGCTAATTAAACACCTTTAGATGTTTTCAGACAGTTTGAGACTGGAATACAGTGATATACTTCTTATTAGCAAGTCATAGTTTTCTTGTAAGACACAAAAATAAGTTTCATTTGCACAGACTGGATAATATAGTAGGTATACCATGAATAATCCTGCTAAAAGATGATAAGTTTTTTAGGCCTATCTACATGTGACCCTCATATTGTACTTATTCTTACAAATTAGTTTGATTAAATTTTAAATTAATTAAATTTAATAATTGAATTTCCATTGACCGGATTTACATTCCTTTTTAGATTAATATAACAGTGGATAAGATATAATTTTAATTATTCACATTGTTTATTTGTGGCCATTGCTAATTTATTATTTCTATTCCATGTTTGCTTATCAGTTGAGCAATCTTGAATCTGACATAAGTTTTTATATTACAAGTTTTGTTATCATTCTTTAGTTCAATATTAATTTTTATAGGCACACATATATTTTCTTTTTAATGTATGTTAAATTAACTCTTTCATTTATGCACACTCATTCTGACTTCTGTATTTAGTTAAATTAATTATGACACATATATTGTCACTTCTTTTAAATAAATGACAAAAGAGCATTTTTAATTTTCATGTAAAAGATTTTTAATTTTAAACATATATTGTCACTTCTTTTAAATAAATGACAAAAGAGCATTTTTAATTTTCATGTAAAAGATTTTTAATTTTAAACTTTACCTAGTTATATCTTTCCCTCCCTCTTTTTAATCGCTTTCTTTTTTCTTTTTTTTTTGGACAGTGACAATTAAAACAGTTAGAATTAGTACATGTTCACATAGTATATTCAGAAATAAATGTTAAACTAAGTACAATAGAAAATTGGTATGTGCACAGTTCTGTATATTTCATTCAAAACTGCATCTCCACAATAACAAAACTTTTCAGGGAAAAGAAATGAAAGTTCATAATATGACACTTTTCTACTAACAAAATGAGTTAGCTTTCACATTCAATATTGGAAAGTAGAAATATATAGATTTGTCTGGTATCACAGCTAATGTATTTGGGAAAAAATGTTAAATGCTCATGTAAATAACTTCATTGTTTTGAAAAAAATAGTTTACCATATGATAAAATATTTTTACAACTACCAATAAAAAATGTGACAAGTATTAAATTTTTAATTCTGAGAATTTATATTGTAATGAATTTCACATTTCCTGTATTTAAAAATTTGGCTGAGATCATCACAATGAACTACATAATATACCTTTGTTCTTTTTACCTATTCATGCCTCACACTCATTGATTTCATACCAGGGAAAGAAGAGATTAAAAACAAACTAAGTATTAACTATATACCTAACTTTCCTCATATCTATGTCATCTTTTATTTCCATTATCCAAGTTTTGCATGCAGAGAGATTCTGCATCATCATCTAATTCAGGTTGTATTAGTATCATATCAAATATGGATAGGTATAAGTGTATGAATGTGTCTTAATGTGTAAAGAGATAAAATAATTATATATATGTGAGATATGACTATAAAACATATTTAGTGATTTAATTTATCATTTTATATTTAATAACTATGTTTACAGCAATAGATATTTCAATAAAGAAAATTTAACAAGGTTATAAAACATTGAATGAGATATTTATGGCTTTTTTTGTTTATGATTTGTTTCAAATATTTTATACCATGATCTTCCAAAGTATAGCCACTCAATGTTCCTATTAACATAAATAAGATTTGTACTATGTATTGGATTATGACCATTTTTCCTGCGTCAATTTTTTACTTAAATCTTAATCCATTTATTTTAACTAATTTTTTGTATCGTAGATTCCTATCTGTCATTGTGGTGATTTGATATTACACTGTAATATACAATAAGTATAATGATATGCACAAATATACTAAAAACTTTTTAACAACTATTAATATGAACAAACATAAAAGTGCACGTGCTGTAAGTATATAAATATTTGGATTAAATATATATTATATAGAGTCTTAACCTTTCACTTTTGATGATTGGTTTAATACTCAATCAAGCACTAATCATAAATTATATATGATTTTGCTTACACTGTTTTTTTCCTTCATTATATTATATACCCACAGTAACATTACCTTTCTTGACCAAATTTGAAGTAAAAAAAATATCAAATATACAAATAAAGTGAAATGACATCAACTTTAAGTTGGGTTTGAAGTTTTATAAGCAAAAATGTTCTAGTTAATCATTCCAGTAATCTGTCTTAATCCAGTTCAAATATACATGGTAATTCACATGTATTCTGCATCATCCATCTGATGAGTGATCATTGATAGCCTTGCAATTTCTGCTTTGAAGTGGAGAGTTATTAGGACCCATTCATTACAAATTGACTTGATGTTTCAGAGTACAGGTGAAAAGTGATATGTAGATGGATGATGACCTTCTTTCATCAATATTGCTATTGCACTTAGCAGTGCATATTTGTTTTTATCATTATTTATATTTTACTTTAAATACTTGATTTGGGTGAAATAGTGTCTAATCTTTTTATATTGTTGTATACTGTTGATCTAGATATTGAAATGTATAACTGAAAAATTTCTGACATTTTGGAAGTTCAAATACTTCAGATTTACTTGGAAAATTTTAATTTTGAATTTCTTGGTTAGTTTTAACTTTAATTGCCTGTTCGTTCTCACTTTCTTGGATATTCAAATATTGTTTTTTTTTTAAAATATTTCCCCTCATAATTGACAGATGTTTTGCTTTGAATTTTAAATTCCATTTTTTTATTGTGAAAATTAGTAGGTTGTTCAGCAGTTAAGAAAGTTTATCTTGCTCTGAGAATCTCATTGTTCAACTACAAGCAAGTTCATGATCCTCATTTTAATCCATTGTAAGTAATTTGTGTATATATATATATATATATATATATATATACATATTACTTATATACATATATCCCATTACCATCCCATTATATATATATATATATATATTGTAATGGGATGGGGTAGGTGAGAAGGAAGGTGATATGGTGAAATGGTAGAAAGTGGGTTGAACCTGGGATGATGGAAAATCATCATCACTCCCAAGCCAACAACATAAAGTCAAATATCAATAATTTACAAAATTATCTAAAAGTAAATATTTAAAGATATAAGAGGATGAGATTAGATAATCTCAGTGAACATTGTGAGATCAGCCAGCTAACCTAGTTAACTCATAATAGCAACTATACATCAATCATATATCAAACAGCATTATCAATAAGTCAAAGTATGAATACTCAAGAGAAATAACCATCCATCATCATCATTGATGGGAATAAACAAATCAGTACAATAAATCAGAATAAAATCAACAGTCCATCTTGTGGCTGGATTTGAACCATAAACATATAAATCAACAGTCAACCTTGTGACTGGATTGGAAATGGGTCTTCTTTAGACCAGGCTAACTACTGAGCCTTTGCCACCTTGGGCAATTATTTAAACATAACTTGGATGCACCAGCTTAGTGCCCATCCATTAAAATACATAATATTCAAAAAATCTAAACAATAATGCTGGGACATTTAAAAGATGCTGATCATCATCAATGATTGGGCCACTTGTACTGGCCAACTATAAACTTAAATTTTTAATAAGACTAAAGTAAAATAAAAAATAATAGTATGTGGGCTTTAAAGAGTATCCTCTTTTGCACCAACCAGGATAATGGTTGATCATCACTGGATGCCCAAAGCACTAAACACATCCCCATTTATCTGTGTCTGAAATCTAGCTCAGAGAAAATGGGCTCTATTACTGTATGTGAACAAGAGATGATGGAATACAATTTTAACAATTAAATAAGTTTATTAATAACAATAAAAAAATAAATAAGGTCTTATAAGGGTTCTGATTTTGAATGATATACAATATTATATACACAAAGTTATCATATATATTTACAATATTTTTTAATAAGTTTCTACAAACACACACACACACATATATATATATTCGTACACAGATGTGCGTTTTATAATATACAAGGAATACATTTCAATTAAACATAAAATCATTATATAAAAAAAACTGATTAAAATTTACGTATGCATTACAATTGACAACATACGCAAATATACATGTGTGTGCGTAAAATAACCTATTTGACTTGTTACAAAATAATTATCAAACTCTTAAATTATATAAAATACAATAAATGATTGAAGTTTCAGTTAAATGAAATACATTTTGCATACTAGGTTTACTGAAACACGTATATATAATTTGCACAGACATATGAAACATTAATTTAGCTACAATAAAATTATGAAAGATTATTTTCGCAATTTAATCTTGAATACAGTCCTTTTCTTTAAAATAAGAATTATCAAATTTTTGACAGTTAATTGATTTAAAATGTCTTGCTTTTCCTAGTCTAAAAGATTTTTGGAAATCTTTTTCTTGATTATTAATTATAACTTTGTTGTATTTTTTTTAATCATAAATATAACTTTAAACAGTTTTTTCTTCTTTAATAAACGATTTTAAACTAATATCATTTTATATATTTCTATAAGTTATAAAAATGTCATTTTACTAAGGAAATTGTTTAAAACTTCCTTATCATATATAATGCTACTCACCACCAGCTGTATATACGTTTATCCGTGTTTCTCAGCCTTTCAGCAAGCTAGAAGATTTTTTTCTTGGTGAGTTTGGTTTTAGTGATTGTCATCATTAGGTCAAAGTATAATACATTTATAATGTTGGTGCATAATTGGTCTTCCCTCTGTGTAGAACTGTTCCAGACAAGCAGCTGTCCATTCCATGTTTAAGGCTATGAATTACAGCACAAAGAAGTGGGTCATTTACTGCATGTGAATTCAAACTCGTACTAAGGAAAACAGTCTATTAGCTTGCCTTCAACTACACCAACCTATGGTAGCTATTCTGCAAATTCTCTGGTCAGCTAAAACCAAATGCTGCACTTCATCAAGTTGCAGTAAAATATTGAAACCAATTTTCAGCTGACCGTTCTTATAAAAATTATTATCCAGACTATGCAGTGGCCCAGTTGGCCACTGCTTAAAATACTACAACCAGACTCCTCTGGTCAACTCTTACAAACTACAAGCAAAAACTAACTGATATTTTTATCAGTCTTTTATAACTTTGGGTAGGTCAGGTGACAAAAACACAGTGGCTGTTTTCAATTAACTTTAATCCATTTGAAAACAAGCTGGAAATTTCTATCAAAGTGTGATTTTCATGTTTTTACATTAATCTTTGGAATTTGACCAAAGGTGTGATAATCCTTTAGAATTTTTAATCTACAAAGATTTTTAACTACATAGTAGAAATGAAAACAAACATTAATTAAAAAAATATTTTATACAAGTATTAATTAAAAGATTTTAAAAATAGGCATTGTTTTCAAAATTATCAAAAAAGACAAGCTTATATTTAAATTTCAAAATCAGAATTACAAATAATTTTTATCAGACCTTTTTAAAATATTAATTTCATAATACAATTTTTATATTAAATCGGAGTTATTATTTAACCCTTTACTTAGTATTATTTTATTTTAGAAAATATAGAAAAATATCTACAAAAATTTATTCTATGTTTATTTCTACTTTTCCTTTATTTTACACACACACACATATATATATATTCAAATATTTATAGCAATGACTTTTTATGTTTAGCTAATAAGAAAAACAATGTGATTAATCTAACTAACATTAATCTTAGTGAGGCAGAATGTTCACTCTTAAATAAAGGTTTATCTTTTTGCCCTACAGTTCAGTCATTTTATCAAAAAAATGAATTTAAAATTCATCAGGATTTAGATAAATTTTCAAGGAGACTTAGATTAAGAGAATTTTTTGGAAACCAAGAATGTGATACTATTGGGAAATTACGATCTGATTGGACACCGCCACATCAAAGGAATGTGTTATTAGATACATACATTGATAATGTATATCAGGATATTATTAATGAAATTAGACTTAAACAACATAGTAAGTATAAGAGTAATTTAACATGGAAAGAGATGAATACATTACACAATTTAGTGAAAAGACAGGATGTTATTATAAAACCAGCTGACAAAGGTGGATCAATAGTAATTATGGATAAAGATGATTATGTTAAAAAAGCTCTGGAGCTTTTAGATAATAAAATTTTTTATGAGCCTATTTCACTAACCACTGTTAATTCATTATTCAAGGGTATACTTTATAGTTTAAAAGATATGAGAGCTAGGGGTCTTATAAATAATAATGTATATAACTTTTTAGTACCAACCAAAATTCATCCTAGTAGTTATTATATTTTGCCAAAGATTCACAAAAGAGGTTGTTCAGGCAGACCGATTGTAGCTAGTATTGGTAGTCCTACATAAAATATTTCAGCCTATGTTGATAATGTTATTAAATCTATTCCACCATCATTTAATTCTTATGTTAAAGATACTACTCATTTTCTTTGTGTGTTAGAAAATATTAAATCTGAATTACCAGATGATTTTTTTTGGTTACTTTGGATATTGTATCACTATACACAAATATACCTCATGATGATGGAGTTGAGGCTATTAAATGTGCTTTACAAGATAGAGAGTATGATCATGGTCTTATTACTACTATGGTTGAATTAATATATTTGGTTTTAAGAAATATTTTTTTTACTTTTGATTCTAGATACTATTTGCAAAATCAAGGTACTGCAATGGGTACAAAGATGGCACCAAGTTATGCAAATATTTTTTATGTCAATACTAGAATTCAATACTAGAATCCTTATACTTGATAATGCTAGGCTGAAACCTCATACTTGGCTTAGATATATAGACAACATTTTCATGATATGGCCACATAATAAAATTGAACTTCATAAATTTTTAAGTTATTTAAATAATTTTACTAAAAATATTAATTTCACAATGAACTTTTCAAAATCAATTGCTTATTTTCTTGATGTTGAATTTATTTACACTAATAGAGTTCTTACACTAATGTTTATAGGAAACCAACTGATAATAACCACTATCTACATTTTTATAGTAACCATCCTAAACATTTAAAGGCTAATATTCTTTATAGTCAATTTTTAAGAATGAAGAGGTTTTGTAATGATGAGAAATTTCTTCAACAAAATAATAGTATTTTAGATAATAGATTGGTCAATATGAGGTATCCTAAGACATTGTTGGATAATGCAGTGAGGAGATCTTCTTTAATTGATAGAAAGAAACTTCTTTTATCTAAAAAGAGTAAAAAACAATTAGATGTTCCACCATTGGTTCTTACTTTTAATAGAGATTTACCTAATATTAACCGGATATTGCCAAAACATTTTAACATATTACACTCCACATATAATTTAAAATCTATTTTTTCTGATCCACCTAAGGTTGTATATCGAAAACATAGATCACTTAGAGATATACTTGTCAAAACAAATTTTATTTGTAGTTCTGTACAGGAAAAAGGATGTTCTCCATGTAAAGATAAAAGATGTTTTACATGTAAACATATTGTTGTGACAAAAGTGGTCTTTAGTATAAAGAATCATAATTTTAAAAGATATATTCCTAATTATGTTACATGTAAAAGTGTTAATTTGATATATTTGATAGAGTGTAGTAGATGTTTAAGACAGCATATAGGTGAGTCAGCAAATAGTTTACATATCAGAATGACTAATCATAGATTTGACATTTTGCATAATAATGAAGATAGACCAGTTTCAAAACATTTTATTTTACCGAATCATTCAATTGATGATTTAAGAGTAGTAATTCTTCAGGAAGGTTTTTTTCTACAAGGAAGAGGAAACAAAAGGAGAGTTTCTTTATTTTTAAATTCAAGACATTAGAACCACATGGATTGAATTTAAACATTGGAACTATTATATCTCTGGGTTACCTGGTCTCCTAAATGATTTTTATATGTGAGTTTTTAATGTGAAAATTTTCTTATATGAGATATTTTAATGTAAAAATTGGTTATATGGAAGTTTATTATCTGTGTTTAATTAGTATATAGATAAATAAATAAGTGTTATAAATTATTGTACTTTGCATAACTATATTTTTTTAATTATTTTTTTGATTAAAATGTATAAGTATTTTAGTTTTTATAAAATATTAATGTGAGCAAAGCTATTTTTTGTATGAGCGCATAGTCTAATTTTTGTATGTATGCACATATATATATTTTAATTTTGGATTTTTTATTTTTTTTATTTATTTATTTATTTTTATTTCAAGTTAAATAGAATTTAAGCTTGATTAGGAGAAAATGTAGTTTTTTTTTTCTTTGTTTGAATTTTGTCATTGATTGGGTAGATGTTCTGTGTTAGATTTTGTGATCAATCAGGGAGGGTTTGTTAAGTTTATAATCTTTTATCAAATCTGTAATTTTTGATTATCATCATTTTACTGTGTATTTTTTTTCCTTTCTGATGAAAACCAGTCCTCTGGTTGAAATATAATATTATTTTTTGGATTTATAAGTCTTTTTTTTGTTTATTTATATATATATATATATATATATATATATATATATATATATATATATATATATATATATATATATATATATATATATATATATATATATATATATATATATATATATAGTGTGTGTGTATGTAATATGCTTGTACTATACTTTTTAGATACATTTGCTTCTCATCTTCTCCATACCATTAAATTACCACTACTTCCTCATACAGCTTGTGCTGCAGCATATGAAAAATTTAATAAAAAGATTTATAAAAATCAGTTCTGTGTGGGATATTTACAAAGAGCAGGAAAAAATGTTTGTTCGGTAAATATAGTTTAATTGATGTCTTTTGTTTTTTATAAACACAATATAAATATTAAATCTACAATAAAAAAGTTCTAGTTTTATTAAAGGCTAGTTATTAGAAATTCCACAACTTCCACCACTTACAGGATTATTTGCTACTGTCATGAGGGTCAAAGTTTGTATGTTGAATGCAAACTAACATGTTAAATGACACACAAACACTTAAATATGTCGGCTGCATCTTCTAGCATTCCCATCTATCAATATTTTTTTACATATTCTCAATCCAGCATATGTTCATCAATATATACACAAATCTTCTTTTGTAGACATGGTTTCTCATTATCACTTTGTATTGTTCCAGTTGCTGTTTAAAAGTGCAATTGGTCCTATCAATATACTTCTGCATTTATTTGGATAATTATAGAGGCAGTTTTTAATCTGAATCTAAAATATTGCTTTTTAACAATTCAATTTTAAGTTTTAAATCTGTTCTGATGTGACATTGATTGCAGATTTATTTAAATTTGTGTGCATTCCTGGAATGTATGGATACATTACATTATCTACAATTTTTGGTATCTCCTTGTCAAGAGTTCGATGTGTATTTTCCAAAGCACTACATTTTAAACAATCCTTTGTTCTTCAATTGTGGTAGTATAATTACCTGACTTTCTCTGAAAGTGACTTTTTAAATTAACCATGAGAGTGCCATTTTTACTTACCCATGATGGAATCTTTATTTCCTTTTCAATGAGGGAATCATTATTTCTTTTGTCATGAGGAAGTCATTATTTACTTTTCAATGAAGGGGTTTTTATATACTTTTCCATGTAGATAGTTTGTTTATTTACTTTCCCTGAAAAAGTCTTATTTGTTTTTCCATGAGGGAGTCTCGTTTTTACTTTTTATGAAAGTCTTACCCACCCATGAGGGATTCTTTTTTATTCCCAATAATCCCATGAGAAAGTTATTACTCACCTCCACTCATCCCCCAAAAGAAGACATTTAGTTAATGCATGAGGCATTTTATTGTTACTTACACAATGAAAAAAGACATTTTCACTATTACTCTATAAGAGTGTTTTTTTCCTTCTTACTCCATGGAGACCTCTCCTCTCTTACCCCACAAAGTATATTTTTTCAGTTCTTATCATGAAATTATATTTCTTCTTACCCTGTCATAGAGATTATTCTTTTTTACAGTATTAAGATGACTTTTATAAAAAATGCTTTTTGCTACTTATTCCAAAAAGGGAGATTTTTTCATTTCTTGGATGGAGAATTCATTTCTTTTATTTCATGAGAAAGGCTTTTTCTTATTCCTTGTCTTCTTTCCTTCTTACCCCATGGAGAGTCTTTCTTCATTTTTATCACATGAGTGTGACTTTTTTTACTCTTAATCTGTGAGGGAGCCTTTTTTATTTTTAGTCCATGAGGGGGAAATTCCTTGCACTATGAGAAAATCTATTTTCATTCTTATCCTCTGAGGGTGACATTTACTTTAACCCCATGGGGAGCACTGCCACTGTTATCCAGTGAGAGGCTTGCACTTTTACCCTGCAAGGAAAACTTTCACTCTTATTTACTCCATGAAAAGTATTTTTTTCACTCTTCCATCAAGAGGGGGATTTATTTATTGCTCATCTCATAAAAAAACTTTCATTCTTACTCACATTGTGAGAGATATATTCACTCTTACCTTGTGAAAATTTTTTCTCTTACCCCATGAGAGGGACTTTCACTTTAACTCACAGCATAAAAATATTTTTTCATTCTTCACCATAAGAGAAGGCTATAATTATTCATATCTCCAAAAGGGGCACTTTAACATATACTCACCTCATGAAAGGGGCATTAAATCTTACCTTTGAGAGGGACTTTCACTTTCCCAGCAAGAAGGACTTTCACTGCTCACTACATAAGATGGTTAAATCTTCCCTCAAAAGCAAAACCTTAACTCTGATTTACCTTATGAGGGAGAGCTTTATATCTTATTTCACATAGGGAATTTCATTTTTATCTTACAAGGAGGATGTTCACTCTTACTCATCCCACAATAGAAACTTTAAATCCTACTCCTTAAAAAGATAATTAACTAATACACTGTGAAGGGGACTTTAACTTTTACTCCAGGAGACAAACTTTCACTTTTGCTTACCCCATGAGGGTTTTTTCTCACTTTTCTTTTCCCATGAAAGTGGATTTCACTTTTAATCACTCTGAGTTAATCTTTCCATTTTACTCCACAAGTATCTTACTCATCATGATAGTGAATATTACAATCTTACTCAGTCCATGAGTGGGACATTCACTCTTAACCTGTGATGTGGACATTCACTCTTACTCACTCTCAGAGACAGACTTTCACTCTTATCAACACCTGAGGCCACTTTCACTTTTATTTACCAGACCAGGGTGGCTTTCATTCTTACACACCCCACAAGGATTACTTTTTTTACACACACACAATGAAGACTTTTGTGGAAGAGGCATTTGGTCTTATTTCACAAGAAGGACTTTCACTTCAACCTGTTGAGGAAGACTTTTGATTTTAACCCATGAGGAAGACTTTCATTTTTTGCTTCCAAAGAGCATGTTCATGTTTAGTCTCACTCACCCACATGAAATGGACTTCACTCTCACTTGTCTCTTGAGGAGGATATTTATTCTCACTTACCCCCACTCTTACTAATTCTACAAGTGGGACATTCACTCTTACTTGCCCATGATGAAGATTTTTTAACCTTTTTTTCATTCATTGAGGGTGCTTTTTAAATTTTTATTCATACCACAAGTTAGACTTTTTTAACTTTTACTATTCCAGTGAGAAAGGCGAGTCTTTTTTACATTTTACATCATGAGGTAATTTTTTACTCTAACTCTCCTAACAATGTAATTTTTATACTTACTCTCCTCATGAGGTAATCTATTTACACTCTCACAAATTAGTCATTTATTATTCTTACTCATTTATTATTCTTACTCAACTCACAAAGTAGTCACATTTTACTCTTACTCAACTTTTGTATTCAACCTTTATACTCAAACTTACCCACATGAACTTTCAATGACAATTTTTATTCTCATTCTCATTCCATTGTGAATTTAAATAGAGAAGTACATTGTCAATTTTCATATAGAATGACTATCTATGCCAGGTGAAAGTGGAGCAATATTTATGGTTATAGTTAAAGTTTTTTCCATGTAAATGTTGCTATATGATGGTAACATATGAAAAATTTTATGCCGTAACTATTTTTACTAATGGTATTTAATAAGTTTTAGTTCTTTGATAAGAACAGTAATTGTTATGCACAATCTCCAAATGCACTTTTTCTCAATTTGTTGACACAATTCAATTGCCAATTAATTAAAAAAAAAAAAAAAAAACAAATCACATGATCCACATGTTTTAATATTAGCAGTTTATTTAGACAAATTTGGGGTTCATGGGATTTCAGGTGGATGTTTGCTTCTGTTTTGTTTATTTAATGACAGTTAGGGATTAACTAAAAACTTATGTGGATTGTACTAGACTATATAGTTGTTATCATTATATTTTCTATTTAATCATTGATATCAAGGACAAATGGTTCTAGTATTAAATGAAATGAATGAAATGAGTGCTTCTGTTGAAGAATTCACTGAAAAAATAAAAAAAAATATTCAGTTGAAAAATTCACTAAAATATGTACATATTTAATCTCACAAAATTGACTCAACAAAATGCACATACAATAGTGTTTTAAAAATTTTTTTTTTTATTTAGTTACTTTTTTTTAAATTTTTTTTCCAAAAAAAAAAAAAAAACAATTCAATCTTATTTTTTTTTTTTTCATACGTCATAGCATTGGCTGAGACGCGAACCCACAACCATCTGCAACCAACTACTTGCTTGCATGGTGGCTGTGATACCTCTTGACTGACAACACAAGACCCAAACTCATTAGTTTTGTATGGAATTTCTGTTAATTTTTAATGTTTTAGAAATATATTGATAATGAATACAGTATATTTAACTATACACAGACTGATTTACAGATAAGATAATTAATCTGAATGTATGTAATTCATCATATATTAGCAAATACATAATTATTATGGTAAGTAAAATAAAAACAAAATTATGGTGAGATTTTATTTTTAAAAAAGTCATGCTCCATCACTGATATATGCATATATGCTTTTTATGTTATTTTAGATATATTTATTTTTAATAAATGCAATTATTTTTGATTTAGGGTGATTCAGGAAGTCCTTTGGCTGTTAATCTCAATAACAGTTGGTTTGTTGTTGGTGTTGTATCAACAACAGTAGATCCTTGTGAACATACCCTGACTCCTGCAATATTTATACAGGTATCTGGTTATATTGATTGGATTTCTAATAAGTTGAATGCTTAAAGCCTATAGAACAAACTTTTTATTTATAACAAAAATAATAATGAATGTGATTGTTGATTTTTGATCATTTTTGCATCCTTATTTTGCATTTAAATAGAAAATGTAAAATAAAAGGGAAATAAATAATTGTTTATTTATAATTATGTGGCAATTTCTCTGTATTATTTGCTTCATTTTGTATTGAAATTTATTGAGTAATGTCACAAAAGCTATTCTATACTTCCCACGAGTCCTGCCTTCTTGATCCTTAATTTAATTTTACATTTTCTTGATCACATTAAAAAATATTCTAAGGGTTAAAATTATAAAGACATGCATATTGAAAATACAATATTGATGTAGGAGCTGTGGAAAGTTAAAAAGATAACCATTACTTTTCTAGACTGAAATTTTAATATCACCTTTCCTGAAAAATCTAATAGAATTTGAAGCTCAAAACAAGATTTTAGAACCTGCATTATTGGGTTATCTTATTTCACACAACAATTTTATATAATACATTACATATATGTAATCTAATATTTTACTGCTATGTTTATTAAATACTTATGATTATTTGTGTGGCTTGTATATTATTGGGCAAGTGTTATATATACTCCATCTTAAAATAGAAAATGTTAAATATGCAAATCATACAAGTTAATTTAAAGATATGCTTCTTTATTCAAGAATTCAAATAGCCAACTGTCATTCTCAGTTAGTGTTTATATTATTTATTCATATTATCAATCAAAGATAATCTTTAAATAAGTTTTGATTTATGCACATCGACAATGCTCTGAAGTATTTAAGCAGGCCTTGAATACAAATTAAACAAAATGGTAATTGTAAAAGGTCACAGCCTTTTTAAACAATAGTCAAAACACTGAAAATAAATAAACTAAAACAAAGATTTGACTTGTTGATTTATGGCATAACATGAAACATGTTAATTTATTGTCTGCTAACATTAGGTTTAAATTCACTCTAGACTCTTTTAATATAGTCTAAAGATGGAGTTGCATAAATAGTTATTCAACCTTGATAGTAAATGCTTGTAGAAATAGGAACATGAGAGGACAGACATATAAAGTAAGTGTTCTAATTTTTTCTACATAAAAATGGTAAATAGACAAGATGTTGGTAGCATTTATCTGTTTGGGAATACAAAATGACTCTTAATGAATGACCATTATGAAAAGAATGCAAAGTTGCTAGAAATATATTAGTTGTGTCTACCTGATTCCTTTTACGTTCAGTGTACTTGAGATAATGAACAATCAGCATTTCTTTGTGTTGTTTTTTTTGACAGTATATAAGTGCCTTAAATTTAGCCAAGTTTGAGCTTATATATCCATACATTTTAGGTGAAAGATTCGACATAGAGACATATTTCATATACATCAAGCTTAATTGTAAATATAGGAGATTTTAACACAGACATTACATGAGGGCAACATAACAATAATATTGGCATCAGGATGATGTTTGGCTTTCCATCATCAGATTTTCAATGGTATGGATTTCCAATGGTATAGGATGGAAATATATAAAGTATTTGGGCACAGAATTTCAAGCATCCTTCATCTATCCATAAAATCATGTACCACTGTTACACATTACAACACACATATAGAAAAGATAATCACCGATTTACATATTTTGTATTGAACTAGCATACTTCAGTTGATTCAGCTTTTTATCTGCCACACATACTCATTGTATATTACAATAGGAAATTATATATTAATGGGCAGCATTCAATCTACTCCAATACTTAAGCCATCCATACCATTGAAAGTCTGATGATGGAAAGCCCAAACATCATCTTGATGCCAATATTATTCTTATGCCTATGTTGACCTCAAGTAAAGTCTGTGTTCAAACCTCTTATATTTACAATTAAGCTCAAGGTATTTGAAGAATGCCTGTATTTCAAGTCTTGCACATTTAGCTTGCATCATGTTGATCCCTCTTCTATGTATTTAAATGGATATGGTTCAACACATGAGGGTTCACAGTGACCCAAGGTCAACATGGGCATAACAATAATATTGGCATCAGCAGAGAATTTTGGCTTTCCATCATCAGATTTTCAATGGTTCATATTGCAGAAGAGTTGGAGTAGATTTAAGCTTGTCCATTAAAGTATGAAGATTTTCTATTTTTATATAAACTGATTATATGTGTTTTTACAAAAATTTAGCGTTTAAATGTAAAATAAGTGTGCTGTTATATGTAAATAATTAAATTTTGTTTTCAATAATAATTTTTTGAGTGACAAGATTATATGAGTTTTAGGATCTTTGATACACAGATAGTGATAGATGATAATTATTTAACTTAATGTACTTTGAAAATTTAACCTACACTACTTGAATTATGATATCTTGTTTAGAACATTGGTTCCAAAAAGGTCCATATTACAATATAGGCAGAATCAAAGAAAAACAATTTGTCTACCATGTTTAAATATTGCATCCGTGATTTCAAACACTGTAAACATTATTTCAATGTGATTATGAAATAACCCATTTTAAGTGTGTGTGTATATATATATATATATATATATATATATATATTATAACAGAATTACCTTTTCGACTGTTTGTAAACATTTTAATTTACACTTTTATGATTGAGACGACTGTCACGTCAAGCAAAGAAGCAAATATAGACTCATTAATAAAGTCTATATTCCTGATCAAATACTGAGATTACCAATGGAATTTTTCTTAACTTTCCCGATCAGAATGCTTCTTCGACTGCTGAATATTCATTCATAAGAATGTTTTATTTAAAATAATCCAGCGCTTGAAATATTTATAATTTTTTTCGAAATTTAATATTACTGTACTATATCGACATGTGTACTTTTACTAGAATAAATATCTAAATAGTATTTATAACCCTACAGGTATATCATTATAATTAGTATGGTGAAGAAGGAAAGATGAGACTTAAAAAGCTATTTATAAATAAATATTGTTTAATATTATACATTCATAAACATTAAAATATAATACTTCAACACAAAACAAGCAATCATTTAAATAACATAAATTATATTTAATTTAATTAACCCTTCACCTAAAATGTTAATTCTTTGATACTAAATATTTATAAGTAGATATTTTATAGCTTATAGTCTTTTCTTCACGTATTCTTTGATACAGAAAAATATTAATTATTTGGTTCATTCAGATTTACTTTTACAATTGCATTTTTTTTAATTAATGTGGCCATTTATGAAAGTGTGCGCATGCATGTTATATTAAAGTTACTTTACCTAGGTTTTCTGGACATTGATGAGGGAATTATTATCTTTCCTGTGGATTACTCCACTTTTTTTGTAGAGATGGAATTCTTGGGATCCGGCTGGATTCTTTCTTGCAGCTTACTTAGATCATATTCTTGAGGCTTCCAGGACAGGGAAGGTGAACCATCAGGCAGGCACTATCTCTACTACTGCTTTATGGGGAAGATGACTTTACATTCAAGGTGAGCGTGGATTAAGTGGCATCTTTTTGTGGCCCCCTAGCCCTGCATTCTCGGTGTTTCAACTTCTTGGTACATTTTTGTTCACAGCTCTCAAACTCTGTCTATCAACTCAGCAGACTCAAGAACAACTAAAACATGGCTACTTCTTTTACAATTTTCTTACTTAATTGTCCCACAATCCTTTACTTATCTTCTTGATTGTTTTTGGAATGTCATTAATTACATTTCACACATTTATTTGACTTTCATTAAATACATAAAATTTTCTTCTTGTTTTTTATTTATTTATTTTTTTTATTTTATTTACTTCCATTTCTTTTTTAATAAATAATTTTCTTATTTACACACTCTTTACTTTACACACCTATACATATATATTTCATGCATTCATATGTGTATTTTGAAGAGACAATCTTTATCTTTTTTTTTGTAAATCTATTTATTTTTATTTATAATTGCGACGGAAATTTTATAATTGCTAATACTACAATCATTAACACTTTTTATTTACTTTTCCCTTTAAGATTTAATCATCAACTTTGATGATCTTATTTAAGTATTCCTTAAACTTTACTAATTTTAAATTTAAAAAAGTTAACATTGGAAGGTGGAAGATAAGGATCTTGGCTGCTTACCTTCCTTTAATTTCTTTAATTACCATAATTGGTTTTTTTTCCATTAATTGCATTCCTCACTGCCATTTTGATTTTTAATTAAAACTTAACTTAAAATAAATTTATTTTATTTTCCTAACTTTATTATCCAATTTCTATAACTTCATTTACATAAAACTCACATTTAATATTATACTATATATTAAATGTACACATGTGGGATTGCAGTATGTGTGATCATCACAATATTGTAATGATCCGAGGAAGGCGACTTCACGTAAACTGCACTATGGGCGCCATCTAGGCATTTGAACCTAGAAAAATTTATAAAGTAGGCAGATACATAAGTCAAAAAAAAAAAAAAATTAAATTTTGATTCCGGTCTTTAGCCCATGTCACTAGCTCAGGGAGTAGCAGAGATTTAATAATATAATATCTTATCTAATTAGATTTCAACATTAAAAAATAAATAAAATAAGCCACTGCCAGTAATTAGCATACAAACATTTATTTATGCACATATATATATATATAAGATTTAAAATTATTTTAAGTATTAGTTTTACATTTTAACATTTAACATTATTTTTAACTTTACCTTAGATTTTAATTTACATTTTGATTTTTATTATATTCTAATTTTACATTTTAATTAAGATCGCACAGATAAATTTAGGAAAGCTTGTTTATAATGTTGAATATAGATCGGTTACATAGATTTCACGGTCAAAAACATTTCAAAGTAAACATAAACGATCAAAATACAAAATTATTGATTACTGACAATTGCGGAGGGAAATTTATACGTAACCCAATAGTATTGACCATAAGATACTTGCATTGTCACCAATAACTTAAAAGACATCCGAATAAATACATTTTAGATACTCACCATAAGGTATCATTATTTATCGAATGTCTATATATTTTGATCAAATATGAAAACCCAAAACATACTTAACCGATAACCAATCCATGCAAGCGTCTATAAACAACTTAAATTTAATGCATTTTTATTTAGGGTCAAGTATGAATAGACCACATAGATTTGCTTTTGAAAATAAACATTCTATCTTTATTTAACCTTAGGTTAAAATTCGTAGTCAAACTGGCATCAATTCATCTGATATATCGATGTATTCAATGTAATAAAATACGGCAGCACAAAAAGTTAAGAGAAGAAATTGCTTCTCATGAGATAGGAATATTACATCTATCTACAAAGAAGAGCAATAAAACAAAAAACTCCATAGAAAGGAACTGCGGTATCCGACTTATAATTCCTTCCATAGGCAAATGGAAGTGTGCGGCGTATGAAGCGATTCTGCCCATAGCAAATCAATATTACATCTACTAATCACACCAATATATCCCATCCATTGACCCAATTTAACCATGAAACAAATAACCTAAGATTACCCTCCCCTAATATAACTTTACAAATCTATACAACCATTCACGCCCGACTTAAGTTTAACATTTATATAATTTACCTTAACGGAAAACAGAAATCATAATAAAACTTAAAGAACAAAAAAGTAAATAACTAAATGGAAATGATTTTAAATATATATAAAAAAAGAAATACATCAAATAACATTATTAATAAATTAAGTTGGTCAGATAGGATAATATTGCAATCATTTAACTCTGGAAAGTTTAATTTAATGTTCATTATTTATAAAGTTCTTACGGTTTAAAACAGTTCCTCTTTATCCGTTGCTTGCCATGAACGTGAATTCCCATGCCATCCTAAGATTGATATTCTGTTCATTCAGAGGTTTTTTTAGTTTAATTGGTCCTCAATGTAGGAAACGATAGTTCATTCCTCTTTTCTTTAACAGCTGAAAGAATTGACAGTGCGTCTGTCAACTCCTTCACTTCCAACTCCATACTACTACATATAGTCACATCGTAATAATCAATTTCCAGTCACTAATTAATAAATTCCAAATTTTCCTTTTATACGTATTCAAAGGATTGACTTGGCATTATGTCATCGATGTGATGATCCTTTCGCTGAGGTCCGATTTCCCGATGGATTTTTTTCATTGGCTATTTGTTTCTATTGTTTCCCTATCTGACCGATGTTTTTACATTTAAATGCCCAAGGCTGGTTTACATTTAACTAATTAACAATCATTTCCATTTCTGATTAATTAACCTGTTTTCCAAATCAAAGATATATTTAAAGATAAATTTAAAGATATAATTTTATCTCCAAATCTTTTTAAGTTTTTGTTTTTAAAATACCTTTTCTATTTTTAATACAGTTTTATTTTAATAATTTTTTTTTATCTGTGCGATTTAATATATATGAGTTTAAGATGATATTTAATTTCAATTTTTAATTCTTAAAGAAAATTTTTAAATGCGAACTTTTTAATTTACTTTCATGTTTAATAAATAAATAAAAAAAACAATGTAACGAACGTCTGTGCTTGTTACATATCAATAAAGTTGCTTAAAAAAATTTTACTTAGGGTTAGTAATTACGGTACACGACTAACAAAATTTACAAATATTCGGTTAGTATAAAGACTATATATAAAAAACATGTTTACTATCGCTTTCCTAAGGACCATTTACGTCTACGCCTCCTCCCCACAAAAGTTCTATTATTATTTTTTTTATACATTTTATTTTTACACACGGCATGACAAGCAAGTTATTTTATAAATTATTTATTTAAGAAGGTTGCATTGAAGTAAATATATTTTGAAAGATAATGGATTTATACGTGTATATTTGCAGCACAATTATAAATACCACCAACTTATTTATGACTGATTAAAATGCTTAAATAGGATTACATTGAAGTAAATTCCCAACAGTACTCACCGTAAGGTACCACATTTCGATCATAAACTTACGTGGCTGTGCGCGCCTATACACGTTAAAGCATAATATATATCAACAAAAAAAAACATTTATTGCAACCTTTTGACTTTTTTTTTTTTTTAACAAAAATTAGTTTTTAAAATTTTTTTCACTTTCTTGTGTTTAATATATAGGCGCAATTTCTTTTACTGGCAGAGCTTTTATAAGATTTCAAGTATACGACTTATGTAACCAGATAAAAATATTTCATTTTGATAAAATTTGCTCAGGGTATATGTGGTTTATTAATGATCGGCCCCAGATTGGGAAAGCCATTGTAACAATCCGGAGAAGGTGACTTCACGTAAACTGCACTACGGGCGCCATCTAGGCATTTGAACCTAGAAAAATTTATAAAGTAGGCAGATACGTAAGTGAAAAAAAAAAATTTTTTTTAAATTTTGATCCCGGTCGTTAGCCCATGTCACTAGCTCAGGGAGTAGCAGAGATTTAATAATATAATATATTATCTAATTAGATTTCAACATTAAAAAATAAATAAAATAAGCCACTGCCAGTAATTAGCATACAAACATTTATTTATGCACATATATATAAGATTTAAAATTATTTTAAGTATTAGTTTTACATTTTAACATTTAACATTATTTTTAACTTTACCTTAGATTTTAATTTACATTTTGATTTTTATTATATTCTAATTTTACATTTTAATTAATATCGCACATATAAATTTAGGAAAGCTTGTTTATAATGTTGAATATAGATCGGTTACATAGATTTCACGGTCAAAAACATTTCAAAGTAAACATAAACGATCAAAATACAAAATTATTGATTACTGACAATTGCGGAGGAAAATTTATACATAACCCAATAGTATTGACCATAAGATACTTGCATTGTCACCAATAACTTAAAAGACATCTGCATAAATACATTTTAGATACTCACCGTAAGATATCATTATTTATCGAATGTCTATATATTTTGATCAAATATGAAAACCCAAAACATACTTAACCGATAACCAATCCATGCAAGCGTCTATAAACAACTCAAATTTAATGCATTTTTATTTAGGGTCAAGTATGAATAGACCACATAGATTTGCTTTTGAAAATAAACATTCTATCCCTATTTAACCTTAGGTTAAAATTCGTAGTCAAACCGGCATCAATTCATCTGATATATCGATGTATTCAATGTAATAAAATACGGCAACACAAAAAGTTAAGAGAAGAAATTGCTTCTCATGAGATAGGAATATTACATCTATCTGCAAAGAAGAGCAATAAAACAAAAAACTCCATAGAAAGGAACTGCGGTATCCGACTTATAATTTCTTCCATAGGCAAATGGAAGTGTGCGGCGTATGAAGCGATTCGGCCTGTAGCAAATCAATATTACATCTACTAATCACACCAATATATCCCATCCATTGACCCAATTTAACCACGAAACAAATAACCTAAGATTACCCTCCCCTAATATAACTTTACAAATCTATACAACCATTCATGCCCGACTTAAGTTTAACATTTATATAATTTACCTTAACGGAAAACAGAAATCATAATAAAACTTAAAGAACAAAAAAGTAAATAACTAAATGGAAATGATTTTAAATATATATAAAAAAAGAAATACATCAAATAACATTATTAATAAATTAAGTTGGTCAGATAGGATAATATTGCAATCATTTAACTCTGGAAAGTTTAATTTAATGTTCATTATTTATAAAGTTCTTACGGTTTAAAACAGTTCCTCTTTATCCATTGCTTGCCATGAACGTGAATTCCCATGCTGTCCTAAGATTGATATTCTGTTCATTCGGAGGTTTTTTTAGTTTAATTGGTCATCAATGTAGGAAACGATAGTTTATTCCTCCTTTCTTTAACAGCTGAAAGAATTGACAGTGCTTCTGTCAACTCCTTCACTTCCAACTCCGTACTACTACATATAGTCACATCGTAATAATCAATTTCCAGTCACTAATTAATAAATTCCAAATTTTCCTTTTATACGTATTCGAAGGATTGACTTGGCATTATGTCATCGATGTGATGATCCTTTCGCTGAGGTCCGATTTCCCGATGGATTTCTTTCATTGGCTATTTGTTTCTATTGTTTCTTTATCTGACCGATGTTTTTACATTTAAATGCCCAAGGCTGGTTTACATTTAACTAATTAACAATCATTTCCATTTCTGATTAATTAACCTGTTTTCCAAATCAAAGATATATTTAAAGATAAATTTAAAGATATAATTTTATCTCCAAATCTTTTTAAGTTTTAGTTTTTAAAATATCTTTTCTATTTTTAATACAGTTTTATTTTAATAATTTTTTTTTATCTGTGCGATTTAATATATATGAGTTTAAGATGATATTTAATTTCAATTTTTAATTCTTAAAGAAAATTTTTAAATGCGAACTTTTTAATTTACTTTCATGTTTAATAAATAAATAAAAAAACAATGTAACGAACATCTGTGCTCGTTACAATATATATATATATATATATTGAACCTGATTGAAATCCATTTCAATGATGTGATTACCAAAAAAAAAAAGAAATCTATTAAGCTTTTAATTTTAATTAAATGTAGAGTTTAAATTTGCAATATTATTTAAAAAGAATGCGTGTATCCAAGTATACACGTGTTTATATGTAAAACGGATTTTTAAAAAATATTTATCGATTTATTTTAAAATAGTTTTCATATACCGCCTGTTTTTAAATCCATTTGATTTAAAAACAAGCTGGCTAGCTAATTGCATTCCTGTTGCTTTTATTTTAAATATTGTAAACAATTTTGATAGCAGAGATTTGATTTTTATGTTGTTGTTTTCATTTCAATAAACCCTGGGTAGAATTCCTAGATAGATTGAGTGGAAGATTAATATTTGCACTGCCTAAGGCGAAGAAATTGAACAATAAGGAAAGTGTTTCGCGGGAAATGGAGCAACGTATAAATATCCCCGGAAATTTGGAGGGTCAGTTAATCCATTTTTGAGAGATAGACAAGTGGTTTTCTCATGTGAAAGTTATAGCAGCGCGGACATTTAAATTTCTTAATTAAAGGACATCAGCTGTTATTAAAGACTTTGGCTTGCAAAAATGAAAAATTCTATACTTGTTATCAACACTCGAATGGCTTGCTAACTCCACAAAAGATGGATCCCTGAATTCCAAGTTGGCTCCAGTAATGCCTTGAACACCTAAAAGAAGCTGGTACCTCCATATATCTACCTTGCTGCCTCAAGAACCTGAAAATAAACTTAAGTAAAAGTGCGCACTCTATGTGAACATTGCTTTTACCGAAAGGTAATTATTTTCGTTTTTATTTTTCCGAGGGTAAATTAATTCTCATTAAATCTCCGGTCAATCTAATCATAAATATGTCTTCTTAAATCAATATAGCCTCATATTTAATATTTGCTGTGTTTTCCAATATTTTATAGTGTGTCTTATAATCTTAGTTTTAAGATTCTAATTTGCTTTCCATTTTGTTTATTGGAGAGTGACGAATGAGTTTAATATTTTACACCTCGCTTTTATAAATGCTTTAGCAGCCTCATATATATATATATATTTCTTTTATGCTTACCTGTAATTATTTAGTATTCAATAATTAATTTGTAATTTTATACTCTGTGTTTACCCTAGTGCTTAACCTCCAAAAATCTTTTGGCTGACGACTTTATTGTCCGATTTTCACAGGTGGAGATTTCGTTTCTAAGATCTCTAAAAGTGGAAATTAAAATTGTGTTTTTCTTTGTAATTTTATAAGTCGTCAGCAGGAAGATAAAATTTATCCTTTCTTAAATTACAGGTAAGCGATACTTTAATTTTGCTAAAGTGTTTACAACTTTTAAGATTTTCATACTCTGTGCACTCTCCGATAAATTCATTTGTGTATTTATTACATGTGCTTTAAATTTATCAGAGCGTGTACTCAGAATTTGTTTGTAAGTTTATTTTCTTTTCGTTATTTGCTGGGACAGACGTAACTGTTTTTCTAATCATTTACTTGTCTCTTATTGAGACCATTAATTATTAATTTTAAAGTAATTTTCACCAATTGTTTGGCTGGGATTCACCAGTTTAATTGTTTCTTCATTTCAATGATATTTTTCGATTGTTCTTGGGGTGGATCAATCGCCGTTATTTTAAATGTAGTAATTGGTGCAGTTCATACCGATATAAGGACATTCAAGATCTCACCATGTTTAGATCTTGAACAGCTCATCGGCACTGGGTCTTTGATCTATTTCAAGGGCATATGGTTTAAGTATCTGAAAGGGAAAACCAGTGTTTAAGTGAATCCTTTGCTGAATGAAATTTGCTTCCTCCCTTTTAACTTTGTTTATTAGAAGATCAGTCAGTCTGTCATAGCTTGGCCTTTAGTATTTCTGGTACATGCCTGAGTTAACCCCCATCTATGGTATCATAAACTTTTATTTAATAATTTATTTTCTCATAATAAAATTTATGAAATATGTTTAAACTTAATTTGGCTGACGTTTGTCTTTGTGCTTTTTTGTCTCAATTGTCTAAACAATTTAAGATCTCTTGTTTCTCCCTGTGTCTAGTCGGCGCAAACCATCATCATCATCTATTCTGATCACAGTAAACAAATTTTCCAGACATGTAGTGGTCTGGTGGCGCCCTCTGTTTCAGAATAGATTTAGTATCCAGTATAATATATATATATATATATATATATATATATATATAGTAACACGAGTATGAGTAAGAGTACTGAGCTCAGCAGGTTACAATAAAAAAATTAATAATAAGATTCATAATAAGATAGGGAATAATCAAACAGAACGGCAATTAATTATTGCTTAATAAATAATTTTGGCATAAATTATAAAGATAAACATTTCTACTTGAATTAAATATTTGTCAGATTTAACCTTCCATCAAATTATATTCTCTGCCTACAAGTCTGTACTTAAACAAGTATTTTCTACTAAATTGCCTTATGTACTATTTTTAAAATATAGTCATATTCTTATCAATTCTAAATATCATATGTTGAAATATTTGGTTGATGTGCACTGCCATAAGATGTACTTCTTTTGGTACAAAAAATAAATAAGGAATACTTATCTTATTCTACTAATATTTAATGTTATGACACAGAAAAGTTGAATAACCAATATAAGAATAACAACAGTAAATAATTTCAGGTGTCCTACTATAACTGTTGTGAATTGTATTGTCCTACTAAATAAATGAATAGATAAATGAATGTATTAGTGATATTTTGGCCGACTATAGGAGGCAAAAATATTTTTGTCATGATTTCTTTCTACTATTAAATAATGGTACTTAACCAGAATTACATAAAGGGTATTTGTTCTAATACCTAATTGCTTAAATATAATATTCAAAATTTGGAATAATCATAGCCTTCACCCTGGACATCACTCTTGATACAAGAAAGACAAGAGTACTTTTTATGTTGTTCCAAACCTCCACAGAGTACATTCATAAGTAATTGAATCTAATTGGACCTTGATATCAACTAATTTAATATAAAAATATTTCAATAGTGTGCAGTCTGAAATGGCATAGATAATCTTCTGAAATGTCAACCAATCTTCATTTTCATATTATACAATTTTCTATCATAGAATATAAACATAGTTAAAATAATTCTTAACAAAAAATGTTATCAATATCTGCAAATTTTTAATTACCTGTTACCTTGATTAATCAATGGTGTGAACCCAAGACAATAGCATATAAAAAGAAACATTAACTAGATTTGTTTTTAAATAAACAAGTTTATTTACAATCACTAAAGTTAAAAAAAAATACATATAATTTTTGGTCTTATTACCAAGATATCACTGTTAACAATGTTCATTTAACTGAAAATACTAGAACAAAATCTTTTTTTTATTCCATGATGAACTTTATTCATCCAAAAAACGAAATAGGTATATTTTAACTTGAAACTGGAGCATCTGAAGAAAATTAATAAGAACATAAAATTATTGTAGAATGATTTTACAAATTTGCTGTGTTTGGTTGAGATAGAGGAATATTTAATAGCTTCCATTTGCCCTCATATAGTTTAGCATAGAGCTTTCAATTTTTTAATAATTCTGAACAAATCACTAAGTAGATTTCCTGAATTTCTACCAAATGTGGCATTGCATCTAACTATCCATAGTGGATAGTTCAACATGATAGAGAGTTATTGTTGAGAAAGCACCAGCCTAAATACAGTCTTGAATATGGAAAATTCTATCCTTATATGATATTATCCAGCAGAAGATTGTTTCACTTGCACCACTGCATATTTGACATCGAGTGTGTATTTTGTTAAGCCCTTTTTTTATTTACTAGGAACTCATTACTAGGTAGCAAATATATGTTCATTTTTAAAATAAAGACTAAATATTTAGCTTCAATCTTTCATAGTTTGAAATGCTTGATAGTGGATTCATTGTAAACCTTGAGAACAGTTTGGGGTTATTATTGAAACAGTAAGATTCGTATTCGAATCTTAAGTTTCACCTTTTTCTGGTGTCTCTCACTGACCGGTCTATCCCACCCAAATTTAAACTTTTTAGTATCGAATTGTGTGTGTGGCAATATTAAAAATGTATAAATATATGTAGAATTCAGCATAAACACGCACACATTTCAATCTCAAATTAAAGGCAATAAATAGGGATAAAATAATATAATTTAGATTTCTTTTAGTTATATAATTTTGTATAATTTTAATCATTTATTTTGAATAATAAAGTTCGTATTTATTGCTTTGTTTAGAATTCAGCATAAACATGCACACATTTTGATCTCAAATTAAAGGCAACAAATAGGGATAAAATAATATAATTTAGATTTCTTTTAGTTATATAATTTTGTATAATTTTAATCATTTATTTTGAATTATAAAGTTCGTATTTATTGCTTTGTTTAAATTTCATTTAATAATAATTCTAAAAAAATCTGATGTAATATTTAATTAAAAGTTAAAATAATATTATGTTCCCTTTTTGTCTTTGAAATTTAAAAGCATCGGTCAGTGTTAGATAATAGATTAATTAAAGAAAAATTCTCCAAAATGTAATTAGTAAATGTAAAATGTAAACAATAGAATGGCAGCTTTTTTTAATTAAAACCAACAAAATGCATTGATTATCCTCAGGGCAGATTAAGTAGAACCTACAAATACCTTAACAAAAATGTGAAAGATCAAGATAAAAAAAGAGGCCATCTTAGACTTTCTGGAGACATTCACTTCAACTTTAGCTTTGCTCTCGATCACTTGAGAGTTTCCAAAGTATAAAAATAAATTGTTCCTACCAAGGTATGACCAAGTAAAAGCACCTATATTATTCTCCATCGGGAGATGGCCTATCGGATGCTGAACTTTCCATTGCCCATCATAAATTCACCATGAAGATCTGATGCCTGAAATAAATAAGAAAGCCGCTGCTGCTGTGAAAGTAAATGAAATATCAAAATACAAGAAAGAATTGCCACTCATGAACTTTTTGCTGATAAACTAATGGAATCAGAAAACTTCTTATAAAACAGGTACCTGTCTGTGTTCAAACTCTAGAATACTCTAATAACATGCTATAGTTATTCTTCGTATTACTTATCTAAATTGTAAAATGTAAAAAACTACCATTTGTATAACTAAAGTTGAATAATTAACTTATTGTGTAAATTTCTCTAATAATCTATCTTACCTCACTCTATCTTTCTTGGGTGCGTATTTCTAAAATCTACATTTTATGTATATTTATTATTTAATTATTGCATGCTCACAATTGCCTCTATTTTCAAAGTTTAAATCTATGATCGTTTGAAACAATAAATGCGTGTCAAATTTTCATTAATATTTGCTTTCATAACTAACTTAACTTTCATATAAATCGACATGCATTCAATGCATCATTTATTGTAATGCAGGGTCTACTACTTCGCAAATGGCTGATGTATTAGTTATAATAATTCCCAATTTATATATCTTTTGTATTTATTAAATCATCATGAATAATTCCAGAAAATTACATTTCTTTGAGAGTCACCAATGTTCTTTAGTAAATGTTGATAATGTAGGGCCGAATTAGAAATCTATTTAAATCTTATCATAATCGTTTATACTTATACATGTGTTATGTTTTAAAGATGCGATGATCTATTTTGCCGTAAATATTCTGGATTCTTCAGGGTTGAAATTAACCCCAGTCATCCTACACAAGCGGACATAATAAATGCTCCCGTAGGATTTGACCCATCATGCAGCCAGCCGGCAAATTGTGACACGGGCCGCTTGTCCCTGGTTATGCTTATGTGACACCTTACTTCGTCAGGCCGAGGCAGAGACCAGCCTGACATTCTTATAAACTCACTCACAGCATTGCACTTTCGATATACTGCCATTCCATATCCCCTTTCTAAAGCGTACCACTTGTTCCTTTACTTAATTTTATTATTCTATATATCACTCTGCCTCTGCATTATCTTCGTAATTCACTCTCAAATAAATGTTTGCCTTTAGTTATAAATAAATATTTTAATTAAATAAATATATGTCTGCTGCTACTCTTATAAACCTTACTTTAGACTCTTGCATTGCAAAGGTATAAATCCCTCCAGGCATGCATTAGAAATACTTACTCAAGAATTTTAGGTAGCTAGATTACGCCTTCAAATAAATGAATTCCTTTTGTAAACAAATAAATAAATGTATTCTTTAAAATATAATCATGTTGCAAATCCTGCTACAGAAGCTTTGAATCCACAAAATATTATTAGTAAATGATTGTTTTATTTAAAATGTATTAATAAATAATTTTAAACTATATGGCTGCAGTTATGTTTCATTTATTCAATACCCATTCTATAGAATATTTCCTCGATTATATAAATACGAATGTTTAATATTAGTTTGATTATTGGCTTACTCGAAAATAAAATCATGAATCTCTTGCATATCCCTGACCACCGTGCCTAAAGAAATATTTACTAATGTCACATCAGATGCGTTGTTTGGTGGATTGTATTGTGGAACTGATAAACTATGTTCGAACTCAGTACCACGGGTGGCTTCGCTACCTCGATGGTGCTGCTGTTCTGTGTTGTGGTCGAGTTCTGCACTATGTTTACGAGTCACATGTTTTCTGACTGTTACATTATGAAGAATTGGAAAAAACAGTTGATGAATGTTCCAATATTTAAGCTTATTAACAATCACCCCAACAATGATTCCAGCACTTGTAACCAGAATGACAACAATATCAGTCCAGGATAAAGACCAAACATGAGGTGGTGGGGTATCTGTGGTAGTGACTAGGGATTGATATGTTTTCTCTGAGATTATTCTAATTGTGACAAAAAAATTATGTGTTCTCTGTACTAGAAAAGATGAGATGGTATGTAATCTTAATCCATTGAGTTTTTAGGTAAGCATACCTTCCTAAGGCTGATTGTGGCAGATTTTGTTTCTCCACAGGAATCCAGAACATAGGGAATTAACTTTTGCTTTGAATGTCTTGGTATGAAGGATGATTAAAAGGAAGTAATTTATTTTAGGGAGTATTAATGAGTTAAGTAGTGTGACCTTGCCATAAAGACACAGGTAAATGCCAGAGAGTGATTCAAAGGTATCTGTTATGGCCTTGCAAATCATATTTTGTAATTGGATTCTCATGTCGAGAGGAGAATTCATGAATGAGAACCCAAGGAACTTTTGCAGTCTGGCTAGAAAGGGTGATGGAATTTTCTTTATAGATGACAATTTCTAGGTCACAGCCTTTTAGCCTTAGAAATAGACTAATGAAGATTTTTGGAAAAACATGATTTCACACTAATGAACTTATTAAACAATATTACTAAATTTGAGAGTTAACAATAGATGACTCTTATATACTTTAATTCCTCTAAATGTTCCCTCAACAATTTTGTGTATCATAAATTTAAATGTTTTCATTGGATTAACAATAGCCCAGTAACGTATTTGGTAGTTTCATAATAGCATGTTGAAAACGCCAGAGGACATGGTTTGTTTGTAAACAAAGATAAATATAATGTTGCTGATGCCAGGGATTTTTTTTTTGGTGGGGGGGGGTTGTTTATCACATTTAAAAGTAATATCAAATATTTTTTTTAACAAAAAAATGCATTAATCAAAATGAATTTAAAAAAGTACTTAATTTTTATTCTTTTCATTACTTATATTTTTGGGCCAGGTTTTTTTTTTGGTTTGTTTATCACATTTAAAAGTAATATCAAATCTCAATTTTAACAAAAAAAATACATAAATCAAAATTAATTTTAAAAAGTAGTTACATTTTATTCTTTTCATTACATTTGTTTTTGGTTTGGTATTCTACAAAATGAACTTTTTTTTAATTACAAATAAATATATTTCCATTTAATGGTAACATTTACAACAAAAAGTCAAACTTTTTTTGGGGGGAGATGCAATTCTTAAAGAAACGAGGTAACGCAACTCAAAGATTGACAAACTTTTTACGGTAATTACAAAAACTAATATATACGGCAATTAAAATCAATCTTTTTTGGCTCTTCAGGAACAGCACACATGCAGCTTCTAGCTTATTTGTTTGATAACTTTTTCAGCAGTCAGAGAAGTTTGACATTCTGAAACTTTCCTATTTCAGCCATTTGATTAAGCTCGCAGTTGTTCTCGCAGAAACGTGATTTAGAGTGTGATTTGATTCAAATTGCTCTTGCCCTACACTTGCCAAATTTATTTGAGCAGGAAATCTGGGCTATGGAAGCATGAGACTATGCACATAATTGTTAGTAGACATTCATAAAACATGGGAGATAGAAGGGTAGATGGTCTTAATGAATATTAAAATAGTTTATACATTCAGAATTCCAGCCACTCTCACACAATACTGTACCCAAAAGTGAAATGTGATCACACATCAAAAATACGTAACAAATCTGAGCTGTAAGTGGACACTAACTTCTGCAGCTGATTAAACATCATGGTTATGTGCATTAACATAGAAATAGATACAGCCACCATGTACAACAGACTTCTTCTAGGCTTACACGTTAAAAATAGAACAATCAATAGTGGAGGCCACTTAAACAGCATATTTCTGTGCGCAATCATATAAATAACACCCTCAGGCAGTTTTCACACACTATTATACAACTACCATGTATTTTTTTTTTTTTTATAAATTCACTGATTTATCAAAATTATAGTTATTGGAAACTTGTATTAATGGGTTTACTTGTCAATAATTGACATTATTAGCTAAATAAACTTAAAGTATTTTGATGGCATAAAAAAATTAATGTCAGATAAAAAATAATCTGCTGTTGCTTAATATTGTCTACAACTAACTAAACTGAATGAAAAAAAGTATGGATCACTCATCAGAAGTCATGTACACACACACTGTTATAAGTTATTGTCCACATGATATTAATAATTCCAAAATATTTAAAGTAAATGCCATACACATCCATCTGTGAAAATTTTAGGTGAATGCAACAATAACATAGAATATGCGGATTGCTTTTAATGGCCATATGCTTACAAATAAATTTTTAAAACTATTATAAATTGTTGGTGTGCTTCTGGCTGATTATAACATAGTAGCACAATACAGACATTGTCACACCTTTTAGCACCCTGAATAAATTAAATCCTTCAAAACTGGCTTTTCATTGTCATTATGCATCTAATTCAGAAAACAATCTTATCTATAATGGTGGAAAAAAAGGTTTAAGCACATCATGAGTGATAGGCCAAAGCATAGGCTCCACATATCAAGACAATGTAAATCAAAGAATACACCAATAAGAAGGTTGACTTCCAAATACGTATATCAGAGGCAATAGAACATGCCTTGTTTTTGTCACAGCACATCAGGAAAACATGGAAAACACATCAAGAAATATAATCATGTAAAAGAATATTAAACGTGATAATAATCACTAAAAATATGCATTATCAACTCGTGGAAAAGCATATAATAATGATAGGGGATCTTGTCCACTCCATCAAGCACAATACTAAACATAAGTAAATAAAGCCTACATTATGAGGCCAAGCAATTTGTAACTAAATGATGACCAGAAACAAACTTAACACTGTACATGACTAAAGTCTCATTCAAATTACAACTACAATAAACAATAAAGAATGTCTGAAACTGACAATGATCAATTAAGTCAAGTGATTGAAATATCAGTAAAAAAATTAATAGCATACAAAATTTTGGAACAAAGTAACTACACATATATTGAATATCAAATTATTGAAAATAAGCAGACATGAATAAGAATGTGAAAATAATAATTCTCAAGTGTATGAAAATGTTCGCGGTTATAACTACTATTGCATTTATACAAAATATCAATACTTCTGATAAATATTTTAGCTGTTTTACTAATACATAAATGGAAAAAACATACATTAAAAATAATGATTGTGAGAGATGAATATCTCTGCTGACTCAAAATATGGTTTAGTTTATCCAGAAATACCAAAACATTTATTAAAAATATTTACCTGACAATGTGTAGAAAATTTACACATTCTGGTAAACCAATTAAAATTAAAATACATAAATTACCTAATGGAATTACAATACTAAAACACTATTATTGAAAAACCATAGCAAAATACAAAAAAAAATATTGCATCGAATATTTTTTTAACAAACACAAAACTTTAGTTTATTAGCAGGCTTCTTCAACACTGGACCATCTGTTAAGGGCATGTAGTGCTGCATCAACAGGTAAATGGTTCTTTGAAGCTTCAAGTCAAAACATATCTTTTTTAAAATAATATAAAAATATTTCCCAAAAAATTATATAACTTTTCTTATAACTAATGTAGTTCTAAATTTAAAAGCATTTTATAAACAGAGGAGAAAAATAAATAAATAAACATAAAGCAATGAACCAGCAACTATGATGATGATGATGATTAAATTCAATAAGTTATTCAGCTGCTTGGATTTTGGTATCCCACGTGTTTGAATAATTAATAATGCAGCTTTATTTATTTTTCAAGACAGACATTTTAAACTATTTAAAGTTATATAATAATGACATCATTTCTAGGATTTAACTATAATATTTTGCTCCACATACTTTATGAAACATTAGTTAGCAATGAATAATTCAGCACGTCAAAACGTCTTTAGAAGTATTTCTGCTAACCCAATGGCATATATTTACAAATATATTACTCATGTCTTTTAATAGCTAATTATACATCACTATTCAGGTGAAGCATGTAAATTGCTGCTTAAGAGCTAAGATGTTTTAATTATTTGACTTATCTGTTCTTAGATTAATTTCAAGCAATTTTATGAATATTAAACTTGGTAACTTCAGCATAGACATTATCAAAAGCCTAGTGAAATTCCTCCAGTATAGATTTTTTTTTCATATATGAAGAATTATTTTCAAAAATAGTTAATTTAAACAAGCATTTTAAAGTTATTTTTAAGAACAGTTCTGATAATATTTAATAAATTTTGTTATTAAATAGGTAGAATTAATATAACACATTTTAAACATCAATTATAATTTAATAGTTTGTGTGTTCCAATTTGCTTTTAACTTTCTCTTTTTGCAAGATAAATATTAAACAAATATGAACTGAGGAAAAAGTTCTACATAATCTTTACAATATATTTAAGTAAACTCAACACCTGCTTCCAATTTATATATATTTCTAAGTTATATTTACTAAATTGACTTAAACGAAACATAACATTTTTCATAGCATTATGTGATTGTTAAGAATAATTAAATTGAAATTCAGTAATAATCAACAAATGGAGTACCTATGTGCTTTTAACTGCACATTGTGGATTTAAAGATGATTATGTTCAAAATGTAATACTTTAAAATTTGAACTTGCCAGAGAGTACAAACCAGACCAAACTAATTAAAGTAACAAAAACATCTCTTCTTATATTATTTTTTTAATTATCTTTTTTTAGTTGTAAATTTTTTGTTAATACCCAATAAACTAAGAGTGTTACTTTTGTTATTGCCATTAGTTTAAAAGTTTAATGACAAGATAAGTCAATCAGTAAATAATATCATTCAAACTTACATGTGATTTAACGACTTATTTTGAAATAAAATTAAACAAAGTTTCTTATCAAAAATATAATAATAAAAAAAATCATTAAATCATTTTCTTTTCATTTATTAACTGAATTTCTTTAGAATATTTATTTATTAAAGTTTCTCAGGTTTTTACGGACATCAACGGAAATGGCTTTGGGTCCATTGAAATTAATCATTTTTTGAACTACGGTGATGATTTTATGCTTGTTTGAAACATTATGTGATGTGATGTATTGTGGCTTCTCCTTAAACAAAGTCAAGAATATCTCAGCAATTATGCCCAGATAAACCTGTTAGCCATTTTCTTTTCCATTTCCCACTTTAAATTTTCCCATATTTTACTCCATCCCATTTCCACAACATAATCTTTGTCAACTTTATAGCCTTCATATCTAAATCCCCTTTATCTTTTCCCAAACCCAGCATAAAAACAAACAAAAAAGTCCCATAAGATGCTGCCCTCTTTTGAATTATTTTACAAGTAAAAAATCAATAATAGTGATGTTTTAAGTCTAACAAAAGGAGGAGGCTGTCCATTCTCAATGCTGATTGGCTGATAATTATTTGGTCAAAAATGACCACCGATAAATAATTTTCATCACTGAAAATGAAAATATGTTTTACAGTATTTTTTTTCATTATTTTTCATACATACTAAAAATTATTTTCATAAAATATGCTGAAAATATAGTTATTTTACAAAAGTAGTAAGAATTCATTAAAAACTTGTATACTTTTACATGAATGTAAATTATAAAAGAAACCAGTGAATGGCAACAATTTTGATATCTGTCAAAAGTTTAAATTGCTCCAAGCTGTTTATTTGATTTTCTAACAAAAATTAATGGATTAAACTATTTTTCTGGCATTTATTTACATATTATAATGTATTTTGGTAAAATATGCTGAAAATATAATTATTTTTAGAAATATGGTAAGATTTTACAAAAAAATTCTTAACTTTTATAATAAAATAAATTGAGGAGGGAAATCAGTGATGTTGCATCAACCTGTAATTTGCTAATATTTTTTATTTTTATTTTTTCTGCTATCAAATATTTTTATAATTATAAATAAAATTTATTTTTAAAAAAACTTTTGTTTACTTTCATAACCTGACAAATTATTAATATACTTTTTACAAATGAAACTAAAATGAATATAATATTAAATGAAGAATATATTTTTACTGTTGATTCTGTTATTGACGAATCAAAAGTTTTGAGTTTTATTTCACTCAGCCAAATGGAATTTTCATCAAGGAAAAGGTTAATAACTATTTTAACCATCATGATTTTTTTAACTAATATTATAATTATTATTTTTTAATTAGTTTGAATAACTCAAAATAATAGTACTTTGTTAATTATTTTTTTTTACAATCGTTTGCTACTTTTTTAATTATAAAACTAGTTTTCTTCATCCATACACACACTCATCCATAATGGAAAAAAATGATGTTGTAAACTTTAACCTTCCTTATTAATTACTTCTTAAGTCACTATCTGTAATTTATTATATCTACAAAGCAAACTTTTAAAGACATTAAATATTAACAATAACTTTAATAAATTTAAATCTGAATATTAATAAACTAAAAATTTAACTCCTATTTTACAATTTAAAACCTACAGAAGTTAACTTTAAATGAACTAAATCTCTAATCTTTATTATCTTCTAACAATTCAATTATTATAATATTAAATCATTCTTTTCTTGCACACATTTCAGTAAAATACTATTATTTTAATAATAACTAGAATTTATTAAAGAAAGATACACTATTATATCTATAATAAATATAACAACATGTCTACTCTGCATAAAGGCTGCACCAAAGTATTACAACTACTGCTTCTTGGCACAAATTATTTATCAGTTAACTTTTTTTAAAAAAAAGCCAAGCAACTATAGAAAATAGTCATTCCTAAGGTAGGCAATGGTGACAATGCATGAAAACACTTGGTCCCAATATATTGTACCTATATTGATATAGGCACATATAATTTTATCTAAAATTATTATTAAAGTAATCTTTCATAAAAGAAAAACATAAAATTAAATGTTAGAGAGTTTATTGCTGCTTGTTTTCGAAAAAGATAAGCATTAAATAGTTTTTTTTTAGTATTCGTAAAAATATAATTTAAAAAGTTAAAATATACAAATCTCTTTTCATTCAAGTTTAATTAAAGAAAAAATAATGTTAAAACTAATATATGACCGTATATATGTGCGATTGTCAACAATAGAATAAATGTTATGTGAAAGTTAAAGAAGTATTATCATTAAAAACACGACAATGGCAATTAGATATTAATTAATATAAAACAATACGTTTTTGCATGGCTATTACTAATTAAGCAATCTTTCAAAACACGTTTATCAAATGATTATCAATTTGACAACAGATCTTTGCCGGAGATATGAGAAAGACAACAAGGCGCAGGTATAAATAGACCTTTTTTTTATCGGACAATTCATTCCACAAATTAATTGAGTTGAGACAATCAGTTCACAAAATTATTGAGAGAGTGCAGTTCGGAAATTAATTGAGTCAGTTAAGAAACAAAATGCAGTGCTGAGAATATTTTGGAACACACATTCACCTCCAGCCCAGATGTCCGAGAAAACAGCAGATCTGCCCATGAAATAATGTCAGCTTAACATCTTAGAAAATCTCCGTCAGTATCTATTTGTCTCCGATAACAATAATCGTGAAAATCAGGAAAATCAGCAAGGAAATGTCCCAGCCGGCTGGTAAGCATTTATAATGGAAATATCCTCACCGAAAGCAGCCTCCAAAGAACAAAATTCTACATCAACATTCAAAATCCTAGGTAAAACATTTGCTTATTTTCGTTATACTGTAATAGCCATTGCATTTCATTAATTCATGTGAATACTCCAAGAGTCTAATTATATGAACTCAATATCATACATAAATGAACTATTGATATGTGTGTGATTGAATTTCAAATGCTATGTAGTCCTTTATTATCATTATTATGTGTGTGCATGAGATAATATGTGCGTGGTCATTATATCAATATTTATTAGTTAAATTAGAATGTTTTGTTATTAAATCTAGAGGAATGTTTAAACTAGTTTAGAAATGTTAATTTAAAATATGCATGTGTTTTATTAGAATGTTTAAATTTAGTAAATAAATGTTAGTTAATAAATTATCTTTAAAATTAAACTTTATTTGTCAGTCAATTCTTTTTATCAATCCTTTTACCAAATTCTTTTATAAATTCTTTTAATCACTAATTAAGTATAATCTATTAGTGATTACAAACAGCTGAGCTAGTCGTGGATTTAGTCGTTGAGTTAGTGGCCATTGCTTAAAGTGCATTATTTATTCATCCTTGAATAGATAGCTGGTGCCCGTGTTTATACACAAACAAAAAAGTGCTTTGAACTTGGTGTTGAACTCAACAGTCGAGAAAAAGTTATGTCCTGGAAATGTAATGTTAGTTATATACTTTATAGCTATCGTTTGAGCATACATACTCTCCGAGTATGTTCTTCTCTGCCTAAGAGGCCGGTGTTTCGAATACTCATATTCGAACACGGTTCAATATATATATATATAAAACCAAAACTGTCTAACACTATACTAGCAAAAAATAAAAATGCAAAAACATAAAACAATACAGTACTAGATTAAATTCAAAATTTTACCAAAATCCTTACACAACCATGGTTTCATCTACTACAAATAGACCTTCTCAAGTGAAAATCAACCTAAAGGAAAACATATATATATACAATATATATATATATATATATATATATATATATATATATATATATATATATATATATATATATATATATATATATATTTTTTACAAACAAACCTTCCCATAATTCATTTCAAACTCCACCTTCCCTTAATATCAAAAGAAGTCTTCATAAGATTGATAGCCTCGGAATCAAGGAGTTTTATCATCAAAGTCTCCTTTATTCTTCTTTTTAACTCATTCTTTTCATAAAAAATAACCGAAGCATTGCCAAACAATATTCTATGACCTGTATTCAATTCATGAATATATAAAGCTGAGTTAAGCTACCTATGTTTAACTCTACTTATATGAACCTTAACCCTTTCATTAAGGCTAAATTTACTCTGGCCTACATAAAATTTACCACAACTACATGGAATTTTATAAACAATACCAGGAATAGACCTACTATCAATAGACTGCTTTGAACCATTAAGTAATGAATTCAAATCAGAACCTTTCCTCCATGCAACCTTCTTTCCACCTAACAAATGACTATTCCTATAAACAAAATTATAAATTGATGCTTTAAATGGTAAAGACATATAATCATCATCCTTACCAACAAAATTCTTATCATCCAAATCACGACTATAAACATTATTATTAAATACCACTTTTTTAATAAAATCATGACTATAACCCAATTCTACATATTCAGCAGCAAATTGACTTTTTTGAATATCAGCATCATTATTAAAATTATTAAGCCTTCTATTCCGACAACAAAAATTCAACAAAGACATTTTTTTATGTATAAAAGGCTGATAACTATCAGGCCTAATCATATTTCTCAAATTTTTAGGTTTTATAAAATGACTACAAAACAAAACATCATTAACCTTCTCAACATTTAAATCTAAAAACTTTAATTTTACAAAATCAAAACCACCCCCCCCTCAATTGTAAACTTAATACTAGAATCAAAACCATTCAATCCACATAAAAACTCTTCTAATTTCTCTTTCTGAATAACAAACAAACAATCATCAACATACCTAACAAATAATTTAATAGAACATGAAAACATATTAATAATACTACACTCCAAATAATCAATATAGACAGCACACATCTATGGAGAAATGACATAACCAATAACCCAACCTTCTCTAATCTTATAAAACACATCATTAGACATAAAATACATTGAATCCTCTAACAGCAAAAGCAAATCATGAAAAACCTTAATCTTATCTGCAGAAAAACATTCTAATTTTTTTTTAAATCTATTAACCATTTGGTACATATTTTCAATGTCTAAACTACCAAAAACACAATCATCTTCCAAAACAAAACCATTTATTTTCTTAAAAGCTTCAAAGGAAGAAGAAACACAAAATTGACCCAGTTTTATATAATCCTTAAAATATCTTATAATAAATTTTGATATTTTTTCAACAATTCCTCCTGGAAAATCAAAAATACATCTCAAAGGAAAATTATCTTTATGAGACTTCAAATTAAAGAAAACCTTTGGAGCCACAAAATCACTAGGGTAACAATTTAAATAAGTAGCTCTATCAAAAATCTTTTTATTTTCCATAACTTTCATAATCTTAATTAATTTAGATTTTATTTTTTTACCAGGATCAGAATCTAAAATAGCATATTTTCCATTATTTAATTCTAAAGAAACTTTACTTTTAAAAATCAATATTATTTAACAATACAAACCGGCCACCTTTATCTTCTTTTAACAATACTACATCATTGGCTTTCAATCTTTTTTTAACAAAACTAATTTCCTTAGGGGAAACCATGGTTGTGTAAGGATTTTGGTAAAATTTTGAATTTAATCTAGTACTGTTTTGTTTTATGGTTTTGCATTTTTATTTTTTGCTAGTATAGTGTTAGACAGTTTTGGTTTTCTATTTGGGTATACTATTTAATATTTTGAATAGTGATATATGGTTTTGTGAATTTCATATTTTATTTGTTTTGTTTTGTGTATTTGTAATACTAATTTTTTATTTTATTTTGTATTTTGTTTATTACTTATTATTTGTTTGTATTTGTATAGTTATTAATTTTCTTTTAGTATGTGGCAGTTTTATAAGATAATTATAGTGTTAGGCAGTTTTGGTTTTCTAATTAGGTATACTGTTTAATATTTTGAATAGTGTTTTATAGTTTAGTGAATTTTATATTTTATTTGCTTTGTTTTGTGTATTTGTATTATTAATTTGTATTATTTTGTATTTTTTGTTTGTTATTATTTGTATTATTTTGTTTGGTATAGTTATTAATTTTCTTTCAGTATATGGCAGATTTTGTATGATAATTTTTCTTGTGTAGAAATTTTAGAAATAAAAAAGTTAATTAATATGTCTAATAGAATTGAATCTTTAAAGGCTCAGGTTAATTTTCTTAAGTCTTGTAGGCTTTGCAATGTGTTTCCTAATTCATGTAATATTAAATTGGATAGGAAATTGGTTTTATTTTCTAATTGTGATTTTATTCTAAATTTTAAAAGATTTTTTCTTAAACAATTTATTACACAGATTATGAGTAGTTTATCTAATTTAATTGATAGTTATAAAATGTTTAGAAGAAAGTTGGATTTTAGAAGGAATTTTAATTATTCTGTTTTAAATTCTTTTTTAAAGTGGTTTAGGAGTAAGTGTGAAATCACTTATAATAATAAGTATTTCAAGAAATTTAAATGGTTGATTGGAAAGGCTGAAAATAAAAGTTTTGTGAAAGGAAAAGAGTTTAGATTTGGGTTTTATAAAAATAGGCCTGATGCTTCATCTGTTTTAAATTTGTCAAATTATATTTTGAATGTATCTGATTTGGCTATTTTAGCTAAGGGTCCTGGTTTTGTTTCGTTTGCTAATAGAAGTTTAATTTTTGATTTTGTTTCTGCAATTGAAAGTAATAGTAATATTTCTGATGAAAATAAAATGTCTTTACAGGTTATTTTGAATAGTCAATTACTTAAAAGAGAAAAAATTGTTTTTGCCCCTAAGGAAATTAGTTTTGTTAAAAAAAGATTGAAAGCCATTGATGTAGTATTGTTAAAAGAAAATAAAGGTGGCCGGTTTGTATTGTTAAATAATATTGATTTTAAAAGTAAAGTTTCTTTAGAATTAAATAATGGAAAATATGCTATTTTAGATTCTGATCCTGGTAAAAAAATAAAATCTAAATTAATTAAGATTATGAAAGTTATGGAAAATAAAAAGATTTTTGATAGAGATACTTATTTAAATTGTTACCCTAGTGATTTTGTGGCTCCAAAGGTTTTCTTTAATTTGAAGTCTCAGAAAGATAATTTTCCTTTGAGATGTATTTTTGATTTTACAGGAGGAATTGTTGATAAAATATCAAAATTTATTATAAGATATTTTAAGGATTATATAAAACTGGGTCAATTTTGTGTTTCTTCTTCCTTTGGAGGTTTTAAGATAATAAATGGTTTTGTTTTGGATGATGATTGTGTTTTTGGTAGTTTAGACATTGAAAATATGTACCAATCAGTTAATAGATTAAAAAGTATTGATGTTTTTCTTTCAATTTTAAAAAAAATAGAATGTTTTTCTGCAGATAAGATTAAGGTTTTTCATGATTTGCTTTTGCTGTTAGAGGATTCAATGTATTTTATGTCTAATGATGTGTTTTTATAAGATTAGAGAAGGTTGGGTTATTGGTTATGTCATTTCTCCATTGATATGTGCTGTCTATATTGATTATTTGGAGTGTAGTATTATTAATATGTTTTCATGTTCTATTAAATTATTTGTTAGGTATGTTGATGATTGTTTGTTTGTTATTCAGAAAGAGAAATTAGAAGAGTTTTTATGTGGATTGAATAGTTTTGATTCTAGTATTAAGTTTACAATTGAGGGGGTGGTTTTGATTTTGTAAAATTAAAGTTTTTAGATTTAAATGTTGAGAAGGTTAATGATGTTTTGTTTTGTAGTCATTTTATAAAACCTAAAAATTTGAGAAATATGATTAGGCCTGATAGTTATCAGCCTTTTATACATAAAAAAAATGTCTTTGTTGAATTTTTGTTGTCGGAATAGAAGGCTTAATAATTTTAATAATGCTGATATTCAAAAAAGTCAATTTGCTGCTGAATATGTAGAATTGGGTTATAGTCATGATTTTATTAAAAAAGTGGTATTTAATAATAATGTTTATAGTTGTGATTTGGATGATAAGAATTTTGTTGGTAAGGATGATGATTATATGTCTTTACCATTTAAAGCATCAATTTATAATTTGGTTTATAGGAATAGTCATTTGTTAGGTGGAAAGAAGGTTGCATGGAGGAAAGGTTCTGATTTAAATTCATTACTTAATGGTTCAAAGCAGTCTATTGATAGTAGGTCTATTCCTGGTATTGTTTATAAAATTCCATGTAGTTGTGGTAAATTTTATGTAGGCCAGAGTAAATTTAGCCTTAATAAAAGGGTTAAGGTTCATATAAGTAGAGTTAATCATAGGTATCTTAACTCAGCTTTATATATTCATGAATTGAATACAGGCCATAGAATATTGTTTGACAATGGTTCGGTTATTTTTTATGAAAGAATGAGTTAAAAAGAAGAATAAAGGAGACTTTGATGATAAAACTCCTTGATACTGAGGCTATCAATCTTATGAAGACTTCTTTTGATATTAAGGGAAGGTGGAGTTTGAAATGAATTATGGGAAGGTTTGTTTGTTTGTATATATATGTTTTCCTTTAGGTTGATTTTCACTTGAGAAGGTCTATTTGTAGTAGATGAAACCATGGTTGTGTAAGGATTTTGGTAAAATTTTGAATTTAATCTAGTACTGTATTGTTTTATGGTTTTGCATATATATATATATATATATATATATATATGTAACGACATATCTATATATCGTTACAATATATATATATATATATATATATATAAAGTTAAAAATCTGATCAGGTCACAACAGACAAAATTAATGATATAGCATGAAATTGTTATAAACTAATCCAGTCATGACCAGGTTACACCATAAAGACCCATGATAACAGCATGTGAAAGTACATTAGATCACCTAAAACAAATTATGACTATTTAGTGTTTATTATCATTCAAAATTTTAATCTGTGATTTTAATTTGCACGAGACCTTATGACAACCAGGGACAAGCTGGTATAATTTATGAAACTGTTAAATATTACTTTTTTCAGAATGACATGTATCATTCCCCAGATTTAGACCAGTTAGAACATGGTAAATACAAGTTGTTATCAAGAAAGCAATAATTGTAAGTATCACCATAACATGGGTTGATTATAGTTCAGATGTACTCAGGATTTTGATATTAATGCTATGTTAGGTATTTGCTTTGAAATAATAGGTAAGCACAGAAAACCTTGGATTCCTTAGAAATTAATTTAAATATTTAATTAAATCAATAGCAGTGAGACTCTTATTGTGTTTGATGAATTGAAAATCATAGAATTAAGAGAATAGATTCTATGAATAACATTATCTCATAAGTTTATTTATTAATTTTGAGCCTAATATTATAAACAAATATAGAAACAATCAATTTTATATTATATTCCAGAATTAGCAAAGCAAAGCTAAAGTGATGGAAAAGGTAAATGGGAGTTTAATGTACACCATACATCACGAGCTACCCAAAAAGAAATCATTCAAATATTTTCCCAGAATATTAGTAAGGCTTATATGCTTTTGCAATGACAACATGTGCTCTAATGTGTGGTCTACTCAATATGCAGAATTTTCTGGTTTTTGTGAATGACAAATAGCAATGACATATTAAGTTAAATTATGAATAAAGATTTATTTACAATTTTATCTTTAAACAATCAGTTGATTAATACAATGTTTCCAATATTTGTAAACAAATAAATAAATAAACAAAATAAATAAAATATCATTCCATCTATTTGCTTCAATACATGGATAGTATATGTGGGTTTTATGATAAATGGACTTAATTTCAGCCATGGAGGAAGAGATACGAGTTCAACATCTAATCATGTAATATCCAATGTATCAATTCCAGAAACAATGAACCTATACTGTAAACGTATAATAATCAATAAATATGGATATATATGTGAGAGTTAGCCATAATGAAATACTGAACCAAAGAGGAGATTTAAACTACATTTCAGCTAAAATATTATGCAAACAAAGAGATAATACACTATTGAGATAAGTTAGATAGGACACCCTGCTATATCTTATCACTGATTTTACAGGTTATATCTAAAGATAAGGAAGATAATTTTAACATCATAGTACATGAAAACTTTGCCTAAACCTACATTTATAAAGGAAAATAATATTTCTGTGGATGCATTCCTCAACACAAAGGAATAACACAGCACTTACACTCTGTGTATTTTTAGACCACCATCAAGCATAGTTCTACAGATTAACCACCAGCATAAGAATGAGTGCAAAAATACAGAAAATGGCAAATAATTATTCTGCTGCTTAACCACCAGAACAGACTAGTGCCATTTAACATTACAAAGTAGTATCAATATTCATTTAAAATCAAAATGTAAAATCGTTCTTCTTAATAATTGGGAAAATACACACAGTCTAGCAGACATGAGTTCAGACATAATGAGGAAGTGTTTTATAATAAAGAATATCTGATAATGGCAAATTCTCCCTAAAATACGAGCATAATAATATAATTAACATGATATAGCGATAGGCACAGAATCCTGATAAAACACATAGGAATAATTCATGTAGTGTTGATACACATTACAAATTCACCAACAATTTCTAAACGTTTTGCAAGTACTGTTACTTCAATTAATTCTCTTTGATCGCTATATTATAAATTTAATCGCTTGGATTTAATTTAATACATTATTATTAATAATACTAAAATATCTACTGTGAACCTAACATATATGAGTTAACATGAAAAAATACCCTCATTCAAATAAATATATTCAAGTCCACAACATTTTTGTATAGTGTATATTTACCCTTAAAATAATTATAGCAAATCTTTTAACACTTAATGTACAACACATAAAAAAACAAAAACAAATAGGTTTCATTTATAACACTGAATTTTAGAGATTTGATTGTTTCTACCTACAATGAATACTTGCGAATTAATAGAATTTTGTATGGGCTTTATAAATATATGAGGTAATTTTTAAAAATAACGACATGTAGAGTTTCAGATAAAGAATTCTTCATAATTTACAAAACATCACATTCTGTATCAAAAGTGGCTTCGAATTTAAAATACATAAATTATCTTAAGTCTATTCAAGTATCAATATCTAAGAAAAAATATCAGAGTAAATAACAATCCAACATTGGCCATGGAAGTCAGAAAATCCTTTTTTTCGCTAGCTGTTATTGTTTTCAAAAATTGTTATTATTACTTTAATAGTATAGATTGAAATCTAGGAATGTTATTTATAACATAAGTTCACAATGAAATAATCAATTTCTTATTGCTCAGCCACTGACACACAATGATTTTAGAAAAAAAACATTAAATTCCACATATATATATAATATAATAATACATGTTAAAATGAACGTAAAATTTTATATCTTAAAATAGTGTAACAATTCATTAGGTATTTATAATATTGTTATCCGAATAAATTATGAAATTAAGATATTTTGTTTAATGTTAACAGTTTGTAAGCCATAGAATCGATGCAGATAAACTGACATTTTAGCTGTTATTTCCACTCTCGACGTTAATAGTTCCAATATATTTTAATTGTAGATAGTTGAAAAGATTATCGGCGACTTGATTTCTGTTTGGCAAAACATGACCCGATTATGTAAATTCAGCCAGTCATGTTATTGTTAAAATGTAATAAATCTTGTAATTTGATTTATATAGGAGAAATTTTAGTTTAACTCGTTTCGTTATTAATGTTTTTAAAAAAATATTCATTATATGTTTTACTTATATGTTACTGCTACTCCGTTTTTTATATTTTTTATCTAATAATCAAAAATTAATTAAATAAATAGCTTTTGATTTAAATTAAAGATAATTTCTAAGATTATTTTTAAATAAATAAGGATTATTATTATTTTTAATCACACTTTGCTAAACTTGATATAATATGTTGTTAGTTTTCTACAGGTTAAACACATCTGATCTAAATAAGTGAATGGAAAAAAAAATATTTTTAATACATTAAAAAAATGCAATAAGCAAGGCAAAATATTACATAATCTCATCATTAAGTTACTTTAAATGCAAGTATCAAGTAGACACAAAATGCAAGCCATCTAGAAGAAGACAAAGGAATTTTAAATCAGTTTTATAAAGCTTTATATTTTGCACTAAAATATAAGGTTAATATATATATATATATATATATATATATATATATATATATATATATATATATATATATATATATATATATATATATATATATATATATATATATATATATATATATATGATATCTGAGATGCAGATGATGATGAAAATGATGAATATGATGCAAGAATTCAGGGAAGAAATCAAGCAAAGTCAACAAGATCTCAAAGAAGAATTGTGTCAGGAAATCAAGAAGAGTCACCAAGAGTTCAAAGAAGAAATGATTAGAGAAATGAAGGAACTCAGAGTAGAAATAAGATGTGAGATAACAGGAAATGTAGAGAAGAACCAAGAAATGTTAGAGGTAGATTTAGCCAAAAAAGTCAAGAAGTTGAGGTGGTAAAAGACATAAAATTTGAATTAGAATCAGTTAGCGTTGAAACAGATAAAGTAGAAACTTATGTACATCAAAAGTTAGAAGATAGCATAGAAAAGTTTTTATGAAAATTTAAAAAGGTTAAAGTAAAGGTTTGTGTTCGTTGTAAATGGAGTTTTAAAACAAAGAGAAAGCATAGGAAAAAATATTCTCAGTTTGAAGTAATTCGGAGTTTGTCTAAATATAAAAGTTTTCTAATTTATGAGGCAGAAAATAGGATGGAGTGTGAAAGAGATAAAGTAATAAATTATAAGCAAGGGATAGACAAGAGAGGAAAATTCATTTATATTATAAAGTTAGTAGGTAGAAAGAAGGAACTGCCTGACATAGTTTAAAAATTAGTAAATGGGCATAATGTTAAAGAAAACTAAAACAAAAAAGACTGGAAATGAACTATGAGTTTAATATAATTATTTTGACATAGGTAATAAGCCTTAATCAGAATTGCGCTATTTAAAATGATGAATTGTTTCGTAAAAAAATAACAAGGAGGCTTTGTAATTTATTTTTTTTGTCACAAACATATTAATTAAGAAGAAATGATCACAAATTAATGTTTTTATAGTTTTAAGGCTATGCATCTTGCAATTCAAATGGTCCCAGATGAAAGCTAAGAGTTGGGAGCATGAACAAATATATTTTTTTTTAATTTAGACCCTCCATCATTCAAAGTGACATCATAAAATAAAATAAAAACAAATTAACTATCGTTGCATCAATATTTAGCCCAGTAAAACATCAACATATAAAATCTTAATAAGTGTTAATAAGCTAAATCTGTGCAGAGATAAATGCTATATAATTAATTAGAGTTACATGAGTTTAAGAATGGATTAAATACGGATTACCAGATAGTTGTTGAATGGCTTCATGATTCTTTATTAGCAGACTGATAAACAACTTCTTGGATGTGAAGACTGATAATATTGTAATGAACCATGACAAGACCTTGGTACTGGGATGACCTTCTTCTCTGATGCCTGCTTTGCCAGATGACCACAGAAAGCTGAGACTCATGATTGTAGGTACATTATTTATTTTCTTTTTTTAAATACTTTTATGACTTTATTTAGCTTATGTTATATTTTATAACTATCCTTTTTTGAAAAATGCCCCATTCTCTTCTTATATACTCTTATTCTCCACCAGGAGCTGTATGTTGTGAAGTTTTTAAATGGCTTTAAATCTAATTTCTCTAATTTCTGTTCCATCTTAAATTTTCTTCCATAGTCCTTCTTACTGTCACATAGGCTTTTTTATCATTGTTTATTTCTTATTATACATTTTAAAATATATGTAGTCATTCAAATGTATCAAATGTAACTTTTCTGGCTGATTATTATGCTAGTTGAAAAAATAAAGCACTTACATTACTTTACTAATGGTTTGCTTTCATTACCTGACCTATCTCTCATTGGCACATAATATATTTCACTCTTATTACTTAATTGATCATGTTCTTTTCTTTAATAAAATATTTTCTTCTTAAATTAAAAATGTCACATGATTTAAATAGGTTTTAAATTTAAAGATTGCTGAAATGTACATACACACAGGCACATAAAGAGTGGTAATATAGTGCAATTTTTATATACACATATTTGTATATTTAAAAGTATCTTAAATCTATGGGTGAACAAATAGTGAAATAAAGCTTATTAATTAAGTATGCTATGGGTAAGTTGTTAATATTATGTTGTGTCTATTTAATTTAATGATCTTAAATAAATGGAGGGTATTTATTTTTGTATAAATGTTTTTTTTCTTTATTGCATAGTAGCATACATTGATTGTATATGTTCATGTTGAATTTTTATCAGACTTTAATATTATGATCACTTGACCATATTTACATTCAGTAATACTTAGTGATAATATCATGTCTCCATTTTCTGTTTATTTTCTTTCTGAATTACTTCATCAGCCATTCACTAAATGCTGGAAATACCAGTCACCCACCATAAACTCCTACTAAATGGGCAAATAGAAAATGGATATAAGGCTACCATGGGACATGCTAAGATGAAATGGTTTCTGCCTTTAAATGATAATTACTAGAATAAGGCTGACATCCTTAAATCAATGTGGTAGAAAGATGAAGATGTTATTGTAGTAGATATGTATTTAATTATATATTTTCAGTAAGTATCACATGTAGCAAAGATCTTTTTCATAATTATGACTATGAATATATGCTCTGTGTGTGTTGCTATGCCAATTTATTGATCAGTATTTATTAGGGTTTGATATCTATTTTGGTAATAAATGAAGCTATATTTTCAATTAAGCTAGCTTTCAACTTATTTGACTATTAAGGGATATTCACACTTACTATATATGCACTTAAAAGGTTGAATTATGCATCTCTCTAAAGAAGCAAAATCACCATTTCAAGTAATTTGTATGAAGGTATTTTTACGTACATTTTTATATCATAAGCCATATTAAATATGTAGACGTGGGGATACTCTCTACTTATCTTATATCTTTGTAAACATTTGTACATCATCAATGTAAACTTTATTAGGCAATTATAAATAGTAGTATGTAATAATAGTATGGTGTAGGTATCCATCATTATATACTGTTAGAACCTGATCATTACATTAGCTAGAATTCCTGAGGAATCTGATCTTTACCTGACCACTGAGCACATTAAGAAAATTCAACTGTAGTGAGATTATGGGAGTGAGTTGCTTAAATATTATTTAGAGATATGGATGAGAGTTGAACCCCTTCAAATATATCTTTGTGACTGCTTAGAGCAGCTATACTTTCTGATGGTATTTACTATATATTAAAACTGTAAAATTCAGGTTCAAATTTGAGTTTCACCTGTCATATTTATTCTATGATCTTCTACCCACTCCTCCCTTCCACCTAAATTTAAAGACATTCAATATTTGACTGTGTGAATATAATAGTATTAGTTATATATATATATATTTTAACGATCAAGGGAGAAGGAGACTTAACGTAATCTGCACTACAGGGCACCACTAGGCATTTAAACCTAGAAAATTTATATAGTAGGCAGATACGTTAAGTTAAAAAAAAATTTTTTTATTTAATTTATATATTTGGATTCCGATCGTTTGCCCAAGGTCACTAGCTCATAGAGTAGCAGATATTTTAAACATTTATAAGTTTCAATATATTTCTATTCTCAAAGTATATATTAAATATTTAGAACAATAAAATAAAAGAAGCCACTGCCAGTAATTAACACACAAATAGATTTTTATTAACGCACTTTTAAAATTGAGGAATAAATTTATTTTTAGATTTTAACATTAATATTTTTTTTTTATTTAAATTAATATTTTAAATAGATCGCAGAGATGGATATTTAAATTATATTTTACTTTAGCATGTTGAGTATAGATAGTCTACATACATTTTTTTTTCACTTAAAAACTTATCAAAACATTCATTCAATCTCAGATTAAAAGTTCGTAGTCAACCCAATGCCTGCTTCCAGATATATAGTCGCAATCAATGCAATATAAAGATGCTAGCATAAAACCAAGCAGACAGGAATGTGCATCTGACAGTGTGATATTATTTGAAGGCCATGTCTAGAACATGAAAGTGCATCTGTCAGACTAAGGAATCATGTATATATATATATTAAAGAGTGCTATGTATGGGGGGAGAGCGGTATTTCTGCCGACTTATAAATCCCTGTCCATAGAGCTAGAAGGGGTTAATGGTGCAGGAAATACATCTGCAACGATTGCAATGGTATGGCTGCCTCTTTGGGGTCATGCATTCAGGTGGGCACATTGCCCTGTATGCTAAACACGCTTCACATTACATTAATATAAATGTCTATATATCTCTCCACTAGCACTGACACAACCATGAAACAAGTATCCTGAAATTAAAATCCCTTAAATTAAACATAAACGAATTTAAACATAGTTATTAATCTTTATCCATGCTGCTATCTACACCCAACTTTAAATTTAATACATTTTAGTTAAAACATAATACACACAAAAAAAAAATGAAATGGAAATGATTGCTTAAACATCTACTTAAAAAATATCAATAATTGAATTTGCATTCTTTAAGTCAGATAAGAGTTCTTATTTTCAGTTATTAATTACTTGCAATTTTAGGAAAGTTCTTATTAGATAGACACAATAGTTCATACTTTACGGATTTAATAGATTGAGAAGTCCATCTTCGTGATACCTTTCATAGATTTTGTCCTTCTTTGAAATGAAACTGTGACTTGCCATGCATTTGGTCAGGAACTGTCATCCAGAGGCCTCAACTGGTTGTCCGGAAAATTAAATTTATTGCAGACTTCCACATCATGAAAATCTGCAATATAGCTAGTTATAATGATCTATTCATAGTCAGCTCTAAGATAACAATTATAATAATAATTTGGCTTTTATATTTTTATTAGTCTCTTATCATTAGATCTTGAGATTCAACGAGCAAGACGTCACTAATCCTCTGGTGTTTCAATCACGGTCTGTGCTGACATTTCTGGTGTTTGCATTGGTCATTTAATTTCTTTGTATTCTCTTATCTGACCATTTAATTTATTTTAAATGCCTCATGGGCTGGTTTAGCTTTTGAAAAATCATTTAATTAATAAGACAATCATTTTCATTTTCTAAGATTATAGAAATCAACATTATTTCTATTTTCAAAAATATCAAATCTTTATATCTTTACTTTTTTACAAAAAAAAATACTTTCAAATATTTTTATTTTTTAAAAGTTTTTAAAGTTGTCCATCATGCGATCTATATATACGTTAAACAGTTTTTAAATTTCAGTTTTTAAGTTAAGTTTTTTTTCTTTTTAATAAATTAATTTTTATTTATGATCTTTTATTTTAATTTTAAAATAATGTGATGGGATATTTTATTCCGTTACAATATATAAGCTTGTTTAATATCTCTCATGCATACACACTCCAATATGAGATATTAACACACTGAAAATAATTTATTAAATTTAGAATGTTTAATATTTGGCATTACATATTATTTGGATCAAACTTATATAACATTTCAATTTATAAAATCTAAATTGCTTTAACCTTTTTAAATATTTAAATGTATTAAAAATAGAAATTCCCCTGCTAAGTAAAATTGTAAGTCATAGTGGGTGGGGGGAGACAATAGAATACTGAAAAATATTCCTGAAATCTTTTTAATTAGATTTTAAAGAAACATCTGCAGTATAATAAGGTCTTAGGTGAAATATGCAATAAAATAAAGTAAAATATTTGGATTGAAATGGCAAATGGAACATGTGGTCTTAATGCACTATTTTACCTGCAGATATTTAAGCGGACCTGAAAGGTGAACAAATATGTAATGTTAAATGGATCCGAAAGATAAGAAACAAGAAAAATAAATGGTATATAAAGTATTGTTATGAATCTGCCAATGTCAGACTAAGTTAATATGTAATGTCTAGTCTCTGATCTATCATCTGCTTGTTCATTAAAATATGCTTTTTACATATAATATTGTGATGCCTGAGTAGCAGGTATGAGCTATTCTTTTTTGGAGAGTGGGGGATGCACTGGAACCCTTTCTTTCTTTTAAAATGAACTGGAATTGTCTGCTGTAAACTGTATACTGCTGCGTAATCAATGTTTGCTTACAATCATGAACATTAAATGAACTGTTAAGAAAAACTACTGTGTCATACTTCATTTCTTAGAGGATCATTCAGAAATGTGCACATTCTGCTTAAATCAAAGGTAACCCATATCCAAAATCTCTAAGAACTTTCACACTCTTTATTCAAACTAAAAGTCATATCTTTAATTTGTATAGTTTTGATTATAATTTCACCTCAGGTAAATCCTTTTAAACCACTAAACTTCTTAAAATCCGTAATCTTTAAAATGTTAAATAACTTTACGATCTTTCTTTTTTTTTTTGGTTATCCAATTCTGTTAATATTTACTTATTGATATAATTAATTTCATGCCTCAATAATTTCTCACCTAACCTCTTAACTTTATTAAATGTTAGCCTTCCCCATGCAGTGTTATTAGATAATATATTTATAGTAAACTCATATATATGAATCAGCTAGCTGGGAAATTATATAATGTCTATATGTTATAAATTATTTCAAGGATGTGTCTCATTTTATATTAATATGCTTTCTTGTATTTTCTTATATTTTAATAAATTATCTTAGTTTCAGAGACACATCTAACTTTCTTGATTAGCTAAGGGTGTGGGTGTACCATAATTTGTGTGGGTGGATAACTTAGCTTAACAATAAAAATATGCTAGATTTATAATTTTTTACCCTTTTGTTATTAGTATGGACAGGTATCCTTTGACTTTAACTTTTATAATAAAACCAATCTCATGTTATTTGAGGGTTTGTATGTTAATTACTTATAAATGTGTGCCTCGGAAGTGAGTCATTTATTAGCAATTTATTTTAAATCCTCTTTTATGATCAAATGATAGGTGTTATTATTGAGTGATGCCAACATTTTCCACTTATTTTAAGCCAGGGAAATCACTGAATACATATGTTTAAGGGTATCATTCCACTCCATATAGAAGGGCATAGTTCAAAGTGCTCCCATGGAATGATGAGTCCATCATGTCGTCGGGTTGTAACAGTGGCAAAAGTTCCTGTATATTCAGACTTGATATTATCACCAGTCTCATAGGTTCCCTGGTAGAAAACACACCCATGAGTTTATATTTTTCTCCTGGCTTGCATCTCAAAGTTTGTTCTGTTATTTTTCTATGACATGTCTATCAATACCACCTCACATCTAGTTAACTATTTTTTTATTCTCTGCTCATGATTTCACTTCCCAAGTCTCCCACATTATTTGACCTCTAATAACAGGCCCTATTTAGAATTATTCATGTAAATAAACTTTTTATATAATCTATTGTTGGTATGAGTTAATTCACACCCATATATCTCGTTCAACTTTTAACTCACACAATAGCTAATATACTTAGTATGGACATGAAATATAGACTGGCTACCATTAAATACCCAAAGGGCCAGGTCAAATTAATGTTTTAATACTGTTTAAACTCATGCCATATTAGATAAAACTCCAAGTCTGTAAATCAATTTATTTAATTATATCTATGTCTTCATGTCTATTTTGTTAATGCCATATAACCATAGTTTCTTGCATCAAAATAAATTAAATATAATAAGTCATTCATTACATTAATAATATTAGTTGTAATAAAATTAGTTAGAGTTTCTTGCATCTCCCTGAATATTGTGACTTAAAAGATGTTTGCTAATGTGGTGGTGAGTATGTTATCCCATAGTTATATATTGTGTAATCAATCTACTAGATTCAATCTCAGCATTGGAAGCCCTGAACCAGCCTGTAGTGTTGCTTTTTGACTATAGTAGAGTGAATATGCAACTGGTTAATGAGATATACAAATTCTGACCACTATATAGTAATTATTTTAGAATTTTACACCACAACATGTGGGAAACTAGAAATAAATGTGATCCTAAGAGAAATTATTAAAGAGTAAGGTATGTAAAAGATTTTATTAGCATCTGATGCCACAATGTAAGGCTTCAATGTAAATACCCACATACACTGAATAGTGAATAATCACCCATATACCCCAAGTATAAGATTTTTGTTTGAGCATCTAAGTTGTAACATGGGCCATATAATAATCAAATAATATAACCCTGAGTAAAATATTTAAGAGATTCTAATAACCAAACTATACATAAATAAAGTGTTAAAATTAAATGTTAAACTATAAAAGAGTAAGACAGGTAAAAAAGGTGTCCTTAAACTAATGAGTAATTTTAATTTTTTTTTTGATACTTAATAATGTAAATACCATACTCAGAGTGCATTAATGTATACAAGTAAAGAATTGATTTAGCATTTTGAACCATCACTAAATTGATATGTAACATTTATAAAAAAATGATTGAGACATTATGAGGTCTATGGTTGGATGGAGGGTATAAATTGAGTATAAAAAGGAAGAAAAAATATATTGTTTAGGAAGAGGTGAAGCATACTCAGATCTAATTGGGGTTCCATATAAAAACTAGAATAATAAAATAACAGTAGTCACAAGAAGTTAGTATAAGGATTAAGCATAGGGATTTGAGCAGCATAGACAGACAAGGACAGTAGTATAGAATAGCAGTAGAGAACAATAGACACTGACCACAATACCAGAGGAGGATAGAATTAGCCATTTATTAAGATAAGTCAAACAAAAATAATAATAAATACAAACGGATAGAGAGAACAAAAAATGGACAAAAAACAGTTAGCCAATCAAAAACTGGGGAGTTGAAACCACAAAAAGAAAGGGATATTCAACAAAATAGAAAAATGTGGGGCTTTCAGATGAAACTTATAGAATAAATATTTAAACAAGAAATGAAAAAGATGAAGGAATCCTATAAGGAATAATTTAGAAAAAAAGAAGAAATGGACAAGGAGGAAGCTAGGAGAAAAGATGAAAAAATGGAAAAGACAAGGGAATTCTATGAGGAGGAGAATAGGAATAGGGAAGATGAAATGAGACAGAGAGATACAGAACATCAGGAAATCTTTAAGTCGATGATAAATGACATTTAAAAAATCACAGAACCAGCATAGTACAAATTAGAGAAAAGAGTGGAGAATTTTGTCAAGAAAATGAAATTAGCATAAAGGAACAAGGAGAATCCATGAATGACAAAGCAAAGGAGTGAAAAATAATTGAGGGAGAGGACCTTATACTAGGAGATCAATTTTCATGAGAGTGGTCAACCATATCTGACCTCAAGAAAGAAAAGATGACCAAAGACAAAAATAGTACCGGAATAGGGTCTGGTAGTTACTTAGCCAAGTTTATACATATAATTATTTTATGGGGAGAAATTGGGGAAAGCCCTCAGAAACATCTTGAAAGTCTTGAAGATTTTTTTCCTTTCTATCCAGTAGGACTGAGCAAACAGATAGCTATTGCCAGTCACAATTTGCAAAGGTATGTGAAAATGTGGTGAAACATGATGATCAATAAACCAAAGACTCCAAAAAAGTACCAGGATTTGTTGCTAAAGCACTATTGGAGCAATGAGCATCAGAGTGGTGTCTTTAATAGGATTTGCCAGAAGAAATATGGATCCATAACCATGGAAACATACACTCACTTTTCTGTCTACTAAGCAGCTAGGCTAAAATCCCTTATAACATTTGTGGTGGTAGATGCACATATTATAGTGTCCCTCCAGTGGAATATGCTGCTCCCTACACAACAACTATAGCTGGAATTCAGATCAAAAATATAGGAGATATAGAGAATTCCTGACAACTAAGGATTTTAACCATTGGGCTAAAGAACCTTGTGATAGGATATGGAAAACAGATAATCAAAACTGTGTTTATAAATAACAAGAGGCACACATTATCCACATAATTCTAGGATATATGCCATTTAACTCAAAAGGGACAGATACAACACCAACAAAAATGGATTTGAACTTGGGATAGGAGCTGGTAAACCCTGTAGGTTAAAATTTTGAGTAACTTATATATAGATAATAATCCCCAAAACACAGTATATTCAATAATTGATCCGAGTAGGTAAGTCATTATTTGTTGAATTCCTGTTTTCCATAAACAAAAAAACATACATATATAAATGTAGTTTTTTTTAAAAAATGTTAAATGACCATGAACCATAAGTAGATTTTTTGTTTGATTTTTTTTTGTTATCCACACCAAGTAAGGGAATATGCAACTGTAAGATTCAAGTTGAAATCATAGTTTCACCTCAGTCATATTTGTTCTATCCTCTTCTAGCCACTCCACCATTTCACCTAAATTTAAACTCTCAATATCGGACTATGCACATATAATATATATATATATATATATATATATATATATATATATATATATATATATATATATATATATATATATATATATATATATATATATATATATAAGCTTGTTAAATATGCCTCATACACACATACACTCCAATATGGGATATTAATGCACTGATAAATAATTTATTAAATTTAGAATGTTTAATATATTGTGTTAATTATTATTTTGGATCAAAATTATAACATTTTAATTTATAAAATCTAAATTGTTTTTAACCTTTTTAAATATTTAAATGTATTCAAAATGCAAATCCCCCTGCTAAGTAAAATTGTAAATCATAGAGGGTGGGGAGAGACAATAGAATACTGAGAAATATTCCTGAAAGCTTTTCAATTAGTTTTTAAAGAAACAACTGCAGTATAATGTGGTCTTAGTTAAAATACACAATAAAATATAGTAAAATGTTCAGATTGAAATAACAAATGGAACATGTGCTCTTAATGCACCATTTTATCTGCAGATATTTGTGGGGACCAGAAAGGTGAATAAACACAATGTTATGTGGATCCGAAAGATAAAAAGCAAAGAAAGCAAAAGGTATATAAAGTCTTGTTAACAGTAAAATGGGGCTCTATCTATGTCAATCTCCCAATGTCAGGCTAAGTTAATATCTATAGTCTAATCTTTGATCTGTCATCTGCTTGTTCATTAAAATATGCTTTTTGCATATAATATTGTGATGCGTGATTAGTAGGTATGAGCTATTCTCTTTTGGAGAATGGGGGATGCACTGGAACTTCTTCTTGCTTTTAAAATTAACTGAAATTGTCTGCTGTAATCTGTATACTGCTGCATAATCAACTGCTGCTTACAATCATGACCATTAAATGAACTGTTAAGAAAAACTACTGTGCCATACTTCATTAATGAGAAATCATTCAGAAATGTGCACATTCTGCTTAAATCAAAGGTAACCAATATCCAAAATCTCTAAAAACTTTAACACTCTTTATTCAAACTGAAACACTTATCTTTAATTTGTATTGTTTTGTTTATAATTTGACCTCAGGTAAATTATTTTAAACCACTAAACTTTTTAAAATCTGTAACCTTTAAAATGTTTAATTACTATACAATCTTTATTTTTCTTTGGGTATCCAATTCTATTAATATTTGTTTATTGACATAATTGATTTCATGCCTCAATAATTTTCAACCTTTCCTCTTAACTTTATTAAATGTTAGCCTTCACCAAAATGTGCAAAGTTATTAGATAATATATTGAAACAGTAAGATTCGTATTCGAATCTTAAGTTTCACCTTTTTCTGTCGTCTCTCACTGACCGGTCTATCCCGCCCAAATTTAAACTTTTTGGTATCGAATTGTGTGTGTAGAAATCTTAGAAATGTATAAATATATGTAGAATTCAGCATAAACACGCACATATTTCGATCTCAAATTAAACGCAATAAATAGGGATAAAATAATATAATTTAGATTTCTTTTAGTTATATAATTTTGTATAATTTTAATCATTTATTTTGGATTATAAAGTTTGTATTTATTGCTTTGTTTAAATTTCATTTAATAATAATTCTAAAAATATCTGATGTAATATTTAATTAAAAGTTAAAATAATCTTATGTTCCCTTTTTGTTTTTGAAATTTAAAAGCATCGGTCAGGGATAGATAATAGATTAATTAAAGAAAAATTCCCCAAAATGTAATTAGGAAATGTAAAATGTAAACAATAGAACGGCAGCTTTCTTTAATTAAAAAAAACCCAACAAAATGCATTGATTATCCTCAGGGCAGATTAAGTAGAACCTAAAAATATCTTAACAAAAATGTGAAAGATCAAGATAAAAAAAAAGAGGCCATCTTAGACTTGCTGGAGACATTCACTTAAACTTTAGCTTTGCTCTCGATCACTGAGAGTCTCCAAAAATAGAAAAATAATTTGTTTCTGCCAAGGTATGACCGAGTAAATCACCTAGATTATTCTCCATTGGGATATGGCTATCGGATGCTGATATTTCCATTGCCCGTCATAAATTCACCATGAAGATCTGCTGCCTGAAATAAATGAGAAAGCTGCTGCTGCCATGAAATTAAATGAATCTCTTAATACAAGAAAGAATTGCCACTCGTGAACTTTTTGCTGCTGTGAAAGTAAAATGAAACGTCTAAATACAAGAAAGAATTGCCACTCATGAACTATTTGCTACTTAACCAATGGACTCGGAAAACTTCTTATAAAACAGTTACCTGTCTGTGTTCAAACTCTAGAGTACTCTAATAATATGCTATAGCTATTCTTCATATTACTTATCTAAATTTATAAAATGTAAAAACTATCATTTGTATAACTAAAACTGAATAATTAACTTAATGTGTAAATTTCTCTACTAATCTAGCTTACCTCATTCTGTCTTGGGTGCATATTTCTATAATCTACATTTCTATCTATAGTTATTATTTAATTATTGCATGCTCATAATTATTTCAATTTTCAAAGTTTAAATCTATGATCGCTTAAAACAATGAATGCGTGTCAAATTTTCATTAATATTTACTTTCTTTAATAACTTAACTTTCATATAAATTGACACGCATTCAATGCTTCATTTATTGTAATGCAGGAGTCTACTACTTCGCAAATGGCTGACGTATTAGTTATAATAATTCCCAAGTTATATATGTTTTGTATTTATTAAATAATCAGTGAATAATTCCAGAAAATTACATTTCTTTGAGAGTCACCAACGTTCTTTAGTAAATGTTGATAATGTAGAGCCGAATTAGAAATCTATTTAAATCTCATCATAATCAATTATCAGTATACATGTGTTACGTTTTAGAGATGCGATGACCCATTCTGCCATGAAATTTCTGGATTCTTCAGGGTTGAAATTAATCCCAGTTTTCCTACACAAGCGGGCATAATGGGTGCTCCCGTAGGATTTGACAATGTCATGCAGCCAGCCGGCAAATCACGCCACGTACCGCTTGTCCCTGGTTATGCTTATGTGAAACCTTACTTCATCGGACCGAGGCAGAGACCAGTCTGATATTCTTATAAACCCATTTGCGGCATTGCAGTTTCGATATACTGCCATTCCATATCACCTTTCTAAAGCGTACCACGTGTTCCTTTTCTCAATTCTATTATTCTATATATCACTCTGCCTCTGCATTATCTTCATAATTCACTCTCAAATAAATGTTTGCCCTTAGTTATAAATAAATATTTTAATTAAATAAATATATGTCTGCCATTACTCTTATAACCCATACTTTAGACTCTTGCATTGCAAAGGTATAAATCCCTCCATGCATGCATTAGAAATACTCACTCGAGAATTTTAGGTAGCTAGATTACGCCTTCAAATAAATGTATTCCTTTTGTAAACATTACAGTATCGGAAATACCGCTACTGAAATCCTCAATATAAAATAATGTCTAAATAAATAAATGTATTCTTTAAAATATAATCATGTCGCAAATCCCGCTACTGAAGCTGTGAGTCCATAAAATATTATTAGATTGTGTTATTAAAATGTATTAATAAATAATTTTAAACTATACGTCTGCAGTTACGTTTCATTTATTCGATACCCATTCTATATAATATTTCCTCGATTATGTAAATATGAATGTTTAATTAATATTAGTTTGGTGATTGGCTAACTCGAGAATAAAATCATGAGTCTCTTGCATATCCCTGACCACCGTGCCTAAGGAAATATTTACTAATGTCGCATCAGATGCGTTGTTTCGTGGATTGTATTGTGGAACCGATAAACTATGTAAGAACCCAGTACCACGGGTGGCTTCGCTACTCGATGGTGCTGCTGTTCTGTATGGTGGTCGAATTCTGCACTATGTTTACGAGTCACACGTTTTCTGACCGTTGCAATATTTATAGTAAACTCATCATATATATATATATATGAATCAGCTAGCTGGGACATTATATAATCTTTATATGATTTAAATTATTTCTCAGATATGGCTCATTTTATATTAATGCACTTTCTTGTATCTTCTTATATTTTAATAAATTATCCAAGTTTCAGAGACACATCTAACTTTCATGGTTAGGTATGAGCATGTATGTACCATAATTTGAGTGGGTGGATATTTTAGTTTAACAATAGAAATATCTAAAATTATATTTTTTACCATTTTATTATTAGTATTAATTGGTATCCATTGACTTTAACTTTATAATCAAACCAATCTCGTTATTTGAGGGCTTGTAAGTTAATTACTCATAATTGTGCACCTCGGAAGTGAGTCATCATTTATTTGCAATTAAATATAAATCCACTTCTATGATCAAATGATAGGTGTTATTTTTGAGCCATGCTAAAGTTTTTCTCTTATTTTAAACCAGGGAAATCTTCAGATACCTATGGTTAAGGGTATCATTACACTCCATATAAAAGGGCATAGTTCAAAGTGCTCCCACAGAAAGCTGAGTCTGTCATGAGGTCAGGTAGTAACAGTGGCAGAAGCTCCCATATACCTGGACTTGTGATTATGTCTGCTCTTGTAGTGACCCTGGAAGAAAGCTCTTCCACAAGTTTATATTTTTCTCCTGATTTGATCTCAAAATTTGTTCTATTATTCTATGGCATCTCTATCAATATCACCTTTTGTCTAGTTAAGTATTTTTTTTATTTTCTGCTTATGATTTCACTTCCCAAGTCTCCAGCATTATTTGCTCTCCAATAATAGGCCCTATTTAGAATTAATCATGTAAATGAACTTTTTATATAACCTATTGTTGGTATGAGTTAATTTACAGCCATATATCTCTTTCAACTTTTCCTTCACATGTTAGCTAATGTACTTAATCTGGGGAATAAAATAAGGGCTTGTTACCATTAAATACCCATAGGGACATGTTGAATTACTGCTATAATAATGTGTAAACTCATGGCATATTAGGAGTATTGACAGAGTTTAAACTCCAAGATTATAAATAAATTTATATTAATATTAAATCTAGTTTTAACTGTATCTATGTCTTCATGTCTATTTTGTTCATGCCTTATAGCCATAGTGTGTAATATGGTTATTCATTAGATTAATAATATTAGTTGTAATAGAATTAGTTAGAGTCTCTTGCATCTTCCTGACCCCCGTGGCCTTAAAAATGTTTGCTGTAGTGGTGGCACATATGTTATGCCATAGTTAAAAGTTGTGTAATCAATCTACTAGATTCCATCTCAGCATTGCCCAGAAACCACCTGTAATGCTGCTTTTTTGACTGTAGTGGATGGAAGATGCAACTAAGGTTGAAGAGATATGCGAATTGTAACCATATATATATATATATATATATATATATATATATATATATATATATATATATATATATATATATATATATATATATATATATATATATATATATATATATATATATATATATATATATATATATATATATATAACCAATTCTGCCTAACACTATAGTAGCAAAAATAAAAATGCAAAACCATAAAACAATACAATACTAGATTAAATCCAAAATATTACCAAAATCCTTACACAACCATGGTTTCGTCTACTACAAGTACACCTTATCAAGTGAACATCAAACTAAAAAAAATAATATATATATATACAAACAAACAAATATTCCCATAATTCATTTCAAACTCCACCTCCTTTTAATATCAAGAGAAGTCTTCATAAGATTGATAGCCTCAGAATCAAGAAGATTGATCATTAAAGTCTCCTTAATTTTTTTTTTTGAACTCATTCTTTTCATAAAAAATAACCGAAGCATTGTTAAACAATATTTTATGACCAGTATTCAATTCATGAACATAAAATACTGAGTTAAGATATCTATGTTTAACTCTACTTACATGAACCGTAAGCCTTTCATTAAGGCTAAACTTACTCTGGCTTACATAAAACTTATCACAACTACATGGAATATTATAAACAATACCAGGAATAGACCTACTATCAATAAATTGTTTTGAACCATTAAGTAATGAATTCAAATCAGAATCTTTATTCCATGCAACCTTTCTTCCATCTAACAAATGGCTATTCTTATAAAACAAATTTTATCATTATCCTTACCAACAAAATTCTTACCATCAAAATCATGGATATAAATCTTATTATTAAATATAACTTTTTAAATAAAATCATGACTATAACCCAATTCTACACATTCAGCAACAGATTGACTTCTCTGAATATATATATATATATATATATATATATATATATATATATATATATATATATATATATATATATATATATATATATATATATATATATATATATATATATATATATATATATATATATATATTGTAACCGGGTGCTTACTCAACCGATCATATAGGGATTGTGAGCTCCGAAACAAACATGACATAGCGTAAAGCTTTATTTATTTTCTTCTATCGATAACTGTTCACTATCAATACAAGGGGGCGCCAGATACGATGATTTAATTATAATTTAACTTCTCGCATCACCTTACGTCATATCAAAACGATTTCGAAGTCTAATCCTGCCCACAAGCTCAAACTCCCAGCATGGACCAATAGGGTCGCTCAGGGTCGCGATGTAATTGTTTTCAAAATTACTATTCTGGTAAAAGACGCTATGATAACCAATGGATAAGACGCTTGATTAACTAACTGATCGATCCAAGCATTGGACCGGGTCATTGGTTATTTGGGACCAATACGATTATTCGTTTATATCTCTAAACAATTAGAAGCTTATAAGATCATCCCCCCTATATCATACCGTCCGGTAGAATTATTTACTCCAGCTATATTTACAACTCATTGACATTTATTTATATTTTATAATAGGCCCTCCCAACTCTTAAATCTATCTTAACTACGGAATAAATAAATAAATAAACATCGTGACTTACGGCATGATGTTTGTAAATGACATTTTAAAAAGCAACAAGGTTTAAGAAAGATAAATATAAAGTAATATAATTAACTATATGAATAAATGCTAACTTTATTAATAATCAAGACGAAAAATAGAATAAAGATTTAATTATAGGAAATGATTTGAGAAATGCTCGACTTGTTTAAATACTGAACAAATTTATTGAATATAAAAAAAAGCACATTGGTTAAACGTTTTATTTACACGCACACACACGCATTTACACACTCGCACAGAAAAGAACATAATATGGATGATAGAATATAAATTTCCTTTTTTTACATTTTTTGAAGGTAAGTGTTATAAATTATAAGATAATAATTAGGGTCAAAGTTCATATTTGAAAAGTCCTGAGATTTAAATTTTAGGAATTGCATAGTGTTTGATTTTACGAAGGTTGAGATTACAATAATAAGTTACAATAATAAGTTTTTTAAATATAATGAATTACGGAATATTTTATAGTTTAATTTACGAAATCAAAGTTAGTTAATTATGAGATTGCCTTTTTTTAAAAGTTTACGTATGGAATGAATGAAAGCATAAAAAAAATAAATTGTTTACCTAGGATTTTGGCTTATTCTTCCGCTGCTTCTAATTAAGTGGAGGTTTGAACATGGGAGATGATGTTTTCCATAAGGAGGTTGTTCATTTCTTTTAAAGTTGAGAGTAATAAATCAGGATGATTCATGTATTTCACGGAACATTATTGAACTGGTTGGAGCACTAATTTTAGATGGTAATATTGTTAAGTATTCATAGCGACGGAGATGTTCTGGTGGCGGAGCGTCGATCAATCACTGAAGGGTTTCCTAGCCCCTCATGACAGTCGACGCTCTAAATATTAATTTCATATCGATCATCTTGAAAACGGATAGCACAAACGAAGTAATTTGAATTAAATTGAATTTTGAGAAAATTGAACAAAAAATTGACAATTTGACTTAGCTTCTCTTAACATTTTTTTTTCTCTAGATTTTGCTTGATATTTATATGGGTTGGATCTTATCTGAGGATCGAATCTCCCCCCAGAGTTCCATGTTCTTAGAGTTGTCATTGGGGTCCGTGTCCTACTCAATCCATGTGCTTAAGGCAATCTTATGTTTAGGCAATCTCATATTGCAATCTCAGTTAACAAACTTATATTCATTCACACCTTGGATGCATACATGTGTGCGTGTCTTACGAGAACAATGTAATTTACATTAGCTAAAAGTCGAGCATTTAATCTTTCTCAAAATCATTTCTATAAGCTTTTACTTTTACTACAATTATAATTTAAAATATCCCTTTTTAATTACCCCCACGGCATATACAAGTATAAATTATTTATTGATATTTATAATGGCATATTATTTTTTCATTTTTTTAGAGAATATTATTTTAGTAAATTATGTTAAAGCCTTAAACTATTTAATTAGACATTTTAATATTTTATTTTACAAGTGTATTTTAGAAAGTATGGAAAGAAAACTATCTCTATTTTTTATCATAAGTTGTAAGAAAATGAAATAGAGTATTTTACATTGCTTGAGTGTGTGTGTGTTTACATATACCGACTTTGTCTCGGTATAATATATATATATATATATATATATATATATATATATATATATATATATATATATATATATACTTTAAGATAGATATAATTTGAAGAATTTGAACATATTCTCTCAAGCTCCCTATAGTCATTCATTCCATCTTATACAACAGATATAGATGACCACATAAATATGGAAAATTTAAATGATTCCCAATAAACATATTTCATGCTAACTGAGCATTGACCTTATATATGTGTGTGGAAGATGATCTTGAAAAACATATAAGTACTGTTTTAGACAAAATACATATCTTGAAGATCTTTTTTTCACATGTATGTGCTATGTGTATCTGTGGTGTTAATATGGAATGAATGATTAAAGGAAGCTTGAATATCTGGGTTCAAATTTTTTTCTAATTATCTTTATATATATATATATATTTAATTTTCGCATTCAATAAAATGAAAAATACCCAAAAATAAAGTTATCTTTATGAGATTTATTTCTATAAAAATGTCTTTAGGAAGATACTTTACTGCAGAAAGAACTTAAATAACTGTATCATTTTCTTTATATTCTATAATTTCTTAAAAAAAAAAAAAAACAAGAACTTTTTTTAAAGAAAACTAATGTAAAATTATGTAAGTCCCCTTATTTAAATCTAAAAAAACTTAAACTCTAAAATCATTATTTAATTAACAATGCACAATTTATTATCATATCTTTTTAGTATGATAACATCTATCACCTTGAAAGCATTTTGTTTTGGACATTTTTCCCCCCAGACTCTTAAGTAATTGCTTAATCAAAATTCTTAAAAGATATTATTCTGAATGTGTTTGATAAAAGTAGTCAGAAATAAAATTAATTACCACATTCCTAATTGAAAAAAAGATTGGCCTATAGTTAAAATATGTGACATTCTTTTTAAACAAAATTAAACATAATATCAACAAATTAAAAACCCTTCTTTTTCTTTTCAAAAACTTTATTTTCTTATATCAATACTGAACATATATATAATACAAAAGTCCAACATTTCAATTGTTTTTATCTTCATACTGTCATTTTCAAGGATATGCAACAACAATATAAAATAATATTTATAAATAAACGTCAATTACATAAATACTTTCATCTTACATTAACATAAACAGTAGAAACATATTAAACATAAATAATTATATTTTACATACATCACTCTCCCACTGCTATTTTTTATTACTCTTTCATTTACATTATTTAATTACAAATCTGTCTTAAAATCATCCATGAAATTTTTATACACATTTAAAAACCAAACATAATTTCACATACCTCCCCCTTTTTTAATCTTATCTAAAACCCATCTCAAAACTACATTCTTAAACTATAGCTTTAATGGATATAAAACAAAAAAAAAAAAACATCTTTTTTTATCCAAAAATACATTTTACAATTTACCTAAACCTATTTAAACATTCATTTTAATTATAAATTATTTTAGATTCCTTATCTACTCCATTAATCGTATTTAAAATAGGATTATATTTTTTTAGGTAAAAATATTCTTTTACCATCCTTTCTTTGTAATTTTTAACCCTTTCCAACATTTTAATATTAAATTCTTTTTTTACCTATAATTTTACAATGTATGTAAATATTTGAATTTTTGTCATATAAATGATCTCTAAATCTAGTTTTTAATGTATTCTTTGTTGTACCAATATATGAAATCATTTTTAACTTCCCTCTTACAATTTAAGCATTCAATTAAATAAGTTCCATTCATTTTGTCAATTTCTATATTTCTTGTATCATTAATTAAATTTTCTAAATACAGTTTCTTTTTATATACTGGATTAATAATTAACCTACTTTCCCCCCTTGTATTTATTATTTATACTTTTTATAATCTTTTTAATCTTAATAAATGTATTTCTAGAAACATTATAACTATTATATATAAATTTATTTACATCTTTCCCATTGTTTCTCTTCTTTATTATCCTTTTAATATTTTTTATTACATAATTTATCAATAACATTAACTGGGTAATTATTTATGCTACCTTCCTTTTTATATAAAAATTTGTTTTATAAACAATTTTTCTTCAGAACATAAGTTAATTGATCTATTCATCCTATTATTAATAATATTAATTTTATGTTCATATTCAATATCTGAATCCCAACTACTTTACAAACCATAAAAAGTTTCTTTTCTGAATACTCTTGTTTCAATAACAACCTTACAATTCTTAATAACTTTTTTTATTATAACATCCATATAAGTAATTACATTATTTTTGTCTTTTTCTAAAGTAAATCTAATGTCATCATCAATTGAATTAATATATCTTATAAAACATTCAGATTTTCTATAATTGCCAGTGAACCCTTAAAATTAATCATCAACATACTTAACCCCAAAAAAAATGGTTTACATTTTGTAATACAAAAATATTTATCTTTATAATCATTCATAAATATAGCAGCTAAATATCCACTCATACTATTCACCATACTCAATCCTTTACATTGTTTATAATATACCTGATTATATTTAAACACCACATCTTTACAACAAATATTTAACATATCATACAATTGACTGCATTCCATTTTATACTTTTATTTTTATCTTTAATATACCTATTCAATATTATATCAAATGCTTTAAGTGGTCCAATATTCGTGTACATAATACATATACCAAGTTTAAAAAAAAAACACATTTTTATACTTATTTCCTTCTAAAAACACATTTAAAGTCTTTACAAAATCATATGAATTACTTACATTATTTTCTTTTTTTGTTTCACCATATTTTAAAAAAAAAATATTATATAACCATTTAGACAAATTTTCGTAATACAAATCCACATTATTAATAATAGGTCTTAATGGTATTTCTAATTTATGTATTTTAAGTGCATCTTTAAAGTACATTCTTTTCAACCTAAATAGATACACTTTATTAATATATATATATATATATATATATATATATATATATATATATATATATATATATATATATATATATATATATATATAAATAAAAATATCCGTTAATTAAAAATAATATTGTAATTATAATTGAAATAATATTTTTAAACGGTTTATAAACAATTCAAACAATCTTTAAATCCGCAGAAGTACTTTCGGTTACTTTCAAACCTGCCTCAACTGCTATTAAATTCAAAAACTAAAAGCGGAAGCAAACGTCATCAATTCAAATTCCACGAATCTCGTATTTTAATGTTAGAAGCTTGTCGATTTATCAAATGTGTTTTATTCCTGTTTATAAATTATAGAGGCAATTTTTATAAACAGGAATAAAACATTTGATAAATCGACAAGCTTCTAACATTAAAATACGAGATTCGTGGAATTTGATTTGATGACGTTTGCTTCCGCTTTCAGTTTTTGAATTTAATAGCAGTTGAGGCAGGTTTGAAAGTAACCGAAAGTACTTCTGCGGATTTAAAGATTGTTTGAATTGTTTATAAACCGTTTAAAAATATTATTTCAATTATAATTATATATATATATATATAAAACCCTATTAACCATATTATTTTTTTTCTATACCACCATTCTTTCTAATTCTTTCAAAACAATCCTCATCCAATATTTTTTTCATTTTTTTATCATATTCTTCCTTCATCATAATTACCATACTAGATGTCTTATGTCCTCTCAAAATAACATATTTTTATATTTACTTTTAATTTGACTAATAATTCCCCATTTATTTTCATATTTATACTCCAAATTATTTATCATATTATATTCCATCTCTTCTTTGTATATAAAAAAAAACCATCCTACCCTAACAGCCACGATCCAAACCAGTCGGACCCAGGCTGCCATTTGAGGACGACTTTTTATTTAGGTACTTACAACTGCAGATCACTTTCAAGTGAAGGAAGATTGCAAGAATTAGAAGAAGAACTCTCTTATATTAAATGGGATATTATTGGACTTTGTGAAGTTAGAAGAAAAGGTGAAGAGACAATTGATTTAAAAAGTGGACATATGCTCTATTATAAAGGCACAAATATTGGAAATACAAGTGGAGTAGGATTCATTATAAATAAAAAGTGGAAGAACAATATTGTGGAGATTGATGGTGTATCAGACATAGTGGCAAGATTAGTTATACAACTTAATAGCAGATATCAAATGCAGATAATTCAGGTTTATGCCCCAACAAGTTCTCACAGTGATGAAGTAGTAGAAGATTTTTATATGGATGTACAAAAGGCTTTTGATCAGAGTAAACAACATTTTAAAATTGTTATGGGAGATTTTAATGCTAGAATTGGTAAACAAATGAAAGATGAAAGTGTTGTAGGTAATTTTGGTTATGGTAATAGAAATGAGAGAGGACATAGACTTGTGGAGTTTGCAGAGAAGGAAAAACTTTATATTATGAATTCTTTTTTTGAGAAAAATGTTAGAAGGAAATGGGCATGGAAGCATCCAAATGCAGGTACAGCAGAATTGGATTATATTTTGACTAACAGGAAATACATATTTAAAGATTGTAATGTTCTTAATAAATTTAACACAGGAAGTGATCAACGATTAGTAAGGGGTAAGATACATGTTAATGTAAAACTGGAGAGACAAAAATTATTAAGGAAAACTATATTTACAGTTGATATTCCTAATCTTCAGAAACATTCTAATGAATTTAAATTAGAACTTACAAATCGGTTTCAAGTATTAGTAGATTTTGAACATGATTCAGATTTGAATGAAATTAATATGAAAATAACTGATACACTTTTAAAAACTGCAACAAAGATAGCTGGTAGAAAAAAGCAGCAATTGACTAATAAAATTTCTACTGAGACTAGAGAACTTATGAAGAAAAGAAGGAATATGAAGTTTTGCAAGAATGATGCATTAAAAAGAATTGAATATCTCGAATTTTGTAAAATGGTGCGGAAAAGAGTTGAAAATGATATAAGAAAGTATAACTGTGAACTAGCAAGAAAAGCTGTAGAAGAAAATAAAAGTCTTAAGAATGTAAAACAACATTTTGATATTGGTAGGAAATTTATATCTGCAATAAGGAAAAAAGATGGAATTATTACTAAAAAGAGGGATGACATTATGAAATTGGTAGAAGATTTTTTATCAAGAATTATATAGTAATAAAGAACAAGTACCTCCTATATCTATTACATCTTCCGAATTGCTCAGAATTTTAAATGAAGAAGTGAGAAATGCAATTAAATGTATGAAAAAAGGAAAGGCTCCAGGTAATGATGGAATTATAATTGATATATTAAAAGAAGCAGGTGAAGAAACAGAAAAAATATTAGCAAAGTTATATACCAAATGTCTAAATGATAAAGATGTACCGGATGATTGGAAGAATGCAGTAATAATATTAATATTTAAAAAAAGTGATAAAAAAGATATTAGAAATTACAGACCTATCAGCCTTTTATCAGTTTTATATAACATTTTTACCAAGATAATTACAACTCGTCTACAGAGAACCTTGGATTTTCACCAACCAAGAGAACAAGCTGGATTTAAAAGTGGTTTTAGTACAGTAGATCATATTCAAGTATTGAGAGAAGTTATAGAAAGGACAAATGAATAAGAGTTGTCATTATGTTTTGGATTTGTAGATTATGAAAAGGCATTTGATTCTATAAACATTTCTTCAGTGATTAAAGCATTGGATCATCAAGGTATAGATCCAGGATATTGTCATATTTTAAAGAATATTTATAAAAATGCCTGACTTTAGCCACACATGTTGAGGTTGAACAATTTAAAACTTTTCATGTTAACTCTCTTCAAAAGCAAGATGGATTCTCCCCTCCCGCTTAAAATAAGGCCTATTTATATCCTTCTACTAAACTTTAACACCTTTCTGGAATTTCGTAAACCTCGGGACCAATTGACTTTTAATTAAAGCAAAATAATATAATTCAATTTCTACAACAACTGATAAAATCTCCGAGGTGTTATATTTAATTTCCTTAAAAAATGTATCAAATATATATAAAGTATATAATTTGATTCATTTTCATTAATTAAATTCCTTTTCAGGTGTTATTACTTAGCAGAAGGAACGGTATTCTGATTTAATGAAAAAGTCTTTTGTTGCAAACAAAAATCAATCAGAAAACAGATTTTACTTTTTACCCGGGGTGCAGTCACTAATTGATATCTTGTTTACACAAAATTCTCATTTTTAATTACAAACGGATGATTTTTATTTTACTGAAATAAATAACTTTTAACATATTTGTTCTTACAATATTATTTGTTTATTAAAAAAAAAAACAAATTTAAAGAAAATACTTTAGTTTCAATTATATATGTAAAACATTAAATCAGAAAACCGTTAAATAAATTAAAGAAAACATTTACATTACTTTTATTTAAACTTAAATATATATGAATCATTTTGCCGTTATTCCAAGGTATAAATTATCCATCCACATACGAATATTATAGCGAAATATAATTTAGAATTGACCGAAAATTAATAAAACATTTTATAATAATTTATGAGCATTTCTCCGCTATAATTTTATCAAACCTGTCTAATTATAGCGGGTCTTTGTATGTAAATGGATGATGCCATTCAAGCGGCCATTGTAGCAAAGTTTTCCCGCTCGACTTATATATAACATTTTTACATATGACATTTTTACATTTAAGATAGGTTCGAAACTAGTTCAGACAAGTAGGTCATTAGGTTGATGGTGAAATGGAAAGGGATTGGAGATTTCCGTTTCAATATATATATATATAAATGTAATTGAAAAACGTGGACGTTTAATTCTTGAAACAATCTTTTTTTCACAACTTACTTTCTTATCGATATATTTTATAAACCATTTATTTATTCTAGTGATTACATAATTTGATTTAGAGATTTTTTTGGCTTTAATTAAAGCCATTACCTTTTCCATTATTTGGCCAAAAACCCCTTAGCTCTCAAAAATATTGCAATATTTTTAACTAAGAGAAAGAATTTGAAGTATTTTTTATATATTTATATCGTTAGCGTACTTTGCTCATTTTATTACTTATTATGTATTAAACATCAAATAAAAAATATATTTCTGTAATCCAAAGAATATTCACATTATTTTAATGCAAGCTATCTATTTCCGATTTCTTTTTTACTCTATTAATTCTTTAAACTGTTTTGAAAACCTTTATAAAATTGTCTTTAATTTACTTTATGAATATTATTGAAAATAAGTTACACCTTCAGTTATTAAAGTAGTTTTTAATCTTTATATTGGCACATAATCTAGGCTTAATCTATTTTAATTACTTAGCTCCGTTTTTAGTCATAATGGTATTGAGACCTTTAATTTTCAATTTTGTATATAAAGTAAGTTGCATTAATTTTATTATACCGGAGAGAATCGCCTACACATTTAACTATCATTTTTGTAAATATATATTCTAACTAATGAAGAGAGCCTTCCAAGTTGTGGGCTATTCTAAATTATATTTATGCCAACTCTACAACTTATATAGATTGGAGAGCTTAGGCTAATTTAACATATTATTAGACAGTTTAAGCTAATTATAACTTTATTCAAATGGTCGCACATCCTCGTTATGGATCAATTGTAATACTTTTTATTTCAGCTAGGCGACAAACGCTATGCATTAATTATAACCTATAATTGAACCTATCTGGCATTCAAACCCTTGCGGCTAAGTTGCATGCCAATTGTAACGTTTTAAGGATGGTTCGATTGATGCTTCATCATTCCCAGCTAACATTATTTCTAACGCCTACTGGGATGGTGATGATGGTATAGAACATTCATAATCTTATTTGCCATGGCACAAAATTGCAACTTTAATAAAATATTGAGATTAAACCTCATTTCAATAACTTATCAATAAAGTTCAGCAATAACATTTGAGGAATGGGTTAATAAATAATCAATCGATTAAGAGAACACTGAGAATGCATTAAAATCTATAATATTAATATTTTTGGAAATTCTTGGTTATTCTCAGCACACGACCCATCACCATCATCAAAGTCACAATTAAAATTTTGTTCCGGTTACAAATAGTTCTATATCCATCTCTACCTTCCTGATCCAACCCTACCATCCTCATATTCATAGGTCTATTACACTATTATCTGTTTTACTATTAAATTTTCCATTATGCTAGCTCATTTCTCCCATTACAATCTCTTCTCAGGGATTTTTTTGAACAATTAGGTGTAGAACTCAAACAAGCTGCGATGTATTATTGGTAATAAACACCCCTCTCATGATCACTTCCAAGGTTGATCTTGACTGTGTACCGGTATAAATCCACCACGCTTAATCATACACAGTACCCGAGTTCAAACCCAGTCCACGTTTAAGAATAATTTCCAAAAACGCCAACTGAATTCAAACCCAAACCCCGGTATGACTAACCGATGATGACTTTATAACAGCACGGGGTTATCCCTTTTCTAGCTCAGCTCAGAACAAAGATTAAATTCTTACAGTTAATGATATATAGATTTATTAGACTCTAAATATTGGAACGGTCATTCATGTAACGTATATATTTAAGTTGCCAATACAGACAGTAAGTGGCTAAATAGACTTAGAGAGTAATAAAGTGGAGGACACAAAAATTTAATTAAATAAAGTGTTTAATAAGCAAATATAAAGCATATAAATATAGTGTTAAATAAGACAAATAGAAAACGGATAAATATAGTGTTCAACATGAAAATACAAAGCATATAAATATAATGTTAACAGTACGGTAAGACTTCCATGAATCCTCTTGTATTTGGCTACTAGTCTTTAGTAAACGTTTTATTTAGTAAACAAACTTATGCCAATAGCTGGGTAGTTAAATGATTGACGGGTGGTTAAGAGAATCAGAGTATTTGAGCACTGGAAAAATATTTCTCTAAAGATTTTTATTTACTTATTTTATTTGAATAGGCTCGAGCCGGAACGTAGACGAACAGTGGAGGTGGTTTTATATAAATACGACATAAGAGATAGATGTACTGGTGGTTTTATATAAATACGACATGGAAGATAGATGAACTGGTGGTTTTATATAAATACGACATGGAAGATAGATGAACTGGTGGTTTTATATAATTACGACATGGAAGATAGATGAACTGGTGGTTGCCTATATTCAAGAGCCCTACAGTAATCACTTGCGGTGCATTAACGGAATACCGGGCGGCTTGTACTTTGACAAGGCTTAATGCCCCCAAGTAGCTCCGGGACACGACAACCAGCCGGGATCATTTCGAACCCCGGTGATCCAAGAGATTACCGGGAAAGAAAAACTGCTTTCATTCCCCAATGGTAGAATGGCGAGACGCTAACTTCAGCGAAGGGAAGGCATTGCCACAGACATCACGGACGAGAACTTGAAATGGATTTTTTAAAAGAAATTATATAAAACCTGGAAACTATTAGTCTGTTTCTATGCCACAGGCTGAGATCCTTATCCCAATAAAAACATAGCGAAATTAAACTGAAGGTGAAAAACAATAATTAGTTAATTTTACTCTGGGACTCCTAACCCTTCAGGTTGACAGGCGGTAGCGACAGTATTAAATTATTCAGTGAATTATTTCTCATATTATACATAACATTAATGAACACTTTGAAACCATTATACATATATTTTACGATCGAACCTTAGATTGCAATTATAGGACAAATTAACATAGACTAATAAAGTGACTTAACATTTATCAACTCGGAATGTGAAAGAATATTTAATTCAGAAAATGGAATTACTTTTAAAATAACTTAATCGATAGTACACTAGTTTACTATTGGCATCGTTTGTTTATGGAATAAGCAACACACAAAACAATATAAATGCATTTATTTAAATGATTATTACGATTAATTACAAATGTTATAAATTATTTCTAAAGACTAGAGCAGAGGGTTAAAAAGAAAAGAAAATTTACTGACAGTTTAAACAATAGCGTTATAAATGATATAAAAACTTACATATGATTTACTTGATTGATAATATTAAGCACGTAAGAAAGTTAAAGTTCGTGTAACACAGTTACTCTTCTTTCTTCATCCAGCTAGGCTTGTGACGAACGTAGGCGCGCATTTTTGAAAGTTATTTGTAAGGCATAGCTAATTTAGAAGTTGGAAGTTGGAAATTGTAAGTTACGTGAAACATGATCAAACAGCGGCACGAGGATCCATATTGGCGGGCAGAGACTAGCTCCTGGCAATTAGCCCATCAACATTGCGATTCACTGGTAAACTTCTTAATAATAATGTTTGAATTATACTCAACTGCTGTGTTGTCTCGAGACTACTTCTCTCACACACGACCAAAGTTAGAATGTAAGTTTTTTTCTAAAATAGCCACTGCTGACCTTTCCGACTTGTTTTTGTTTTAGGCTCCGCCTCCTTTTCAGCTTGACCAACAATCAATTATCTGTTTCTAGCAATCTTTTAATTTTATACGCTATTTTTAAATCGATACATTAATTACATATAAAAATTCCTTACTAATTTTGAATACAACTTAATTGCTCTGAACATTTGTGCAATTAGATTTTAATTAAAAACACTGATCAAAGGAATGTGACTTTTGATCAGTATTTTTACACGACTTTATACAATTTAAAAAAAACTAAAATTCAAATAAATACGCCCGCACTGAAACTTTAAATTAAATGATATAAATCCACAAACCACGCACACACGAATATTATTTCATGGTTTGCGACATTTATATACGGAAACTTTACATATTTATTTATAAACTATAGAATATATAACTAATTTATATTATAACTTAAAATAGACAAAATCTCACTGCGGGCGAACAGTAGTTTGAATTACCGTACATGAAAACACCTGAAACGAAGATCGGTTCTCCGATCTGTCTGTTTCAACTGTCTTTAAAATAGTTTCATGTCTATTTACATTAAAGTTCGAATAATTTAAGCTTATCATTTTTTTTTTAGAACATAACATTATAAACATATTCACAATTATAGAATTATAAAGAAGTGCATTTAGAGAGGTGTTTGAATACAACCGATGAGGAAATAATTTTATGCCCACCCACTGCATCCACTAACGTTTAATAACCATCCCTATTCATAATTTATATTTCAACTATATTAAATTATTTGGTAATTTTGAGTCTTGGAAAATTAGTCATTTTAAACAAATTTTACCCGATTTTATTTACGGAAATGATGATTCAACCATTAATAATAATATATTGATGTAGGATTGGATTTGAGATGTCTAGATTATAGTAACCCACAAAACATTGAGAGGTACGTAAATTTTATTTAAACAAATAACAAATTTTATTATCATACTACAATTCAATACATAATATATACATTCGCTTGATGACTCACATGTCTTTCTCCTGTTTTACAACCGTGTTATGATATATATATATATATATATATATATATATATATATATATATATATATATATATATATATATATATATATATATATATATATATAACCGTGTGTTATGATATATATATAAAACTAAACAAATATATATCCCTAAATCAATAAATAATGTCAAGAGGTTTTAAACTATACATATTCATTTTTAATTATTAGGGAATCAGGATTACCATGGAGTAATATTAATATCAGACAGTTAAAATATTATATACCTTCACATCTTTTATATTTTTGTTCTCATTTTATCCCGAACATAGCGAACACCCATTAAATTTCTCCCCCCAATGATTAATGCTTTTAGTTACTGATTTGTTTCCAAGGGTAATGTTTCCAATAATAAAATTTAATAATTTTATTTAATTATTTTAATCTCATATTCCTTGCCCCATGCTTAACAATAGAGATATTTTATGTATGGTGGGACTAAATTAATTTTGGTTACTTTCAAATGTCAACGAATCGGTATCTAGCTCAATCATCATCACACTTTGCATACACACTATATTTATGTTCTTATGACAATAATAATAACATTAGTAATATTACCTTTCCAGCGAAGTTTTCAGCTGACTGGGGATATATTTATTAAATAATTGTAGATACGCATTGCTTACAATATTCGCAGGGTTTATTTAACCCTTAAGTTGAATATTTATTGATGTTATTATTCTTGGCTCTTATTGATAAATTAAAATGTATCAACAAACCAATGTTCAAGTACAAGCAATCACACTCACAATACCCACACACATTCTGACATCAAATTGAGTTTGCGACCCTGTATCCAATATTTATAAGTAATGCTTAGTATTAGGTAGATTTCATACATCCTTAAGGAATATCAACATTAACATGAGGCAGGCAATGACTTGAATAAAAGAAAACTTTTTCACTAAGATTGAGATATGATAGGATTTTATCGCTAGTCATAGAAAGAGACTTGAGTTTACCAATCAACCTCTGCCCATCAACAAAGAAATCATTTCATGCTGTAGAGAACAACTAAGTGGGAAAACTCTTCCATTGTGTTTAAATACTTTAAAATATAGTATAAATATCTTAGGGAGTGAGATAAACTATGACTCCACTAGCTTTGTGGGGACTCGTCCACCCACATTTATACAGGTCTAACATCAATTTGTACAAGTAAAACTTTCATATCTACATTACTCTTGCGAAATAGTACACTAGAACATGAGCCAAACATATTTCCAAGCCTTAATTAGCTTGTATCTAGCTTTAACTTTATTTAACTTTATGATAATAATAATAAGAAATGCGAATTAAAATTTCAAAACTACTTCTCTGCACTTTTATGGAATAATGATGATATTTTAACCCAACAATCATGCAAACTTCATAAAACATAGCATTAGGTCTAAGCACTCGACAAAAATACCTGATTCGATTCAAAAAAACATTTCCCACAACAATATCTCTCACTGTTATCATAAAAAAATGTAAAGCATTTAAAACAAGGCACATATAGAATAATTTGGCATTAATGTCAACTACCCCTAAATGATAATAACCATAAAAGCATTCAACAGGCACATACAAAATGACTTGATATTAATTTCATCTACACCCAAAATAATAATAATAATAATAATAATAATAATAATAATAATAATAATAATAATAATAATAATAATAATAATAATAATAATAATAATAATAATAATAATAATAATAATAATAATAATAATAATAATAATAATAATAATAATAATAATAATAATAATAATGATGAGAGCATTTAATAAGCACATACATGGATTAATTTTAAATGGATATATATATATGATAATAATAAAAAAATATTTTCCTTTTTCTTTTTTTTAATTAAATGTTCTACATGAATAGCAATAATAATAAAAATATACATAAATAGTTCTCCGGGACTGTCTTTTAGATTTCTGATTTCCATTTTTCCTGTTTTTCCTTTCTTTGGCCAGTTTGTATACACATATGACATTATATAGAAAGAGTCCTTATGATAGAGTTTGATTCCTATACCAAAAGGTATAAAGTTTTTACGCTGCTATTTCTTCAGTTGGTTTCTGTAGAATAAAGCTAAAGAGAACTTGTTTTAATTTTTAAATATATGAGTCCACTTCTTGTTGCATTTTTTAGTTCATTTAATATTAAAAAAAAATTATACCTTTCAGATTTAATGCTTTATATTCAAAATCAAAATTTAAATTTTCTTATTTTCTGTAGTTTAAATTTTTACCTTTTGCTGATTTCTGATAAATTAGTAGAGACAATTATGATGTTGATTAACTTCCAGGATCTGATGTATACCTAACTTAAACTTTACTCGAGAATGATTTCTTTTTCTATATTATTAAATTTGGCAAAGTTCATTTTTCAAGAGACAGACAAAATAATTAACAACACACGATTTTTTTTTCTTTAAAATAATGTTTCTTTTTAAACTTTTTCAGCCAAATTCTCTCTAAAACCTACAGCACAAGAGACTTGCAAGAGAGATTGAAATAAAACCAGCTACAGTTATTGAGATAGAGCTCCAGTTACACAAAAAGGCAGAGCTCTTATAGTGTCTAGCTTCTCTCACTCCCCTCTCCCCAATATGATCTTACATGGTTCTAACTGTCTGGTCAATGTTTTCCGATTAATTGCCTATCGTTTCTTTTTCTTTCTTGTAATTTTAAACTTCTGCTCTATCTACAAAAATAACACTAGCCCAATTCATATCTGCATTCCAATAGATAATCACCAATTAATTTTAAACTTAAACTCTTGTGCCATACAGACATCATTAAGTCACTCTAGTATTTCTACACTGTGAGAATATTTCCAACAAACAAAATAAATGAGAGAAAAGCCTTCTTTTCTCCCCACCTTACTTTTTCTTTAATAATAAAAACAATGTATAGCAGCCCACCTTCAAAACCAGAATCTTGACTGAAATTTTGTCTGCTATGGACAAACTATTAAAATAAATTGATTTCTTCTTTAGAATAGTTTCTCAAGCGAGACATGGAATAATTATTAATTAATTGTGAGCTTTATGATTAAAATTTATAACTAGATCAAATACATACACACACATGTTTCACATATACAATTTTTAATTAAACTGATGGTTTATTATTCCTTAATTATTATTCTTTTTTTAATTTCATGAACTGTTTAGTTCTAACTTGTTAGTGTAAAACTATGACTATCTATTTTTACTCTCTTCTTTTCAACCTCCAACCATAAAACGATGTATAAATATTGCCTATCTAATAAATCATCAGTAATATTAAATTGTCCTCATAAATCAATATTAAATCAAACAATTTTTGCCTAGAAATCTTTTAATGACAAATGTTTAGATTGCCTACCAAGTAAAATGTATGCAATCCCTATGAATATGAGTTCAAACCTAGCCTTGGCTAAAAAGTTTGTCTATTGAAGAAAAAAATAATACAAACTATGAAAAAATTTTTTATTAAACACTATTTTACATAGTTAATTAAAAAAAATGGAGCCATGGCAAATCCAAAGGCTACAATACATATTACTTCAGTGGGGAAAAATGTTAGGAGGAGTTATTAATATTTTATATTTTAATTTTCAGTATGGAAAATGTGTCTATGTGTAATATAGCAATCGTAGTGAGAATACAAATGTGACTGATATTAGTCACAATAGAATATGATAATATCCAAACACAATATTATCATTAATTTTTATATGTTATTTAGATATAGGAAAGATAACCTTGAAAAACCTTTGAACTTTTTATAATCTAATACTTTATGTATTGTTCCATAGAATGAGATGAATAATATAATTTGGCAAAAATAATAAATATTAGAAATTAAAGTATTTTTTACAAACGAATATTAAAAGAAAAAAATATATTCCGTTTATATTTCACCATTTCCATTAGCTAAAATTTACGAAACTTAGAACCAAGTGTAGTTTATCAAAATGGTTAAAATATATTATGCCACACAATTATTGGCATGGACAAATGAGTGTGCATAAATATAGCCGTCTTCAGTCTAGTAACAGTACATAAAACGATTCAATTTTACAATCATTTTTAATAATCTCGATTTGCATTCAAAATGTTTGTCGATCATTATCGTATAAATAAATAAACTGGCGGACACAACGCAAAGATGATCAAATATAACATAAATATTAATAATTTTTCTTAGTCATAAATTATATAAGATATTATCCATTTAATGAATATTTGTGTAGGATTAATTTTCATTACAGTAATATTCATTAAATGGATAATCTTTATACTATAAGTATGTTTCAAAATATATTTAAATGAATTTTTGCCTTGGAGTTAATTATAAAAAATATGCATACGGTATCAAAGGTTTTAATTAACTAAATTTAACGTCAAAAATGCTTTTCACTTATTTTTTTATCCAAAAGAAATAACGTTGGTGGCCTAGTAGGTCAGCAAAGCCGCCTTACAAGCAGTTGTCCAGGGTTTGCGGGCTTGCTTCCCGGCCGAAGCTTTAACACATGGAAAAAAAATTGAATTTAAAATTCATTTTTTAAATATAAAGTTTTATTCATATTTTTTTAAAAATTAAATTGAATTGAAATTCATTTTGTTAAATATAAAGTAATTTTTTTTTGAAAACTAACACACTTAAATGTTATATTAATTATGACAAGATGATTATGTCACCTGAGCGCTAATCCCAAAGTACCCAACTGCTAAGTTTCATTCTGTTTTTTATAAATATATTTATGTAAATATTTAAAACAAGCTATGCATAGTTAATTTTTAAACCCAAGCATTCTTATTCATAAATTACCCATAACACTTGAACCCATCCTGGGCCTTTTTTGCCTCTCCTCTTCTATATATTTTTTAACAATGGGTTTAATGTAATAATTGCGTAACTTGATTGAGAGATTATTTTCTTTTGCTATAAAGTCATTAACTTTTCCATTGATGGATTACAAATTCCTTAGCCCTCAAAAGAGTGTCATATATTTTATTTTTACATAAGCAAAAGTATTTAAAGTAAGTAATATTTATGTATTGATTTAGTTATCATATTTTGCTTATTTCATTACGTGTTAAACATCAAAAAATTTCTATAAGCAAAATATACCATCACTTTTTTAATGCAAGTTGTCTATTTCCATTTCATTTTTTACTCTTAATCAATTCTTTAAGCAGTTTTTAAAAACATTCGAAGTTTGACTTTAATAGTGAAAATGGTGTATCATTTATAAAAGATAGCTATTAATATTTATATAGGCACATAATCTAGGCATAATCCATCTTAATTACTTAGTTCTGTTTTTAAATAATTATAATAGTATTGACAACTTAATTTTGTTTTTTTTTGAGAATCAAATAAAGTATTAGGAATTGTCAGTTCCGTGAAGAATTTATATATGTAAATTACATTTTTTTTTTATCATAAGGAACGCTCAAAAACACTTTACTATAAGACAGAATAGACGGCAAATTTAATTTATTTTTTTAACGTTCATTTCACTGACCGATTTAAAATTAAATTTTAAAACAACTGTGCAGTTGCACGAGTGTTAAATATGTCCTGCTTATAGTTCAGTTACAGGATGTATCTCTTGATATTGGTGCAATGAAATTTGTGTTAAAGTAAATACCGAATTTTTATGTAATACTAGACAACTTCATACTCAAATATATGCCAAATTTAACAAATTTTAATTCTGATAATATTTAGTTTCAAAAGACTTTAACAGTGAAGATTGCAAAACAAATACTTAGCACCATATAGGATAAAGGTAAGAAAAGACTTTGGAGTTTTAAACAAAGGAAGATATGTTATTTACATTATATACTCTGTACTTTTATCTGATTCTAGGGTTGAGAAAAATTACAAATGCATGTAACAGTAAACAAAGTAAAAAAAAATACAATTTTGAAAACAGATTAACATTTTCTGACTGCTGCATTGAGTTTACATCTATGCATTGTATTAATGCATTTTTTTTGCTTTTTATTATCTAGTTATTTTATAATAGTGAATCTTAAATTCGAACAAGTTGCATAAGTGATCATGTGACTGAATTCGTTGGTGAAGTTTGTTCATTTTGTCTAAATGTGTTAGGAGTGTTTTATATTTGAACTATACATAGTAGTACATCTGATAACATATTGAGAATAGTTTTAAATGTGCAGGTTTGAAGTTGTGTATATGTTATTTTAAAATATTTTGGGGATATTATTAAACATTGAGCATTTGAATAGGAAATGTGTTTGCGTTTCTCATTTTCTCTGATCCATCTTATATTTAATAAACATTTACTGCACTAAGTAGTATTTGCTGGAACAAACAGATATTGGTTAGGTCAGTGGTCTTCAACCACCAGGCCACCAGAAATTTTCTGCTGGGCCGTGCTAAACTGGCAAGAATGTTAGTAATAACAAAATAATAAGATTTTAAACTTTTAATTAATATAAACACTTTTTATTTATTTTTTCATCGCATTTTTACCCTGTTAAAAAATAAGAAACAGAACAAAAACGAAATCTAATCATACATAAATTAATTTGTTCTTCTATTTATCGCAGATTTTTATGGATTCATAGAATTAAATTTATTATTTTTCTAAAAAAATTCAAAATTAAAAAAAAAAAAAGTTTTTTTTATAATACAAACTCCAGTTGTCTTTTGTTTAAAAATACGCCCACTTTTTTTTGGCCTATATGGCGATATTTTTTGGTTTTATTTGTATACTGCTAATATACTAAAACTTTTATTTTTAAAACCAATTTCTGTTAACCTTTTTTAAAAATAAAAACCAACAAAAAATAACTGCGATTTTTTTTTGGCTTTATTTCTATTACGCGAAATATATTTTACCATTTTTAAAAAAAAAAAAAAAAACTTTTTTCTATTAATTACATTTTTTGATCCTTTCAACACACCAGCACAAAAAAAAAATTACAATAACATTAAAACTTCAGACTTTTACACGTTTGGTTTTATTTTTTCAGATTTAAAATACGGCGAATTTTTTTTTCACTGTACGGTGATTAATTATGCGATTTCTATTTTGCCCTTACTATTATCAAAATACAACCTCGGATATATACATATAACCATCTTGTATACTTAACATTAAATACAGATATTACCTTTATCATAATCATTGCCATGTATGATATTTCCCAACATTCAGGTGAATAACATTTTATTCTTGAATGTTTTAACAATGAAATAATAAACATAGAAATGCAAGCAAATTAATGAGAACGATTGTTATTATACTGTTTTCTGTCTTCAGCATGTGAAGGTAAGCAACACCATTACAATACACAATAACTAGAGTGCTGTTGTGGTCAGTTATAACAATTATGCTTATCTAAGGCTAAGCAGGTTACATCTTTAAAAAAAATATCTGTAAACTGCCGGTTTATCCTTATTTTTGCCGGTGCCTCAGGTGTGAAAAGGTTGAAGACCACTGGGTTAGAGTGATAGATATTTTATATTTTAATTTTCAGTTAGCGATATGAACTGTTTAAAATGTATAACAAAGGGGTGAGAATACAAGTGTGACATACATTGGTCACCAAAGGATATCGCATTATTCAACCATTATTACTAGTATTATATATTTCAAAGATATAGAATATATTCCCCAGACCTTTAAATTTCTTATAATGTAGCAATGTATCCATTCTGTGTACATTAGCACATGTTCTGCGTATGTTAGCATGCGTTTATACGATTGAAATGTTAGTTGATAAAGTTTGGTATAATATGTTAAATAATATGTCTAAATTTTCAATTTTGTATTACTACTGTAATTTTGTTTTTAAATTAATAGTGTTGAGAGTTATTTTCCTTGTTTTCTAGTTATTATTCATCATCTTATTCTAACAACACATTTATTGTAATAATTAAAGATATTTGACATTATTACATATAGTGTAAAAGAGGTTAAGAAATAAGAAAAACATTGTGATTGTTAAATATATTTGATTTTGGATCCAAAATATAAATAATGTAATTTTTTTCTTCATCATATTTAATGATTATAAAGATAACTTGTATGCCACGTATAATAATGATTAGTTTATATTACGTGGTGATAAATTATTTAAAATTTGTTTAGGATAAATAATCCTAAGTATTAGTTAATAATTTTAATTTGGTTTTTTTATTCAATTTATAAGAGAATCTTGTTAATTATTTTGAAAGGGAAGAATTGATTAGTATATTTGTTTTTTAATTATTTTTAAATGTAGCTAGATGTAAGTAAAATCTTTCTCTGTATTTGGTTATGTAAATTAACGTATTTATTTTAAGAAACTTTTATCTGAAATGTTGATTGAGTTGAGGAATGTTAGTAAAGGAATGATGCAATTATTTTAATAAGTATATGAATATTATAATTAAATCGAACACAAGAAATTTTAATATTAAATATATTTTTTTAATATTTATTGTGGATCATGGGGGTATTATTATTTTAATGGAGTAGTGTTTTGCGATATTCCTATGCTACTGAGAGTATACTTTTTAGTATATACTTAATATTAAAAAGACTTCTCTTACTGGATGATTAGATAAGAAATCTCATGATTACAGTGATTTTATTAAATAATTGGTTAATATTGATATATTAGATATGAAATGAATATTTGTATTATTAGAAATTGTTATAAACGAAAAAAATGATTTGGTTAAGCTAGAAGTTTGTTATATATTATATAATAGATGGGGAATAGGTCATCATTTTGTAAGAGTGCAAATTCTCTTTTTATGGCACCCACCTGTGTAGGTCTCTTTTGGTTAGTAGATGGTTGGAAGATGTATATTACAAAGTATATTATATTTTGTGAAGTAAAATTAAGTACTTACAATTAAGTATCCTTGTGTGGCTACGATTTATTAATACTAAAATTGATAATTATTATATGGAAAAATATGAATATGTATTATTTTGTGTTGGAGACATTGGCAAGAGATTATGAGACTGGAATTTATAAAACTTTATATTGTAATTAAAATAAGAAAAAAATGTGTAAATATTTTGTCGTTTAGTACAAATGAAAAATGGTAGTTTTATCCGATGACTTGACATGGTTAAATATTTGAGTTTATTGTAGTGTTGCCAAAGAGGAATGTAAAATGTAACATAATTTATAAATATATACATTTTTAGTATTGCTAGTTTATAATCGATTTTTTTACTGAGTCATTTAAAACAATATAGAAAGGCAAATGTCTAACCCTATAAAAGACTCTAGTATCAGATAAACGAGTAAAAAAATAAAGGGCAAAATTTCAACTCGTGAAAAAGTTGATTAAGAAATGATGTATATGATACAAATCTTAAGTATGCTTAATGAAAATTTGAATCTCTTAAAGAAGATACTACATTTTAAAAAGAAAATAGAGTCATTTGAATTAATAAATAAAGATATGAAATAAAAATCAGGATATAATAAACAAACATTCAAGTAAATATATGAAAGATAATACAATTTGTTGAATTGATAAGTAATATATTAGAAAATAAACAATCAGTTGAATTAAGAAGAGAGTATTTAAAAGATAAATTTGAAAGTCCTAATAAAAGAGTTAATAAAAAAAGTACTGAATTCTCAGAAATACAATTAATTCTATCTGATAAAAATCCCAAGGAATATTAGATTTTAGATTACATGTACGAAAGTCAGGTAAAAGGGACAATATATCAGTATAGAATTAGTAATGAAAATATTAACCAGAAAATAGATGTCTCCAATATAACTGTATATGGAGATATTAAAGATTTAAAGTCTAGCATAAGTTTTATTGCAGAAGAGATTGAAATAGTGAAGAAGAAAATTAACCGTAATAAAATAAAATTTAAAGCTGTGAAAGTGATATTTGAGAAATTACAAGACATAGAAATAAATAGAATATAAAAGGATAAGTATTGGTCTAAAGTAATTGAAAATATTTAAAGTTGCAAAAGGAAATAAAACAACAAGTGGGAAAAGCACATACCTGTTATTTAACAGGCGAAACTCTCCATACAGTAGTGCCACCCTGTGCCAATCCATTGTTGTGTCCAGCAGAATAATTCAATGATTAATCAAGTTGGCACAAGGTGGCACTACTATACGGAGAGTTTTGACTAAGTGTAGTTAGTTGTAAATCGAAATGGACAAAAGAAATCCACCATACAATTAGAAAGTTGTCGGCTCTGTCACGTTTGAATGAAAATAGCATACTCTAATATAGTAAGAGAACATAAAACGATCTAATCGTGTATGTTTATATTAAATACCGTCTCAATTTTTAGTCTGTTTTAATCTTCTCCATACATTCAATAACCACGTTTGCCGATATCGAATATCTAAATAATTAATCGTGCGCATTATCATAAACTAATTGGAAAATATTTCGATATATATTTAAAATGAGCGCAAAAGTCATCAAATATACAATAGGTATTAATAATTGTTATTAGTCGCAAATTGGATTAAATATCCCTTTAATGGATAATTTTACTGTAGTATAATTTTTAATGCATTACTGAAATATTCATTAAATAAGTAAATGCGCACTCTATGCTTCAAAATATATTTTAAAAAGTTTTTGAATTGAAGTTAATTATAAAAAAAATTATAAATACGGTGTAAAAGAATTTGAATTAAACGTCAAAAATTGCTTCTGTTTATAGGTTTTTTTATTCAATAAATTTATTTGGTATTCAGAGTACTTTTTTAAAATTAACTTAATTCAAAAACTCTTTAAATACAAAAAGTTCGTTCATATTAAGCTGAATTGCAAAACTTTTTTTAAGTAAAATGTTGCTAATCTTTTAAAAAATAATTATCGCTTGACGATTGTCACATCAGCTCTGATCCCAAATTACCTAATTGTTGTTTTAATTTTGTTTTTATACTGATATTGGTCACAAAAGAATGTCATAATATCAAACCACAATATTATTACTAGTATATTTTATATGTTCCTTAGATATAGCAGAATTTTGACCGGAATCTCTTATAATCTAGCAATTTATTCATTATTCTGTGTACATTATCATACGATTATATAATTGATAAAATATAAATGATATACTTTGCTGAAATGATATTTATTTAGAAATTTAATTACTATTGTAATCTGACGTTAAAAAATAATCTATGATTAAGTTCCATTAGCTAAAATTCAGAAAACGTAACCCAAGTGTAGTTGTATATACAAATGGATAAAATATATATTTCTCCTGCCATACTTAGACATTGTCATAATATAGATAATGTAGTTAGCTTTATCTGTAGAAGTGGCCCATTATATCCTATATGCTTTAATAGACTAAGTAAACATAAAACGATCTAATTATGCATGTTCATGTTAACTACTTGATTTTCACTCATTTTAATTGTCTCTATACATCAAGAAAGTTTGTCGATCATCATCATATACATAATTAAACGTAGATACACACCGTTCTAAATATTAATGTTGATGCTTGTATTCTTTCAAAATGTATGTAAAATTCGACCTGATATATGTTCAAGCACAACAAACATATAATTTAACTTATTCTGGTAGAAGTCTTTACCAACAATATAACATTGAATAATCAAAACGAGTAATTATTTTATAAGTGATAATTCAATTCAGTTCTCTTAAAATTCTGTTATTTTAATGTTTGATGATTGATAATTCATTAATAATTGATTTCTTAAAATTAATGTAGCATTTTATTTTTTGTTTAATGTGGCAACGTTCAATTTGTATATTTTTTAATGTTTTTATCAAATTTAAACCCATATTTAAATGTTTTATTATCAAATATAACAGATGCTGTTCTTTTCAACTTTTTCTAACTATCTGTTTGAACTGTTATAATAAAAGCATGCGTTTTTTTATTTATTTTTCTAATATACATTTAGACTATTTTTTAGATTAATTATCGCTGGACATTACAACACATTGATTAGATACGTTGTCATTCTGTTTTTATAAACTCTTATTCACAACTTACCCACAGTAATTGCGTTCCCCTCATCCTTACTTTTATCCCTCTTCGTCTATACATTCATTTAACATTGTTTTATTCTAGTTATCACATATATTGATTTAATATTTTTTTTGTTTTTGAAACTTTTTCATTGATAGGCCCAATACTTGTAGCACTAAAGTTTGAGGTATGATTTTTTTGCTTATCTAAAAAAGTATTAATATTTATAGGTTCATTTAGTATGTTAAAGCTTGTTTAAAATTATTGACCAAAACAATTATCGACAGGGGAGAATAGTGTGACAACTTAGCACATGTGAAAAGAATAGTTTCTTCTACAATATATCAGCTGGATTATTACTACGACTAGATAAAAATAACAAAAACTTTCTTCCTTGTGATACTTAAATTAAGTATGTACAAGTAATACGGCAATTTAATCTTCAAGTGAATAATAACCATCCTATTTGAAATAGTATTTTATTTTAACATGTGGTAATAGGCCTATATTGAATTAAAATTTGTGTTTCAGATTATTAGTGTTTGGAAATTATAAGCTTGATTTGATCACTTAATTTGACCATTACTTTTTTTTTCATTTATAAATATTATCACGTGATTTGATCAAGCATAGTTGTAATCAAAAGCTTTACTTTTTTTAAATTATTGACATTAATTGCGATTTTGTAATGAACGGTCATATCCTGACCATGTGTGGGTTTTGTCATTTATCATGTCAGCGATGGCTTTGGGCCCTTTTTATATTTTAAAATGTTATTGCCACTCTAAATCTGTACAGCTTGCTTTCTATATATAATGTGGGATAAAGAACCATTCTTCTTTCAATTAAAACATCTATGAATGAAAATTGATTATTTCTACTTCTATAGTAAATGTGATGTTAAAAGAATTTTAAAATAATTGTCAAGAGCTGCTGATAACAAATTTTTTGCCATGTTCTCCCTAAAAATAGAAGCAAATTCTGGAGAAATTGATGAACCCTATGCTAAACCTAATGACTCTACTATCAAAAACAAAAAAAATGCATTTAAATGCAATCAAACTTGCAGAAAAAATCATATTATTGAGTATTTTTCAAACCTCAATAAATTGTTCACAGGTAACTAATAAAATTGGGAAGGTTTTAATGAAAAATAATATCCATGCAATTTATACTACATTTAAAATAAAGTATTTTCACATCCTGAAAAAAAAAATAGATTGGAGTTTCAAGGTTGTATATGGAAAATGACATATGAAGTTGTTTTAGTACATTGGACTGACCAATTAAAGAATAAAAGAACACAATTTCGCAGTTAGTAAAAATCTAATTAATCAGCTGTTTATTCACATATTATATAAACAAACTATGACATCAGTTTAAATAATAATTCTTGCAAAAATTATATACCAATGCTAAGGGAATCTATAGAGAATTTTAAAAGGCATAAGTATAATGATTGGAATTAAAAAAAATGGCATATCTGGAAAAATGTATTGGAAGATAAAATATTTTTTTAAAAACTTCTCATCCAATACAATTTATGAATGACCAGAAAATAAAACAAGATAACAATTTTAAATCACATTACACACATTCTTATGATTTAAAAAAAATATGAGTAAATTACTTATTACACTGAAACCCACTATGTTGTTATTTTTATTACGTGGAAGCTCCAGGAAATAATATTATATATATATATATATATATATATATATATATATATATATATATATATATATATATATATATATATATATATATTGTAAAGGTGAAATATATAATCCACTAACATGAACAAAAGACCAAGCAACAACTCTCAAACAGCATTCATAGGGCTATGCCATAATCCTTGTTTAAACCCATGCCTAGGCTTCCTAGTCTCCATTGCATAATTAACATCATTGGCATCACATAATGTCTCTTCTCATACAGATCTTCATAACTCTGTTTTCTGTGTTGTCTTTTCTAAGCTCAATATTCTTTCACCAACTTGTAAAACATTTTAATCACTAACTTTAATTTATCAAATATTGTATATATTATTTGTATTTACTACTTATATGGTTATTTAGTTATGTATATGGTTATTTATCTATTTCTACGTATAGCTATTTATCTAGTTATCTATCTGGTTATTTATCTAGTTATTTATAGTTCTGATCTACAAATAATGATAACACATTGCATTTAAAATAATCTAGTTTTCACAAAAATATATTTTGACGGTGATGTAATGATATAGCCATCAAGATAGTGTGACCTATTTAATCCATAGGTAGTACATGAATATAAATCGACTATGGGTTGGATTTAACACTTCATTTAATCATAAACACTAGGGATTTGTGCACATGCTAGATTTAAAAGTTAATTAAGCTATGCTAATGTATAAGTGAAGATTTACTTTGAGGAAGTACCTTGGCACCTTATGGTACTACATATTTTGTGGAACATTCAATTATTAGACGACGAAGGATCAGCTTGGTGATGTTGGTGGCAGGATTCATGAGTATGCTTGGATGTCCCTGGATGCAGATGTGTTTCTGCTTCTAACTTAAAGCTCACAAATAAAGAGATGTGCATAATGTAGGATTTTAAGTATCTAGGAGTTTTAAGTTTGTTAGCCTGACTTAGTCTAATGCTAATACTTAGATTAGATAATTGGATGCAACTAAATATATATCAGGCTCTGGACATACATAAATAACTCCATGCAAGAAACAGAATTTGTTGCAAATATAAATGTATGCCATATGTATGTAAATGAATACAAACATTTTAAAGAATTAAAATTGATGTTACCATATGGAAAATATAAATTATAAACAATTTTTTTTTTCTCGCACATTAATAAGGCAACAATTAAGCAGTTCTATTTATATAAAATATTTAACAACAATAATAATAATTACACACGACATCCTTCAATAACTTTAAGTTTTAAAATTACTGAACTTAAGACTAGTCGATAAATAATAGTTAACTTACAATTAACACAATTTTAGATTATATTTACCATGAATATTTACTTTCAAATAATAAAGAAGTATTGAGTTAATAAGAGTTTACCAGCAATGTTGTTGTGGCTCTCATGCTGAACCTGCATGTTGTCTGTAGCATAGCAATGCAATACTTGGAGAGCAGGACAGATGGCATCATTAACATTTTGGCAAAATTCTAGATATGGCAGTTCAGTATGTTAATCAGGCTCAGAATATGGGTTGACAAACACATGAATGATTTTATGTTTCTGAAATTGACATCTGATGACCATAGAGAAGCTGATGCCAGTTTACTCACTCATACTGGTAGGTAACAACAATATAATTTTAATTAACAATATTATGGAGGCAAATGATAAGTATAATGTCATTTGAAGCAGACCATTGAATGATACTCTTTTCCAAGTTTATATCATTTTTGTATGACCCAAGTCCATTTTCAGTTTAATGAATTTATTTTTTCTCTATTTTTAATTACAGTTCTATTAACATTTACTTAGGAAGTAAATCCACAGGTGAATCTGTTTCCCAATTTTTGTTTATATTTTAAACTTTCAACATCTTTAGATGCAATCAGACCTTAAATATCTTCAACTGTAACTATTATAACTGATTTTATCCATAGATAGGTAATAAAGCACTGTCCTTTTTCTCATGTAATGGCTAATTTCTATTACCAACCTTTTGAAAATTGTATGAACTATATTAACTTCTATTTCATTTAAATAAGACATTTTATATTGCACAATGTTTTTATAAACTGTAATATTAATAAATCAATAAGCTACCAAATTTTAACTTTCTTAGCTTGTAAATAATGTACCATTGTACTCACACAAACACTCATATTACTTATGTGTGAGTTTTAGGAAAACTATTGCATATGATAGAAATGGATGAAAATTAAGTGAGAATGAAGGTAGCCTATATGCATGCATATAAGCATTGCTTCATATCCACCAGGTTACACAAACAAAAGGATACACAAACAAAAAAATAAGTAATAAACTTACATAGTTTTTTCATAATGAATGAGTGATCACCAGACTTTTTACTTTGCTGGAGTCTTATTTTGTGTGTGTGTGTTTAATTTTTTCCCTCATTCTACTACTATAGCATGTGTCCTGTTCTGACATTTTTAACAGTATAATATTAGCTGTCCAGGTACTATTCTTGGTCATTATTTTACTAGCCAATTCTTTTCTTATTGAGGCCTCCCACTAGGTCATTTGGTCAGCTATGGTAACACTTCCTTTAGTGTATGGTCATTATATAATGAATTTCATATTTGATATGAAGATTGTCTGTTCCCTATTTTCTTCATTCAGCCATCTGGATTACTCATTTCCTGATTATCAGTTGATCTTTATTCCAATTGCTGGGCTTAACAGGTATTAATAAGTTCATGTTTATTGGGATTGGCTTATTGCTTTCACTGATCAACTTCTTAGATATTAATACTTATTATATTTTAGGGGGGAAGGGTTGAATCTTGTTTAGCAATGTATGGCTGCACTTGGTTTTCATCATGCTTATTCATCCCCATTTTCTTGGTACCTCAATTAATAGGGAGTTTGAATCTTGATTACCAACATATAGTTGCCCCTCTGTTTGGTCTTTGTCATGCTTAATTATTTCCTTAGCTAATGGCATATCAGTTAGTGGGTGTGAATCATGGTTACTAATCATAGGGAGTAATTTTTCATGGTCTTCTTCATTATTGGTCTCCATTGTCATTAGAAAATCTGTGGTTAATGGGTTTGAATCTTGACTGCTAACATGCAGTTGTACTTCTTGATTTTTGTCACAATTGGTTGTCTGTTTTCAAGGGTGCATCTGTTGTCAGTGAATTTAAATCTTTATTCTGAAAATATGAATATGCTTCTTGATCTATTTCATCTAGATACAGATGATGATTGTCAGGTGATATATAAAATTGGACAATCCTAGATAATTTTTATGAGAGTAGGGGATTTATTGGCCACACTCTCCATTTGGGATTTGCTCCACTATTAGCATGTTGCTCTTGCACAATAAGGTTTAACTCATATCTATGTACTTGATCTAACAGGTATATAATAAAAATCTTTGGTACAGCTGAAATGTTTATTTGATTAGAAAAACATGTTGACCATATTTAGTCACTCCACCCAAATGGTATTCAATTTATATAATATGAAGGTTTTTCTAAAACTTTCTAATTGCTCCTTAGAGCTTTTCCCAGAGTACACTGAATCTTACTATATGTGGGCCTTGCCTTTTGCCTGTCCAAAAATGTGCTTGATAAAACTTTGTACTGTTAGAATGTCTGGTCATGTCCTTAATTATAATTGGTACTGTTAGAATGGCAGGTCTGTGTGAAATGACCCATCTAACTCTTATGTTTTCCAAATAATTCGTGGTGAGTGCCATTTTCTGATCATCTATTGCAAAGTACAATGAGAGTCTTTCTTAAACTTTTGAAATTTACTCTCATGTTTTTTTTCTGTCCCCATGTACATTACTATTTTCATAGGTTGACTGACATCACATTTCTCACCATCTTACAATTATTGACATTATATTATTTTTTAATTTCATGAAAATGGACTGTGTCTGTCCAGTAATTTTGCTATGGCATTATGGTTCATCCCATACTCAATTAGTTTCAATAATATACTGAAAAAAATAATCTATTAGTCTGCCTGCCCTTATTATTCTCAATGTTATTGTTGTGCCTTATTGTTTTATTTTAACAGCCTTTCTTTTTGTTTTACTTTAAACAACTATGGGATCACTCCATCTGCAAAACAAATATAAACAACATTATTTTACAACGTCATAGTTTTAATTAATATTGGTACCTCATTTTCATATAGTCTCTAGTCTCAATCTGCCATCTGCTGCTATTATATATTTTTTCATCATTGCTAGTTGTAATCAAAAATGTTAATTCATATCTATAAAACTTTTCTAAGAAAATACATGGAATGCTCTTCATATATATATATATATATATATATATATGAATATTTGTACTCGGATAAATATATATACTATATATATATATATATATATATATATATATATATAGTACTGTATTTTATCCTAGTACAAATAGTGTTGGCAATTTAAAAGTTAAATTAATAAATTTCTAACGAAAGATATATTTATGTAAATATATTTGATCTATTAGTTTAAACAATGTGAGTGTATATATTTTTTTGGTTTGTGTTTAATGAAATTACAAAGAGAGAAGGAATGTAGAAAGTACAATAAAAAAATAATTTAATTAAAAGAAACCTTTATCGCAAGGTCATCAGTAGCATGGAAACAAAGCGATAACATTCATTAAGTAATTAAAGATGGCGATCAAAAAAAAAAAGGACTTTGTAGGCTAAATTATTTTAAATTTGGTACACATTGGCAGGTGTCAATAGGAGTTGTGCAGAAAGAAAAAAAATAAACATGACAAAAGGAATAACAGTTGGTGCAGAGGGTTCTTCTTAGATCGTCCTTCCTGCAGAGATCAGTAAAAATAAATGTGAAGAAATTATGAAAGTGGGCCAAACTCCTGTTACGAATAGACTGAAATATTAAGATGTGCGAGTAGTAGCAGTTCATTTGCTGGAGTTGCCTTGTACCTGTGTCATGAACTACCTGAGTGAAGAAGCCATCTCCTACTAGATTTTAACCACAAAAACTTAAAGATCGCCAGAATACTGGACCGCAGATCCATTCTAAAGAAATCCATGCATGGTCAACATTAGAAATCCTGCTCATTAACATTCAAACTTACCGGTAAGTAATTTTATTAAATCAAAAAAATTAGTGATCACTTTCTTGAACTCTTAAGCGTGATGAACTGTCACCATGAGTCATATGAATAAAATAAACAAATGTTAGCTGTAGTTTTATATTTTGATTGTCTTTTTATATTTTATTCTCTCGATCATATTAATGTTTTTGTTTCATATTAATAAGGTAAAATTAACTTACCGTGTTATTAATTCTTATAGTTCTAAATTCATTACAATTTAGACATTATTAAAATTCAAATAAATTGCCAATGTTGTACTGAAACACAATCCTCCGGAGATTCCAAAATGTCGTAGCTAAATAAATAAAAAAGGGATTTCTGCCAGTGGGTTCTGATATAGAACTCTGGCACCTTTCAAATAAATTAAAAGCTGGCTTATTTGATCCCATTATTTTAGTGGCTACATTTGTTAAAAGAGTGTTGTGTGACCAGGAAAAATAATTGCATCCATTAAATTTTACTGAATTGTATGACAAAACAAATTTAATAGTTAGGACGTAATTTGGTCACCAAGTATGAGTAGTTAACTCATTTAAAACACTAAATAACGTAGTGGACGTTACAATATATATATATATATATATATATATATATATATATAAATTATTAATCAATGTCTGTATTCCAATTATAATAAAATATATATAATTATTCAAAACAATACAATAATTAATACAGTAACAATATTTTAAACAAATATATACCAATTTAATAGAAGTACTTTCAACTATCTATGTAGTCGTTGTCAACTAGACTCAAATTGTATTAGAAAAAACCGTTATAAATGTAAACAAAAGTAATATGTCATACATCAATTTTCCCACAATTCATTAATTTTTATATTGGCTGCCTGTCTATTTATCAACTGTTGCTTTTCACTTTTTATTAACATAGCTTCTTTAATTTTGCGTTTATTATTATTTCTTTCAATACACAGAATTTTAACTTTATTAAAATCAAAATCAAAACCATAATTACATGTTACATTATGATCAAAAAATACTGATGGTGATACATCATCATTTCTAACATTCTCTTGTCTTGATTTTTGCACTCGTTTATATAACTTTTGTTTACATTTGTAACGGTTTTTTCTAATACAATTTGAGTCTAGTTGACAACGACTACATAGATAGTTGAAAGTACTTCTATTAAATTGGTGTATATTTGTTTAAAATATTGTTACTGTATTAATTATTGTATTGTTTTGAATAATTATATATATATATATATATATATATATATATATATATATATATATATATATATATATATATATCCACAGATGGCGTCCTACCAAAAACACCTATCAAGCGTATTTTCGTTTACATAAACGTCAGAGTAGTTAGTATTCACTATCTCTAACTATAATTCCACTTTCAGATCATGATTTCAAGCTATTTGCTATCGTCAGTGAAAGACAGGAATAAAGAAACTAGATCTAAATACAAACTCTGAGCGTTTATGAAACAATTTCTATTCAGCTTGCAAGCGTGAATTTTTTAGACACGTAATGTCTTCAAACTCAGCATAGCAAACCAGATAGCTATATGGGTCTGATCTCAGTTCAGCATCACCACATAGTAGAAGCCTCTGCAATCTATATCATTGCAAGAAAGACCTCAAAGGTACATTTATGATAAACAAAAATGCAAGTTAAAAACCTTGCTAACGCTTGTATTTATGTCCACAGATGGCGTCCTACCAAAAACACCTATCAAGCGTATTTTCGTTTACATAAACGTCAGAGTAGTTAGTATTCACTATCTCTAACTATAATTCCACTTTCAGATCATGATTTCAAGCTATTTGCTATCGTCAGTGAAAGACAGGAATAAAGAAACTAGATCTAAATACAAACTCTGAGCGTTTATGAAACAATTTCTATTCAGCTTGCAAGCATGAATTTTTTAGACACGTAATGTCTTCAAACTCAGCATAGCAAACCAGATAGCTATATGGGTCTGATCTCAGTTCAGCATCACCATATAGTAGAAGCCTCTGCAATCTATATCATTGCAAGAAAGACCTCAAAGGTACATTTATCTGGTTTGCTATGCTGAGTTTGAAGACATTACGTGTCTAAAAAATTCACGCTTGCAAGCTGAATAGAAATTGTTTCATAAACGCTCAGAGTTTGTATTTAGATCTAGTTTCTTTATTCCTGTCTTTCACTGACGATAGCAAATAGCTTGAAATCATGATCTGAAAGTGGAATTATAGTTAGAGATAGTGAATACTAACTACTCTGACGTTTATGTAAACGAAAATACGCTTGATAGGTGTTTTTGGTAGGACGCCATCTGTGGACATAAATACAAGCGTTAGCAAGTTTTTTAACTTGCATTTTTGTTTATCATAAATGTACCTTTGAGGTCTTTCTTGCAATGATATAGATTGCAGAGGCTTCTACTATGTGGTGATGCTGAACTGAGATCAGACCCATATAGCTATCTGGTTTGCTATGCTGAGTTTGAAGACATTACGTGTCTAAAAAATTCACGCTTGCAAGCTGAATAGAAATTGTTTCATAAACGCTCAGAGTTTGTATTTAGATCTAGTTTCTTTATTCCTGTCTTTCACTGACGATAGCAAATAGCTTGAAATCATGATCTGAAAGTGGAATTATAGTTAGAGATAGTGAATACTAACTACTCTGACGTTTATGTAAACGAAAATACGCTTGATAGGTGTTTTTGGTAGGACGCCATCTGTGGACATAAATACAAGCGTTAGCAAGTTTTTTAACTTGCATTTTTGTTTATCATAAATGTACCTTTGAGGTCTTTCTTGCAATGATATAGATTGCAGAGGCTTCTACTATGTGGTGATGCTGAACTGAGATCAGACCCATATAGCTATCTGGTTTGCTATGCTGAGTTTGAAGACAATACGTGTCTAAAAAATTCACGCTTGCAAGCTGAATAGAAATTGTTTCATAAACGCTCAGAGTTTGTATTTAGATCTAGTTTCTTTATTCCTGTCTTTCACTGACGATAGCAAATAGCTTGAAATCATGATCTGAAAGTGGAATTATAGTTAGAGATAGTGAATACTAACTACTCTGACGTTTATGTAAACGAAAATACGCTTGATAGGTGTTTTTGGTAGGACGCCATCTGTGGACATAAATACAAGCGTTAGCAAGTTTTTTAACTTGCATTTTTGTTTATCATATATATATATATATATATATATAATATACCAATTATCATTCCACTGCAGAATGAAGGTCTATTCATGTTCAATCCATCTTCTCCAATATTTAACTTCTCCACACTTTTTTATTTCATCCATCCATCACTAATGTGGTCACATTCTGGGTCTTTTACCATCTTTTGGAATCCAGTTTAAGATTTCAATTGCCCATCTATTATCATCTCTTCTATTAATATGCCCAGCCCATTTCCACTTTCAATCTTTTAATTTTTTCAATGAGATCGGTAACAACTGTTTGTTTGTTCTCTTACCCATCCATTGTGTTTTTGATCTTTTCTTGTTATTCCCAACATGCATCTCTCCATACGTCTTTGGGTAAAGTGTCTGTCTTGCTCTTTTATTAAGTGTCAAGTCTTAGATCCATAAATAAGAACTGGTAAAACACATTTGTTAAAAACATTCATTTTCCAACACATAGACATATTTCCTTTTAGTATCACATTATTTTTACCAAAAGCCCTCCAACCAAGGTTAATTCTATAATTAATTTTATCCATTATGGTTCCATCTGTATTAATAATCTCACCAAGGTATTTGTAATTGTTAACTTCTTCTAATTAATGGTAATCAATCTTTATTTTCATATTTTGAGCAAATCGATTAAACATTACTTTAGTGTTTTTATCATTTATCTTTAGTCTTACTTTCCTACTTTCATACGATAACTCCTGCATATATTCCTACAGTTCTGAAGCATTATTTTCAAAAACAATTGCATCATCTGCAAAATCAAAATGACTTGACTAATCTCCATTTACATTCACTTCTATAGTTTTTCATTTTAATCCACAAAATACTTTTGCAGCACTGCTGTAAAAAGTTTTGGTGATATGGAGTCACGTTATCTTATACCCTTCTCAATGTTGACTTTCCCAGTAATTGTTGCTGTTACATTTTTATAAATATTATTTAAAATATGACAATATCTTGGATCTATATCCAATGCTTTAATCACTGAAGAAATGTTTATAAAATCAAATGCTTTTTCATAATCTACAAATCCAAAACAAAATGGCAACTCATATTCATTTGTCCTTTCTATAACGTCTCTCAATAACTGGATATGATCTACTGTACTAAAATCACTTTTAAATTCAGCTTGTTCTCTTAGTAGTTGGAAATTCAATGTTATTTGGATAAGAGTTGTAATTATCATGGTAACAATTTTGTATAAAACTGATAAAAGGCTGATAGGACTGTAATTTATTTTGCTAAAGAACATTTCTATTTCTTCACCTGCTCCTTTTAATATAACAATTATAATTACATCATTACCTGGAGCCTTTTTCTTTTTCATACATTTAATTGCATGTCTCACTTCTTCATTTAAAATTCTGGGCAATTCCGAAGATGTAATACATACATGAGGTACTTGTTCTTTATTACTATATAATTCTTGATAAAAGTATTTTACCCATTTCATGCTGTCATTTCTCTTTTTAGTAATAATTTCATCTTTTTTTCTTATCACAGATCTAAATTTTCTACCAATACTAAAATGTTGTTTTACATTTGTGAGACTTATTTTCTTGTACACTTTTCCTTGATAGTTCACAATTATACTTTCTTGTATCATTTCCAATTCTTTTCCACACCATTTTACAAAATTCGAGATATTCAATCTTTTTTAATGTATCATTTTTGTATATTTTCATATTCCTTCTTTTCTTTATAAATTCTTTACACTAAGTAGAAATTTTATAGGTCAATTGCTGTTTCTTTCTACCAGCTATCTTTGTTGCAGTTTTTAAAAGTGTATCAGTTATTTTCATATTAATTTCATTCAAATCTTAATCATGTTTAAAATCTACTAATACTTGCAACCGATTATTACGTTATAATTTAAATTCATTATTATGTTTCTAAAGATTAGGAATATCCACTGTAAATATTGGTTTTTCTTAATTTTTGTCTCTCTAGTTTTGCATTAACATGTATCTTACAATTTATTAATCGATGATCACTTCTGGAGTTAAATTTATTAAGAACATTACAAACTTGAAATATGTATTTTCTTATAATCAAAATATAATCCAATTTTGTTATGCCTTCATTTGGATGCTTTCATGTCTTTTTTTTAACATTTTTTTTTCAAAAAAAGTCTATGTCCTTTCTCATTTTTATTACCATAACCAAAATTACCTACAACACTTTCATCTAGCATTAAAGTCTCCTGTAACAATTTTAAAATGTTCTTTACTCTGATCAAAAGCCTTTTATGCATATAAAAATATACTACTTCATCACTATGGGAACTTGTTGGGGCATATATCTGAATTATCTGCATTCAGTATCTGCTATTAAGTTGTACAACTAATCTTGCCACTCTGTCCAATACACCATCAATCTCCACAATGTTGGTCTGCCACTTTTTATTTATAAAGAATCCTACTCAACTTGTATTTAAGATATTTGTGCCTTGTAATAGAGTACATGTCCACTTTTTAAAACAATTGTCTCTTCACCTTTTTTTCTAACATCACATAGTCCAATAATGTCCCATTTAATATAATAAAGTTCTTCTAATTCTTGCGATCTTCCTGTACTTGAATGTAGTTGTAAGTACATAAATTAAAAGTCGTCATCAAATGGCAGCCTGGGTTCACAATCAAGGGATTCTTAGCACCCTCCGCCTTTGGTGGCACTGCTGCCTTGTTTGGTGACTTTACAGCCTTCTGGGAATAAAAGCCATTATTTATTTTTGTCTGTCATAATTTTATATATGTATTAAAAATATCATTTACCCAAATATTCATTCTGTCTTAACCGGCAACTGAGAAGAAAGATCATGTTATTTCCTGATTTTAAACTTAGAAGTAAGAAGGTAATAAACTCTGCACATTGTATAATGCATGTTGGTGAGCATCCATCCATATGCATATACTATATGAGTAATCACATAGTAATAACAGCTGCATTGACAAGAATGTATGGAGTGGACATTAGGAATTTGCCCTGCTTGGTTCCTTTAAAACCTCCAAGAGGAATCAAAGTGTCGCCTTTCAGTGAATAGCAAACTTCTTTCTGCAGCTATATATATATATATATATATATATATATATATATATATATATATATATATATATATATATATATATATATATATATATATATATTGGCATTTGGTAATGGCTAAAAAAAAATAAAGAGTAAACTTAATTTTTTTTGTTAGTATAATTTATTTTTTTTAAAAAAAACGTACAGTGAAAGTTAAAATTGTCTTTTATATTTTTTTAAATAATTGAATATAAAAGTAGAAGTTGAAGAGAACAAAAGACACACAGATTACTAATCCTGATAAAGTAAAAGAAATCAAATAGTAAACAAATAAGCTAAAAGAAAAATATTTTAGCTAATTAAAGATGGCAGAATTATGCTGGAAAAAAATAAAGACCTTGTAATTGAAAATGATATAGAATGTACAATATTATGAACCTAAACACCATGATAATAACATGCACAGAAGTCTGAAAACTGGGCCTCTAGTATAAAAGGCAGAGAGCAGTTTGACGAATATCTTGTTTGTCTGTTTTTTTTCTTTGGCTGGTTTTGGATTATTAAATCCAAGACCACTTCATGATGAAATAATTTTTCATGTGGGTATAGACTGGAGCTTTAGCTGACATCATTAAAAAGATGGACACTAGAAAGGCTTCTGTGACTAGCCTTCGGAATAGACTACAAAATCAATTTTTAACTAATGACTGAGTTCATTGTAACCCAAAAAACTATGCATAGTTATCTACTACTTTCATGCAAAATTTACCAGTAAGCTATGATTTATTATTCTCGATTGTGATTAAATTGTTGACAAACCATTCTAAAAAAATAAGCTTATAATAGGATCCCAATATAGACTTTCATGTTATTGTTCAAGAGACTTGTTTACCCCAAAACTTTTTAATTAATTATTCAACTGTTATTTTTTATTAATGTTTCATGTCTAGATTAGTGTGTGTTCTCTCCAATTTATCTGATTAATAATTCCCTTTTAACATTTTAATCTGATAGAATAAAAGTATTTCTAATATCAATTTTCATTTGTGCGTTATTAATAATATTAGTGTTTATTATTAAATTTATTATTAGATTAGTAAGATTTAAAAATGTAATTTACCTTTGCCAATATGTTTTAATAAGTTCCAGGAATAACAATATTTAGGAAATAATTCTAGTTCACGGTAAAATCAAATATCGATAATTTTAAAAAAACATTTTTTATTTACAACTTGCGAGACATGCTGGTGACAGATTTCAGCAGTTTCTTATGAATCCTGGCACCCAGATCAAATAAATTAAAAGCTGATTTTGTCAATAGCACAATTAATAACAATTACTAGGTAGAGTTGATCAGGAAATATAGTTGTTTTTTTGAAATAAAAAAATAAACTTTTTTTTTCTTTTACATAACTTGATCAACTTGCACGCAGTTTATATTGTGTGTAGCAACCTAGTCAGATGGAAAACTTTACACTATATATAATCAAACATGTATACATTTAAAACAAAAAAAAAAAAACTAGTGTCACTTTTCTCATTGAATTTCCAGTGTTCTCTGGATTTAATGAAAGCCATTCAAAAGTTATATTGGACGCCATGTTGTATAACAAAAAATCTTGTAATAGACAAACATATATAATATGTTAACATGATAGAAATATTAAGCAAGCACTTTCAACCAACAGGAATAGGGTTATCCCATGCTTCTATTTTAAAACCTTGCCTTGGCTTCAGAGTCTTCTGCATAATATTCTTATGGTATCACACATCATCCCTTTTTGTACAGCTTTTATCTCTGGGTTCTTTACTCTGTCTTCTCAGATCAGTTTTCTTTCACTAACTTGTAATACATTTAGTCACTTGTCCTAATTTATCAAATGTTATGTACGTTATTGTTATTTATTATTCATATAATTATTATAGTTGTCTTTATGGCTATGTATCTAGTTATCTATGTGGTTATTTATCTAGTTATTTATAGAGTCTAAACATGCAAATAATAACATGTATCATTAATAGAATAACATTTATTAAATGAGACAAACATAATGAAGAAGGGAGCTTACATAATGTGGTATTTATAATAATGTACTTGTCTTCACACAAATATATGGGAAGTGATGGTGATTTCATAGATATCATGATAGTGTGTTCTATTTAATCCACAGGTAGTACATGAATATAAATTAATCAATTATGGATTTCAATTTAACTATATTTATTTATTCAATTTTAAACAATAAGGGACTATTGTGCACAGGTTAGATTTAAAGGTTATATAAAGATATGGCTTATGTATAGGTGAAGGTTTACTTTGAGGCAGTAACTTGTTGCATTGCAGTACTGCATCATTTGTGGATCAATTCAGTGGTTAAAAGATGAAGATCAGCTTGTTGATACTGATGGCATGATTTATGAATAAACATGGATGTTGTCAGCTGCAGATATGTTCCTGATTCTAACTGAAGGTTTATCTGAACATGAGAAATGTACATAATCTAGGATTTGTGATGACTGGCAATAATCAGTCCATTAGCCTGACCTAATCTGATGCTAATACTTAGCTAATCAAACACCAAATATATAGCAGGCTGTGGTTGCAATTTCTATACATAGATAAGTGAATCATGAATAGTGAGGCACACTTAGATGTAGCAATGGAAAATAATGGGAATATTATATGATTTAATTACCTCTCAGCCTATGGTATATAAAATAATATCTCAGATAATTCTGCTTTTGTCTTCATTTAACCAACAATGAATTTTATTGTAAGCTTTAACTCATCTACAATTAAATAGTAACTTCTAAAATGTAGATACAATACATTCCAACAGAGGGTGGGGTATAATTAATAACCCACTGTGCTACTGATATTTTAATTGTTTATTACATTGATTTGATAATTATAATTTATGGGTTTATATACATATAAATGCATGCCACATATATATAAATAAATACATATACAATAATTAAAATTACTTTTATCTTATGGAAAACAGAATTAATTTATTTCCTTTTTTCATCCTTCAATAACTTTCTTAGTAAGTTTTAAAAGAGAAAAAAAAACTAGAACTTCCAAAACATTTAAAAACTATTTAAAAATGCTCTTCTCCCTAATTCAGGTTTTAAACTGTAAAAAGATAAAAATAAATTGAATTTAACGAATAATTGAAACCAGATTTTTCCAAAATTAAAATATTTTAAAATTTTTAAAGTCAAGACTAGTGTGTAAGTAACAATAGTTAAGTTACAGTTAATACAATTTTAGATTATATTTACTATGAATATTTATGTTCTGTTAATAGATATTGAATTTACTGTTAGAAATCAATAAGGGTTTACAGCAGTGTTGTAATGGCTGTGATACTAAATCTATGTGGTCTGTAGCATAGAGATGCTGTACTTACAAACAAAGCAAATGATGTCTTTACCTTCTTTGCAATATTTTGAATATGGTAAGCAATATGTTCATTAGGATTAGCATATGGAGTGTCTGGAATGTTGGTGGATTCAATTTATGTTGCAGGATCTGACATTCTGATTTTACTCTTCTCCATTTACCATGGAGAATCTGACACCAGTTTACTCACTCATATTGGAAGAGAACACAACTATAATTTTAATTAACAATATTATGAAGGTAAATGAAAGCTAATGAAATTTGAAACATATCATTGTACAATACGCTTTTCTGAGTTTATATCTATCTTTAGTATGACTTGTGTGCATTTTTAGTTTTTATGAATTTTTCTCTACACAATCTTTAATTTCAGGCAATTATGTTTACTTCCTAGCTACAAATCTGCTGTCTAGCATGATTCCTGACTTTTGTTTAATTTCATTTCTAACAGTTTTTTGATATATGAAGGTGTTCCACTGTAACTATTATAACTTATTTTAGCAATGGATAGTTAATATATATATATATATATATATATATATATATATATATATATATATATATATATATATATATATATATATATATATATATATATATATATATATATATTGTAACAATTTAATAAAATCAATCAATTGCCATTTGTAACAATATTTATCAATTAATATAAATATGTATTATTTAGATATTTGAAATTATTAAATTAATATAAAAGATATGTATTGGTAACTATAATTTGTAACTATATTAATTCATCATAGCATAGATAAAGAAATTATATAATCACTGTGCCACTTGAAAATATCAGCATTAAAGATTCTTGGTATTTATTTATATATTGGGGCAGTCATCTGAACAATAAAACATACTGGCCATTGTCATCTAATAAAATAATATTAAATATAGCAACTGAATAAAAGTACCCACTGTGATATTCCTGGAGTGCCTTATGCTTATCTCCAATACAAGGTTCTTCTAACAAAGAATCCTTCCTATCCTTCTTTCCAAATATATAAGACCATGCATGGTCATATGCACACACTGGTGCTATTCATGACAACTTATAAAAAAATATATTTTATAAAACTAATATTATGAAGTTGGAAAGGGATGGTATCACTCTTTATTCAGTTTAGCTAAGTACATGTGTTTTCCCATGAGCGCCACTAGATTGTTTTCAATCTAGATAAGTATCGATTTATAGTGTACTTGAGTTCAAACTCATTCAGTACATATTTATTACACATGACTTGGATGACTATTGAACAAAAATGACATTCTTACATTTTATCTATATTGATAAAATTACAAGATCCCAATATTACCAAGGTTTATACTATAGATCAAAGATTCTGATAGACATTGCTAGCTCATTAGCGTATATTGATGAACAGACATGTATAATCCTATTAATGGCTTCCAAACAAGCATGTGAAGACCATTATTGATATTGATGGCCATTTAACTAGATTATTTATTACAATAAAGGTAATAATGATGATGATGATGATAATATCATAATAGTGATAATAATAGTGATATCATAATAATGATTATAATAGTGATGATGATACCAGCCATGGCTTATCAATAAACTCACAACAATAAATTCATCTTTATAAACTTATAGGCATCTATTAAAATTATCATATTTCATACTGGGATTTAATAATACTAATGGTGATGATTGATCATCATGAATCTCTTTGCATAATATTCAATTTTCTATAAACCCCTATTTACTAAAATATATTCATTACGCTAAACATTAAATTTAATGATTATAATTTATTAATGATGATTGATGGCGATTATAACTTTTATATAGTATTATTTGAAACGTTTTTAACTAATAACATGATATCCATCTTTGATGAGGATGATCTAAATTCATGGACACAACACAATTTTTAGCTTTCTATGTTGAACTATTATTATCAAAATTTGGTTATTCTCAAGCATAATCCTTAAATACTTAAATATCAACATTCTAGTTTACCTATTATTTTGCGGACGCTTAATATTTGCAAGTTATTGCTCAATATATACGAATGGTAATACTTAATAACTGCGAGCAATGATGCTGAATTAAAATGATAGAATTAAGACAAAAAAAAAACAACACAATATTCTTAATAATTACTCGGAAACCAATTAAGATATATAATTATATTTTATTAACACTACTACTCTTTCTTTCCTTCTTTAAAGTCAAATCGACAATTAAATAAATGGCTGATTAATATAAAAATTTATATAAAAATTAATAAAAAAAATTTATATAAGTATATGCAAACAAACTTAATATATAGGTTTGTCATCTTTCTTGATATCTCAAAATAAGCTGTTTTAACTCAATATTAAAAAAAATACATATTCTATAAATGCTTATTTAAGACTTTTCTTACTTATCATATCATAAAATAAATTTCAGGTGTAACTTGTATATGTCATTTCATTTCCATTCAAATGTAATGCCCTACTTTTTAATTTACTATTTTAAACTAATCATATATAACCTATTCTTTGATGTGTGTGGATAAACAGTTACACATTCACGCATTCGGTAATGTTAACATATATGTTTAAAATGTATACCCAAAAATTACATATATAAAAATATCTTTTCTCTTTTGCAACCTTATAGCGAAAGAAAATAAAATACATATATTAGTTTTTTAATATGCAATAAGATAAAATAAAAATAAAAAACATTATAAATGCATATATCTATAGGTTGCTCATCATCATTAACAACTGAAGAACAATTAAAAAAAAAACATTTCAACATTACAATATATAATAAAAAAAAATAATGAAAAATTTAAGTTTAAAGATTTAAACTATGTTTGTGCTATGTTGTGAGATATTGCAAATAACTATAGATAAACAAGTCTTTAATGTTTCTGTATCAAAAAAAAAAAAAGAAAATTGCTTTGACCAGTAAATTAAGGTTTACTTTTAATAAATAAAAGAATAAAATCGGTCAAAGAAAGTTCATATTTACCCGTCTACTTTTTACACCTTATTAATGTCCTTAGTTTGAATTTTCAGACCATTTTTCTTTGCTCACCAATAAAAAAAAAAAAGAAAGTTATTGCAGATACTTTTAAGATAATGCTGAATCAATTGACTTTGCTTGTTTCTTCAATTTCCTTATTATTCACTGTTGATTGGCTTCCTTCTACCATTAAAAAAAAAGTTATTATAAGTACTTTGAATAAGTAGGTACCGGTGGATTTGCTTGTTTCTCTTCTTTAAAAAAATAATTGCTGTTGACACTTTAGATGATTGAGGTAAATCAACAAAAATTTGATTTATGGCTTCAAACTTGGTTTTACATAGCTGTTTTAAATTTTCTTTTCCTCCTATTTCCCCTTCTCCTTTGGTTCGAAGGCAGTGAGCTCTTAATAAGACATGAACTAGGAACAAAGCATTCCATATAGCTTGCGTGGTTGGCTTCAAAATTTATCATTTTGTTGGTTATTACTGGATACCTGATTTCATAGACAGATCAGCGGTTTTGACTCCTTCTGTATTAATCAGGAAGCAAAAAAATGGTTTAGCAATGCAAAGGCATATTCTTATGCATAACCAAATATGTTAATATCATTTTTATAATTATTACTAGCTTATAATAAATTCAATCTTGTTCCATTTCTCTCCTATTCTTTAATATTGCTTGAAAATTGCTTTATATAAACGCACATTTCATTTGCTCTTTTTTTTTTAACTTTCAGAGTGAGAGAAAAAAAAAATTAAAGCGTTCACTCTCTTTTACAAAAAAAAAAAATGAGCTTACATTTCTGCTTAAGAATTATAACAAGGAAGGACCAACTGAGTTGAGTCTCAAAATAATAATAATAATTTAACTGATCATCTCTCTAAAAAAAATTTATGATTAACTCTTAAAAAAATTTATGATTAACTGCCTAAAAAAATTGTTTTAATCGTTTATATCGCGAAAAAAACATCTGGAAATCTTTATCTTAAAAAAAAAAATCAAAGCTTCACAAGTTTGACGGTCACAATCAATGACAACTTATAATTGACCGCTATCATCTACATCAAAGCACCTCTTTTGTGAAAATAATTTTAAGATACAGATAAACAACAAAGCTGGCCATCTACAGTAATCAGAAATAAGTGTAAAAGCATCTTTGTGTTTGTACAGATCTATTCATTGTTTCACACGTGTACAATTTTTATCTCCTAATCTAACAATTTTACACCTTTCTGATTTACTCTCTTTTAACAAAATGAAAGTTAAATAAATTTAACACATATTATTTAATAATAAAAATATTATATAATAAATCACAAAAAGAACTGCTTATTCATAATAATAGATTTATACATATAAATCTCTGTATGTATAAAAGAATAAAAAAATTTTTTTTTTTTTTTAAATAATTGAATACTATATGTATATGTACAATATATATATATATATATATATATATATATATATATATATATATCTTCTAACAATTATCTTTTAGATAAATGCTTTGATCGAGTTGGTTTTTTAGATCTAATGTCCAACTCCTCACTGAAGAGACCCATAGGTCGAAACCGGTCTGGGGATGGGGACAATCCAAGATAAAAATGATTTGAATGCCTTCTCTTGTAGTAGCATTTATCATAAATAAAAAAAAAGCTTGTTTAGAGCTATTAGCACGCTCTTAATTTTACATATTTGTAAGTGCAAGCTATATATGTCATGTGACATCTGACTTGTTATTATTACTATTATTATTTTGCTGTTGTGGCTTTAGCAAAATTAAAGAGGTAAGCCTACTAATATATGGAGTATCTGAATTAAGTTCAGGCCCATATGATTTTTTCAGTTGGAGAGCTGACTTTAAAGACATGTAGATGTCTAAAAGTTTCAGATCTTCTAACAATTATCTTTTAGATAAATGCTTTGCTTGAGTTGGTTTTTTAGATCTAATGTCCCAACACCTCACTGAAGACACCCATAGGTCGAAACCGGTCTGGGATGGGGACAATCCAAGATAAAAATGATTTGAATGCCTTCTCTTGTAGTAGCATTTATCATAAATAAATAAAAAGCTTGTTTAGAGCTATTAGCACGCTCTTAATTATATATATATATATATATATATATATATATATATATATATATATATATATATATATATATATATATATATATATATATATATATATATATATATATATAAATATATATATATATATAATTAGTTTCCAACCAGTAACCACCTAAACATTCACAGTGAATATAGCAACCAATATTTTTAACTGCTGTCAAGGCAACCTTCACACCTTTTAATAGCAAGAATGGAAATCCATGAATACTAATGGTCCATTGAATATATATGGACACTTAAAAATTGGAACTTGACTACAGAGTGTGAAATATTGTTACAATGAAGTTTAAATAAACCTCTTTAAACATGAAATAAACATGTCACTATAATGCAGACTAATAAATAGTCATCTAAAACATTACTTAATGCAATACTTTTAAATTACCCATGTATTATTTAGAAATAATAAGCGAAATAGTACCTAAAGCTAATCTGGGATAATGATGTAATTAGTTTCAAACCAGTAACCACCTAAAACATTCACAGTAAATATAGCAACCAATCTTTCTAATTGCTGTCAAGGCAACCTTCACACCTTTTTTTAATAGCAAGAATATATATATATAAATATATATATATATATCAAACTAACCAAAGGAAATACATATAAAAACAAAAACATATATATATATATATATATATATATATATATATATATATATATATATATATATATATATATATATATATATATATATATATATATATATATATATATATATATATATATATATATCATCAACCATTATCAATCCACTGCAGGATGAAGGTCTCTCCAAGTTTAATACATCTCCGATCTTTAGCTTCTCTTCTCCATATCACCCATGCACACTTTTTTATTTCATCCATCCATCTCACATGTGGTCTCTTTCTGGGTCTTTTACAATCTCTTGGAATCCAGTTTAAAATTTCAATTGTCCATCTATTATCATCTCTTCTAACAATATGTCCAGCCCAACTCCACTTCACGATTAATTTTTTCAATGAGGTCAGTAACACCTGTTTGTTCTCTTACCCATACATTGCATTTACGATCTCTTCTTGTTACTCCCAACATGCATCTCTCCATACTTCTTTGAGTGGTCTGAAGTCTCTGAATTGCTCTTCTATTAAGTGTCCAAGTCTCAGATCCATAAGTAAGAACTGGTAAAACACATTTGTTAAAAACCTTCCTTTTCAAACACATAGGCATATTTCCTTTTAGTATCAAGTTATTTCTACCAAAAGCACTCCAACCAAGTTTAATTCTATGATTAATTTCCTCCATTATGTTTCCATCTGTATTAATAATCTGACCAAGGTATTTGTAACTGTTAACTTCTTCTAATTCATCATAATCAATTATTATTTTCATATTTTGAGCAAATCGATTAAACATTACTTTAGTCTTTTTAACATTTATCTTTAGTACTACTTTTCTACTTTCATCAGATAATTCCTGCAACATTTCCTGCAGATCTGAAGCATTATTTGCAAAAACAACTACATCATCTGCAAAATCTAAATGACTTAAATAATCACCATTTACTTTAACTCCTTTAGTTTCCCATTTTAATCCACAAAATACTTCATGCAGCACTGCTGTAAAAAGTTTGGAGATATGGAGTCACCTTGTCTTACACCTTTCTCAATGTTGACTTTCCCGGTGTTATTATATAATCTAATTGTTGCTGTTGCATTTTTATAAATATTCTTTAAAATATGACAATATCCTGGATCTATACCTTGATGATCTAATGCTTTAATCACTGAAGAAATGTTTATAGAATCAAATGCCTTTTCATAATCTACAAATCCTAAGCATAATGGCAACTCATATTCATTTGTCCTTTCTATAACTTCTCTCAATACCTGGATATGATCTACTATACTAAAACCATTTTTAAATCCGGCTTGTTCTCTTGGTTCGTGGAAATCCAATGTTCTCTATAGACGAGTAGTAATTATCTTGGTAAAAATTTTATATAAAACTGATAAAAGGCTGATAGGACTGTAATTTTTAATATCCTCTTTATCACCTTTTGTAAATATTAATATTATTACTGCATTCTTCCAATCATCCGGTACATCTTTATCATTTAGACATTTGGTATATAACTTTGCTAAAAAAATTTCTATTTCTTCAACTGCTTCTTTTAATATATCAATTATAATTCCATCATTACCTGGAGCCTTTCCTTTCGTCATACATTTAATTGCATGTCTCACTTCTTGATTTAAAATTCTGGGTAATTTGGAAGATGTAATAGATATAGGAGGTATTTGTTCTTTATTACTATATAATTCTTGATAAAAAATCTACCAATTTCATGATGTCATCTCTCCTTTTAGTAATAATTCCATCTTTTTTTCTTATTGCAGATATAAATTTCCTACCAATACCAAAATGTTGTTTTACATTCTTAAGACTTTTCTTTTCTTCTACAGCTTTCCTTGCTAGTTCACAGTTATACTTTCTTATATCATTTTCAATCTTTTCCGCACCATTTTACAAAATTCGAGATAATCAATTCTTTTTAATGCATCATTTTTGTATATCTTCATATTCCTTTTTTTCTTCATAAATTCTCTAGTCTCAGTAGAAATTTTACTGGTCAATTGCTGTTTCTTTCTACCAGCTATCTTTGTTGCAGTTTTCAAAAGTGTATCAGTTATTTTCATATTAATTTCATTCAAATGTGAATCATGTTCAAAATCTACTAATACTTGAAACCGATTTGTAAGTTCTAATTTAAATTCATTAGAATGTTTCTGAAGATTAGGAATATCAACTGTAAATATTGTTTTTCTTAATAATTTTTGTCTCTCTAGTTTTACATTAACACATAACTTACACCTTACTAATCGATGATCACTTCCTGTGTTAAATTTATTAAGAACATTACAATCTTGAAATATGTATTTCCTGTTAGTCAAAATATAATCCAATTCTGTTGTACCTTCATTTGGATGCTTCCATGTCCATTTCCTTTTAACAGTTTTCTCAAAAAAAGAATTTGTAATATAAAGTTTTTCTTTTTCTGCAAACTCCACAAGTCTATGTCCTCTCTCATTTGTATTACCATAACCAAAATTACCCACAGCACTTTCATCTTTCATTTTTTTTACCAATTCTAGCATTAAAGTCTCCCATAACAATTTCAAAATGGTGTTTACTCTGATCAAAAGTCTTTTGTACATCTATATAAAAATCTTCTACTACTTCATCACTATGAGAACTTGTTGGGGCATAAACCTGAATTATCTGCATTTGGTAACTGCTATTAAGTTGTATAACTAATCTTGCCACTCTGTCCGATACACCATCAATCTCCACAATATTGTTCTTCCACTTTTTTTATTTATAATGGATTTTACTCTACTTGTATTTCCAATATTTGTGCCTTTATAATAGAGTATATGTCCACTTTTTAAATCGTCTCTTCACCTTTTCTTCTAACTTCACAAAGTCCAATAATGTCCCATTTAATATAATAGAGTTCTTCTTTTAATTCTTGCAATCTTCCTTCACTTGAAAGTGATCTGCAGTTGTAAGTACCTAAATAAAAAGTCATCATCAAATGGCAGCCTGGGTCTGAAATCGGGGGATTCTTAGCACCCTCTGCCTTCAGCCACCAACTGCTGCCTTGGTTGCTGACTTTACAGCCTCCTGGGAATAAGGGCCATGCTTTATTTTTGTCTGTCATAATTGTATATATGTATTGGGAAAATATTTATCATTTACACAAACATTCATTCTGCCTTATCAGGCACTGAGAAGAAAGACCATGGTGTTTCTTGATCTTAAACTCAAGAGGTAAAAAGCCAATAAACTCACCATGCTGGCTAATGCGTGTTGGTGAGCAGCCCATCCATGTTCATATACTATATGAATAATGACATAGTAATAACAGCTGCAACGACAAGAACGTATGGAGTGGACATTAGGAATTTGCCCTGCTCGTTTCCTTTAAGGCCTCCAAGAGGAATCAAAGGGTCTCCTTTCAGTTAATAGCAAAACTCCTTTCTGCAGCCATATATATATATATATATATATATATATATATGTATGTCAAATAAATAAATATATATATATATATATATATATTTATTTATTTGACATAGATCTTCAAAAAATGTAATCTTATTACAGAAATGTTTGACCATATGAATTGTTCAAATAATGTCTCTTTTCACTTTTTGATAAATCATATGACAAATTAATTTCTCCAAATTTGCGGGAATACTGGTTTCAAATGTAAACATTTTTTTGTAGACAATGGGTTCAATATTACATTTCTTGTGTGGGTTGTGGGGGAAATAGCTGAGTACATTTACGACATTACCCCCACATCATCTCGTTGACATGTGTATATTTTTCTTGTAGTGAAAATAACAATTTTAACACTGACAAAATGTTGATTTTTTCCCAAAGAACAATTTTATTTGTTATCTTAATTATGGGTCTCCAATGCTTTACTCTTACAAATACTAACTAGTTTTCTTCTTTCTTGATTTCAGGTGTCTTCCAAAACTCCAGAAATCTATTAAATTTTAAGAGATTTGAACTTGATATTTTCAAACTCTCTAAAGCTATGTACTCCATCTTATACAAGTGATACATATGATTCCATACATGTGGTAAAAAAGGTAAGATCCAATGCACATTCATACTGAGACGGGACTCATCAATTAGTTCACATTACCATCTTGTACACATATATACAGTCAGGGCTCAGTTTATATTAAGATAGTAAACTCTAGCTTTGATCTTTTCCACTCTCCAACCCTTCAGTCATCCATATTATTGAAAATCAAATGATGGAACATTCAAAGAACTTGTTGATGACAATATTATCAAACCCATATCAGGTTCTCTGACATCTCACATTTAGTACCTTAATATATCTACTTAAATATATAGAAGAGGAATGGGCAGAATATAAGTTGAACATGGAATGTTCAAATGTTTGGGTTTATATGTGAGGTTAGAGTGAACTAAAGTCAACATGGATATGACATCAAAGGGCTTCAAGATATATAACGTATAATGAATATATAAATAATAATTGTATAAATATAATGAATATGTAAAACAATAATAATAATTGTATAAATGTAGAATAAAAGTAATAACTGTAATGTGTAATAAATATGTAAAATAACTAGTATTTAAGTAAAACGATTGTGTAAAATTGAAATGTTAAATCATAGAATGTTGTATAATAATAGAAAGCCCTGCTGACCTTATAGGGTCAGAAAGCTATGTAAAATACCATATATTGTGAGAAATGTGAAAATACTGCGTGTATGTGAAAACATATGTAAAAACACCATATATGGTTAGGAATGTAAAAAACTCCAGAAGTCTTGAGGGGTATATAAACCCCCATAAACCTGATCTAATTGTTCTGAGTTTTAATTATAGAGACTCCTGCTTTGGTAAGTACAAAAGCAGGTTTAGGGTATTTATATGCAGGTCACCACAACCTTTTATTATTTTATTATGACTTATAATAGGCAATGTATATAGTTAAAATTGTTCATATTAAACTATAATCTTACCATCTCAATTCTGCCTTTGTCCATTTATTTACTTGCTGGTAATAAGACACATCATATTGACACAGTCGACACAGGAATCGAGTCAAAGAAAGTGTCAGTCAATACAGGAATAAAACTGCATTAAGAATTGGCTCGGTCATCATAGGATCGAATTTGGAAATAATTGCCTAAACAGCAAGCTGAGACAATCTGTAAGTGGATTCAAATCAATAGAAAAATGGTGAGCATATCGCAAGTTTCTATTTGCATATTTAATGTAAAAGTTCCGAGTGATTGGCCATTGTATGTTCAGAGGATCAAAAACTACTTTATACTAAATAGTATTTCTGAGAATTCTGTAAAAGTAGCCTCATTATATTGCTTCGTGGGCCAGAGGGTAATTGAAATAGCAAACAAACTGTGTGGAAATTCACTGGAGACACAGAAATATGATGAGCTTGTAACACAGCTAAATGAATATTTTAATCTTCAGTCATCCAAGTTTATTGCTCAATTGCACTTTAAAGGGTGAAGGCAAAGAATGAGAAAATAAAAGAATATTTCATTGGTTTAAGAGAGATGGCAAAACCATGCCTTTACGGTAAATATTTAGAAGATCTTCTAGAACAACTATTATACGGAATAATTGATGACCAGTTTAGGCAGATCTTATTGGCAAAAAAAGATGTTCTTTACGAAGATGCTATCAGATGTGGAATAGCTTATGAATTTCTCCTTGACCAAGTGAGAGTGTTCAGAACTTTCACGAGACCAGAACCACTTCAAACTACAATATTTAAAACATTTGGGGTTAAAGCCAAAACTGATAAACAAATTAAATGTTACCGATGTAGAAAAATCAGCCACAAAGCCCATGATTGCAATATTCCAGAAAGAGAAAATTATCGGAAAATAGCTGAGTATCCTGAAAGATGGCACCACCATACAAAGCCATGCAGAGTGATGGAAATTAGCTACATAAAAAGTGCTACTATAGATGAATCTGATCAAATTATGCTGAATGTAAAACTATTTGGCAAACCATTAAGCATGGAAATTGATAGCGGATCAAGGATATCGCTGATAAAAAGCAGAGATTGGGAAAGACTAATTCAGAATCTAAAATTCTCTCCAAGGGTACAGAAAACTCAACTTAAGGCCTGAGATGCTTATACAAATCCCATAAGGATATTAGGAGTTGCAAATGTAAATGTAAAACAATGGAAACTAAAGCAATACTACCAATATATATCGTGAACAGAGATATTAACCCGATCATAGGCCATATGCATTATAAAAAAATCGACCTAAAATCGCGCCAAAAATAATTACACCAGCTTGTTCATAATTAGAACCAGGAAAATTAAAAACCTTGCCTGTAAATATAGAGTTAAAAGACAGAGGAAAACCTATTGGAAACTACCTATAGCACAGCAGAAATTGACACATCAAAACCACCATCAACAAACAGCAAATTGGTGAAGAACAGCAAAGACCACCAGCAACCGTCTCAACTCAAAGACTATGTTAGGTGAAAAACCATATTTCTGGAGTGGAGGAGGAATGCAGTATTCAAGGTCAAGGTATAAACATATATAATGTATAATGAATATATAAATAATAATAATTGTTTAAATATAATGAATATGTAAAACAATAATAATAATTGTATAAATGTAGAATAAAAGTAATAACTGTAATGTATAATAAATATGTAAAATAACTGTGTAGTAATTAAGTATAACGATTGTGTAAAATTGCAATATTGTTAAATCATAAAAAGTTGTATAATAATAGAAAGCCCTGCTGACCTTATAGGGTCAGAAAACTATGTAAAATACCATTAATATGTGAGAAATGTAAAAATACTGCATGTATGTGAAAACGTATGTAAAAGCACCATATATGATTAGTAATGTAAAAGAGTCCAGAAGTCTTGAATGGTATATAAACCCCCATAACCTGATCTAATTGTTCTGAGTTTTAATTATAGTCAGAGACTCCTGCCTCTGTAAGTCCAAAAACAGGACTAGGGTATTTATATGCAAGTCACCACAACCTTACATTATTTTATTACACCTTATAATAGGCAATGTATATACTTAAAATTATTCGTATTAAACTATAATCTTACCATCTCAATTCTGTCTTTGTCCATTTATTTACTTGCTGGTCATAAGATACAGCAATATATAAACAAATGATTTAACGGTAAAAGAAATATTATACTTTAAATTCTTTAGTAGCATTCAATTAGTAGTCAGCTTATTTCAAATTACTACTTAATTGAAAGTGCTACTAAAGAATTTAAAAAAATCTTTTGTTTACCGTTAAATTTCTTGTTTATGTAATATATATATATATATTATAACGGGTATTATACTTTTACATTTATTTTAATATATATATATGACATATTTTGTGGGTTTATCCATGTTAAAATATAACTAAAGTCAATACATCGGTATATTACTTATATTTTTTAACACATATGAAAACGCAAAATATGTCATTTATATATGCAATCCATGAAAATATTCTTATCAACATTTATATATATTTCTATATTCTGAAATAGCTGGAAATGATACATTTATGAGGTAACATTTTGGTAAAAAAAAGAAAGTAGCTTATTTACGTGATTCTGTTTCGATTTTATATTGAAAAATTTTTTTTTTTTTTTTAGAAAATAATGAGGTCTTCAGTCTTATATTTAATTCCGTTTTTGATATCAGCATATATTGTAGGTAAGTAATCATTATTACTACTATTACTAGAATATAATCTTTCTTCACAGAAATAATTATTGATAGTGAAGGTTTTGAAATTATGGACAACAACTTTGGGCATGACTAATATTTGAACGATACAAAATTCAAATTATTTCACTCATTGTTTTTTTTCCTTAAGTGAATCCTATCTATAGAAGGATGTAGTTTTTTACAGAGCATAAAACATCCAAATATGATTTTCTTGGAAAAAAAATTAAATCATCTAAATAAACAATTTTTTGCACATACTTAAGCATTTGGGTTGAAAGAATAGGTGGATTCATTCTATTCTTTCTCAAAGACTTTATCTTGTGTTGGAAGTGAAAGTTAACATTTATTATTAACATTCATAAAAAAGCACATGTGCATTAGCTTGGAATGTAGAACTTTAGTTTATTACAATTTTTGCTTATTAAATTAGGTCAGATGAGCATAATACTCGTTCTGCATTTGTCGTTTTCATTTAATCATATTTCATTGTGCTTAAATTTTCGTTATAATCAGGCAATCATATATATATATATATATATGATCCTATTATTAATACTAATGACTTCCATTTACATCCTAAACAATTTTTCAATATTCTTAAATTTGAATGCCAGTTTTGATTAATTGAAATTTATACATATATATACAGTTGGTATTTTCTTGCCTGAAACTGCTCATAGAAAATACGTTAATTGTTGTGTGTTCATTACTATTATTATTATTATTATTATTATTATTATTATTATTATTATTATTATTAGCATCATCATCATCATTATTATTATTAGCATCATCGTCATTATTGTTATTAGCATCATCATCATCATCATTATTATTATTAGCATCATCATCCTCATTATTATTATTATTATTAATTAGTATTATTACTACTCTTGTTATTATAAAGAATATTTTTTCTTTGTGGACGCATGAGTAGTTAGTTGCATTTATATAAGACAAATCAATATTTGTTTTAAATATAACGATTATTTCAATAATCTGATATATATATATATATATATATTATAAAAAAAAATGCAAGTTAAAAAACTTGCTAACGCTTGTATTTATGTCCACAGATCTCCTACATCATCGTTTGTTTCATAACCAGAGTAGTTTATCACTATCTCTAACTATAACCACTCAGATCATGATTTCAGCTATTTCTATCGTCAGAAGACAGTCTTTCACTGACGATAGCAAATAGCTAAATCATGATCTGAAAGTGGAATTATAGTTAGAGATAGTAACTACACTCTGACGTTATGTAACAAAACACGCTTGATTGCGCTTTAGGACATCTGTGACATATATATATATATATATTGAAGCAGATGATCTGCTGCTCAGATCCTTTTTCATAGCCCACATCCAATCTCCTACCACCTAACTGTATTCAAACCCTTCTTTATGCACATATATCATAGCTAATAATATATATATATATATATTATTAGCTATGAAAAACATATATCATAGATAATAATATATATATATTTCTTTGGTTAGTATTATAACATAAATAATGTAAACGCGTATGTATTTTAATTTAAAAATATTTTATTTAATAATATCCTCATGTGTACGCAGCCATAAATAATAAATATCTATATATTTCAGTGTAGGAGATTGTGAATAAATTAATTAAGTTATATTAGATATAGGGTATCATATATAAAATGTATTACTTTTTCATATAATTTTGTAGCCAGAAGGGATGCAATCTTGTTAAAAAAGTCTCTTGAAAAACAATTACCTGGAAGACCCCTTAGATTAAAGTAAAAGATTACGAATTGGTAATAATAAAATAAACCCATAAGTGGAAATTGTCCATGCTAGCTTGTTTTAAAATCATAAGATATATTTTAAAACAATCATTCGAGAAACTAATAACAAACTTGCATTGTTTCAAACATCTTACTAGATAAGAGTATCCGGTCAAACTATTCCAGATGAAACTTAAGTGCTTAAACTGCCTCAGGTGCAGCAGTAGTTGCTAAGTTACAGCTTCAAAATAAAAGTATAGATACTGCTGGATTTGAATCCACAAAGGAGGAGACCATTAAATAACTATGTCACTATACATATTCCATGCCAGTTTTGATTCTCACACAATGTGGCATGAGTAGGGGAAATTTCATCTTTTCCCTCTGTTCTAATATGCTGTTCCCAAGAACGAAGCTCTGCATTCCATACCAATGAACTTTATATATTTTTCCAGTGAAAATGAAATGCTAATTTTCAAATAATAATGCTACCCTAGATCTAGTGAAACAATACTGATGGACTGACTCCTAGTGAAATCGCTCTTCTAAATAAGCAAGGTAAAATAACTTTGACTGCTTGCAATTCTTAAATTCTGCCTTCTCTGTAATATTTATATTTTAATTATCTATTTTAAATGTCTTCAAAATATGTATTCTTGTAACTCTATATAACTAATCAATATTAAGCCTCCTATAAAATGTTTTTCCTTTTCTTTTAATTCCAAGTGGCAAATAATATTTATTTACATTTATGTATTTATGCCAATAATATTTTAAAATCGCAAGCATATAATTCCTTTTCGTTTCCCCACCATCATTTACCGGGTAAATGACTTATAATTTGATCAAAACAAGTCTTATTCAACTTGCCCAGTTGCTCGCGATTTTAGATAAATAAACTAATTATATTTTTATGTTTACTGTAGAAAAACAGATTGACATCTGTTTTTTACATTTTTTTCCCTAAATAATGCTCTATCTTTTATTCTTAAATTATATTATATATGTGAAATCCATCTTAGCTTTTACCACCACCCACTTATTTTGTAATAATTTATATATTTTCACAAGGGCATTGATTAACCAAAATTGAGATTTATTAAATGCATGAGAAGTAATGAATAATATTAAGTAACATAATGTAAGAAAAAGGGGGATCTTAAAATCTTAGTTTTATATTTAAGTATAATTATTATCCATGTTTCCTTAATGAAGCCACATCATTACGCTGAAGATTTCATAATTTATGGGCAATAAATATGTTTTGATAATCTTTTATCCTTAGAGTTATATATGTATTATATTATATTATTAAGCATTACATGCATAAAGGCCACTTCGTTTAGATATATTCGTGCTTCTTTCTCACATAAATGTATTCGCACAGTAGAGCCCCATTGTCATTTTCTATGTCCTTAAACCAGGCTGTAAAACCACCCTGGGTGCATCCTTGGTGTTATGTGCATGCTTTATACAGGGATCGCTCTGGAAAATCCAGCCCGATAATGACATAGCCAACCGTCATTCATCTCAATACCGACCCTGTCTACGTTGCAGAGGAAATTGGTAAACTTTGTTATAAAAATTCATGAAACACACTCCAGTATCTATAATTGGAACAACCCAATCAGCCACCATGCATGCACCAACTTTCAGTGTCTTATTAGTCACCCAGAAATAATCATAAGCCTTAATGAGATGATTTCTTTAAACAGACTTATTTCCATTAGTGTAATATAAGTAGTAATGCGATAAATTTATTATCATTATATAATTATTCATTATCCACCCCATGCATTAATTAGCTATAAATCCATTTAATAATCATATTGAATGTAACCAAATATAATATCTGCTTGTAAAATTATATTATCTTTTTAAATTAATTAAATGCTCTTTTCATCTCTGGGGGTGTATAATAGTATTCTAGTAATGTATTCCAATAGTGTTAATTCATTAAATCACACATATATATTATTGGCATAGCCTCAAATCTTATGTTGTCATTAAATATGAATCAAACACACACACACACACACACACACACACACACACACATATATATATATATATATATATATATATATATATATATATATATATATATATATATATATATATATATATATATATATATATATATATATATATATATACTCATGAGGCTAATGTCAGCTAAATAACCCAACATAATTTTGTTATTAATAAATCTTAAATATATATATATATATCAAACTCAAACCATTGATTTCCTTTAGTTAAGTTAATATATTAAGTTATTACATAAGCTGAAATATGATTAGATGATTCCACTCAATACACAATTAATATGCTAGGTCACGAGCCTTCATTGCTCATAAAATATAGTTAGTTATTAAGTTATTTTATCATATAAGTTTAGCCTAGAGTCTTTTTGTGTCTCCGATGACCGATGCCGGTGGTGAGAAGTAAATTAAGTCTATGTCATCGGGATTGTTGTTTATAATGTTATAGATCTGGGGAATATGCAAATAGGGCAGAGTTCATGAGTGTTCCTGACCTGTGTATCTTGCGCATGATTGGATTCGAGATACTTTTGCCTAGATGCTAGATCTTGTTACGTGAACATACAAATATCGACCGGCACATTTTTTTTTCTTTTCCCCGGGTTTGTCGCATCAACGTAAGGCTTTGAATACAAACACCCATATACCTGATATAGTAGTAGATAGTGATAGATATAACATATGTTTTTAAAAAAGAAAAAAAATTGAAAAATTTATTGGAAATTTTTTTTATAAACACGCAGCTTAAAAATTTTTTTTAATATTGGCACACACTCCCTGTGAGTCATTGTTAAGATAAATATAAGTATTTTTCTCAGTATATATATAAAAATATGTTTCAAGTAAATAGTATGTCATATACTCAGTATTTTTTTTTCCACATAAAAGTTTTAAAAGTTTTTTTTCGTTATCACGAACATATAAAATAAATTAAGTGGCAGTTTTGTTTTCTTTCACATGTATGATTTGAATAATGATAATGTTATATAATGTCATTCCTTATCCGTAAATATTTATTACATGTATAATTCTCATGAGTTTTTTTTAAAAATAAGTAAAGAGAAGTAACAGCTTTTAAGGGACTTTTATTTTCATATTAATTAGAGATAAAGAAGTGTTTTCCCAAATAATGTTTATAGTTTTCGTATACATGTAAGTTTCCAGTGATATAAAAGAGTGACAGCTTTTAAGGGGCTCTCACTTTTATAAGATAAAATCTATTTTTTCAAAAAAGTGAATAAGATGTTTTATAATGTTTTTTTCTTGGTCATAGACGTCAAATTACATGCAGGATGCCCGAAAATAAAATAGTGGTAGTTTTAAGGGGCCTCCACAGTTATAATAACAAAGTAAAAAGTATGTTTTAAATAGTGTTATATATATATATATAAAATTTCCATAAATGATTTTAATAACAAAGTATTTTCGAGTTTAGAGTATGATAAAATAGTGGTAGCTTTAAAGGCCCCCCCCCACATTTATAATAAAAATAAAGTATGTGTTCTAAATAGTAGCATTTATATATATAAAAGTTTCCATAAATGATTTTAAATAACATAAAGTATTTTCGAGTTTACCGTATGATTAAATTAGTGTCAACTTTTAAGGGGCTTTCACATTTAAAAATAAAAAGATAGTAAAGTAGTGTGTGCGCTAAATAATAATATAATTTTTTTTTCATAAATGCTTTAAATAATGATGTTCTATATAATTTTTTTAATAAATGTCTGAGAGAATTAAATTAGTGACAGCTTTTAAGGGGTTTTCACATTTAAAGATAAAAAGATAGTAAAGTAGTGTATGTGCTAAATAATATATAATATTTTTTTTTCTAAATGTTTTAAGTAATGATGTTAAATATAATTTTTTTTTCCTTGATAATACATTTTTTAACTAAATATTTTAAATTTATAATATTTCCAAGTCTTAGTTAAATTAGTGACAGCTTTTAAAACACTGTTAAAAATAATAAAATAAAGATCCTAAATAATCGCAAATGTGCAGATTTTTTTTTGAAATGTTTTTAATAATATTCATGTGTTAATAACTGCCTCAAATCAATGAAAGAAATAAAATAATGATAGTTTTTGTTACACTTTCATTCTCTTATATATATACATATGTACTAAAGCCATAATAATTTTTTTGCTAAGCTGTGTGTATAACTATTTAAGTATAGATTTTAGAAAAGTATACAACCCAATAATAGCGGATCATCTGGTCAGGTCATATACCCCTATTCCTTTGGCTGGTGCCTGGTAGCAATACCTCTATAAATTTGCCAATAGGTGATCAAGTTATTTAGAATAAAAAGAGTTTAAAAGCAATGAGTCATAATAAAAGTTATATAGATTTTATTTTATTTTTCCAAAATATGTGTATCAAGTGTATCAATGCAATCATTAATCATTTTTTTAAGATGTTTCAGGTGCTGAAGAACAACTCCAAAAACAGACCACAAAAGAAGACATAAAGAAGGCCAGGTAGAAGTTACAATAATTTTTATTAGATACAGGACTTTGCATTAAAGAGGTAAATAATAAATAATTAGTATAGATATATATGTTTCGCAATAAAAACTAGATCTAGAAATAATTAATATTAAGAAATAAAAGGGTAGGATAGTGATCGTTATTTAAATAAATATAGATTAAGTATGGGAATGGGAGAGTAGAGTAAGGGAAGAATGTGGAATGGTGGGAGGAGGTGTTCATCCATATTGAAGTTGAAATAAATAACCATAAACTTATCTGGTTAATTTAAAAAAAAAAAAAAATTTTATCTAAAAATCTAAGAGACAAATGGAGGACAGTAGTGAGGATATGGACCAGGAAAAGACATTGAGGTTGGGTAAAATTATTTTGTAAAGTAATGACACACCCAAGGAGGTCGAGAAGCCACCTGAAACTATGGAAACAGTGCTATGATTGTTGCAGAGAATGGAAAAGAGATTTGACAGTTTGGAGGCAAAGATCGAGGATGAGAGCAGAAAGACAAAGGAGTGGATGGCCACTACATGGGATAGCATGAATAGCACCATAGAAACAAAGGTGGAGGAGGTGCGAATAGAGTGCCAACAGGAATGTGAGGACATTTATAACAAATTTGAGAGGTCTCTGGAGGACCACAAGTACGAGACTCTGGACACCATCCAATAAATAAAAGGAGAGTTTATAGCCAAGCAAGACAAACAAGAAGCCACCTTTCATGTATGTATTAACAAAATTAAGGAAGAGATCAACTGTATAAAGGAAGATAGGACAAGAACCAAGGAAAAAGTGAGCTTCGAGGAAGAAAGACCAGGACCAGAGAGAATGACAAACAGACCCCAGCTTCTGCTAGAAACCTGTGCGACAAGGTCAACACCCATTATGTCCAAAAACAGATATTATACCCACCGATATCACTAAACAAGTTCATCCAAGTCAAGGCGTTCAAAGAAGACATCGGAGAAAACCTGAGCATGCACATAGACAGCCTGCAAGAATCAACAAGTGCCAGCAGTGGACCAGGTGGCCCTCACTGTCCATTATTTACAGGGAAATACCAAGTCATGGTGGGACTGTTATGAAGATAAGCCACCAGACTTTGAAAGTTATTCATTTGCCTTATTGAGAACTTTTTGGAGCGAGAAGTGCCAAGATGGTATTTACCATGCAATTTTAAAAAAAGGTCTATGGTTCTATTAACCAGGAGACCGACACACAATTTTTCATCCAGCAGGTGGCACGTCTCCAATCGTTAACAGCATTCCCATTCACAGAAACTCAAATCATTAGGGCAATACAGCAGAATATGCCACCCTATGTACAGCAGATGATGGTGGGATGTCAAGTTAGGAAGATAGAGAAGATGTCCCAATTTCTCACATCCATCAATCACTCACCCATACAAGTGGAACCAACCAAATATCACCCCAGATCCATGGGGCAACCATCCAGATACCACCACAACTCATGGTGAGATGAACCAACTAGCATCAAAAATATGAAACAGCAGATAGAAGAACTAGATAAATCTGAGCTGGACAAATAGAACATGACAACATGGATATGAAATGATAAATGACAGAGGACTTTAATAATTTGTACAAATAATAGCATAGTTTATTATTATTATTATTATTATTTTATTTTATTCAGTTAACCAAGCAGTTTTTTTTGAAGACAGTGAAAAATTTTCCAGTAATATAGCAGAGAGGGTAATCTATCATAAATAAGTCATAAAATTTCTAATATAGCAGAGAGAGGGTATTCTATCATAAATGAAGGTCATAAAAATTTCTAATATAGCAGAGAGAGTTAGGACATTTAGTATGAGTCAAAACAAGGTAGCGCTCTGACAGAGTAAAATAAAAATTTCTTTTAAATACATCGTCAATCCAAAGTTGTTCTTTAGTTACCTGGACATCAAGTAAAAGCTTTTTTTTTTTCTTTTTTTAAACATTTTACATTTTTTTCGGTAAGTTCGGGAAAATTAAGCAGATGATCTGATGCTCAGATCCTGCTTCACAGCTCACATCCAATCTCCTACCACCTAACTGTATTTAAACCCATCTTTACACACGTATATTATATTAAACTTATACATTACTATCAAATTTATGTTAAGTCGAGTCTCTGAACTAAGCTATGTGTTTGTTTCAAGCACCTTGCGCATTCAATGGAAATAGCACATCTTTCATTGATATTAATTGATTAGAATAAAATATGTATTTGTTAAACTGCAAGTTTTTAGAACTTTATAAAACATGTATAACCCATAGACACTTTTTATATGTTGTTAAAATGAGGTTGCCTTGATAATAGTTAGATCATTGATTACATAGAAATTATCTGGTTCTTTTATATATATATATATATATATATATATATATATATATATATATATATATATATATATATATATATATATATATATATATATATGAAAAACAAAAAAAAAGTTAAAAACTTGCTAATGCTTGTATTCATGTCAACAGATGGCATTCTACCAAAAACAACATCAAGTGTATGTTTGCATAAATGTCAGAGCAAGCATTCACTATCTCTAACTTTAATAGTGAGTGCTTGCTCTGATGTTTATGTAAACATACGCTTGATGGTGTTTTTAATTAAAGTTAGAGATAGTGAATGCTTGCTCTGATGTTTATGTAAACATACGCTTGACGGTGTTTTTGGTAGAATGCCATATGTTGACACACACACACACACACATATATATATATATATAAACAGAAACACATATATATATATAATGATAAACAGAGACACAGTTTATTTTACAGTGTGCTTGACTGAGATAACCCCTCTCACAATGACTTTCTCTTATAGAATCAAATAACAATTTCAATTACTAATTACATTAGTGTTTAATTAATAGTTTAAAACTTTGTAAAACTTGTACTTTTCAAAGTATTCAGAAATGATAATAAAGAAGAAACAATTTGTTTTTAACATAAATATCACATTTTACTAACGTGTAATTTGTATGCACCCTACATAATAATAAAACATGCAATTTTAATGATTTTTTTGTTCATTTATTTACATTAACTCTTATGGAGTTTACCTGGCAGAAGCGTGTCAACCATTTTTTTTTTAAATGTTCCAGTTTAAGGCGTCTCGAGATTATAAATGGTATATACAATATGGCTGACTCTTATTTTTATGAATACGATTGTTTTTAAATGATAAACACAAGGAAGACCAAATGTTTATAATTAAAAAAAATTGTAAATTAAAAAAGAACATGTAGTAGAATATAACAAATGTTTACATTTCAATGTAAATGACAGTAAAAAAAAACAAACACAAACATGATTATGCAAAGTATAACATGGGTATTTCCTCGCATCTTGTTCTGTTAAATGAAATATTCCAAATTTTATCATATTTCCCCCAAAAAATATATGATAAATAAGTTTAAAAAGAATTGAAACCATCCCATGAATATAATTTTAGCAACTTCTTTTTTAATCTTTATGGCTAAGTGTTGACAATTTTGAAAATTATTCCACTACATCTTGTTCTGTTGTTAATTATTTCAAATGTTATCATTTTGCACATTTGTGCTTAAGTAATGATAATTTTGGCATTGTGTTGCCAGATTCCAAAAAAATATATATTGAAAATGTATAGTTAGCTAATCCAATCCTAAGAAATGAGCAATGACCACTAGCTTGCTTATACATGTATAACATCAATCCAAACGATTACCACGGAAACAGTACAAGACAAACCTCACTCATTACATCTCTCTATTAATATTCCCACATGAACAACACATCTGATGATGTTATCATACAATAATTAATGTTGTAGAGACAACACAAACTATTGGAGATGTTTAAAGGAAATTCATTGGTAACAATACTAAAACTAAAACGAAATAATATTGATTTAAACCAAAGAGCATTTGCATTTTTTACTAACTATAACAATAAAGCATATATCTGATAATGAAGATCCTGGGAATGCCCACTATGGTGAAGTTCTACCAAGATTTTTATCAGATTGGAGATTCATACAGAGAAGCAGTAAGCATCTGCACAAATAATGGCAGAGATTTCTGAATATTTGCTGCCTTTAGTATGATCGTTTAGGAATTCCCCAAAGCAGGAATGAACCCAGCGTTTACCACATTCTAAATGAAATTTATTGAAAAAAGTTTTAATTTTTTTAGAATTGTGAATGGAATTCATTTAAAACATTAGAATTAGCACTCCCCTAAATTTAAATCACAAGATAAAATTTTAACATTCAGTCAATACAAGTATAACATTGATTTGCACATGATATTTAAGCATTCTTTTACAATACCATTTTTGGGAATAATAATAAAATTTGGATGATTTTATTGTCAGAACAAAATACACCAGAATATTTTAAATGGAGGAATAGTGCTCACTTGAAAATTTGCCTAATCACATATTACTTTTATGTTCTTTACTTCATTTACATGTTAATTGCAACCCTTTGGATTTTTGTGTGGTTCAGCAGAATAATTCTTGCCGAAAAGTGATTTTTGTTTGTGCATTTGTTAATGTTTTTTTTTTTTAATTTTTATTTTCTGTTATTATACTTATTTATTTTTAATTACAACCTTTTAAACTTTAGTCTTTCTTTATCATTTTAATAAATATTACAATTGCGTATTGCATATACCATGTGTTGTAATACCCTGAAAATGGATTATTAAGGAAATGGATGGCAACCTTCTGCCAAGCAATTTTTAGACAGTGCATAGTATAATTGATGTCACTATGCATAACTAGTTTACTGGCCCATTGTGCTTGGTTTTTGCCAGTGATAATCTGTGTTTTACATTGAAGTTAATATATATTTGATTTAATGAATACCCAAAAAATTTTGTTCTTATTTTATTAACAGGAGAAAATTTCTTGGGAATAAAAAAAAAATATATCTCTTGTTTCTTAATTATTTTATTCATTTTTAGTTAATAAACTTTGAACACTTGTAATGAAAATTTCTGTAGTTTAATTTTGTATTTCAACATTACACACTACTAAAATAATGGCTAATTTTTAGCAAACATTTGTATTCTTGATATTACCTACCATAATTGAATTCAAATGATAGTTGAAATTAAGAGATTCAGTCCTTCTGTGGAGTATATTTTTTATACTATTACAGTTTTTATTACATTCTTTTAAAAAAAAAAAGACATTTTATTTATAATAGTCCGTATGAAAAGATACACACTGCAAATAAAATTTAGAGTTACATTAACATCAAACCCAAATGTCCTTGTTAAATTCGTCGATGGTTTAAACCCGTTTTTAATGGGCTGCTTATGTGTATTTGATTTTTATACACACACACACGTGTAGAAACTTTCAGAGAGAGTAATAGTTAAAAACAAAAATACTAAAGATATATTCTTGTAAGTTTAAATTAAAAGCTATAGTTTATTTTTGAAAACTGAAATTTATCTTATGGTTGGGAGGAGACAATCCTCCTATTTAACATCGCTGTAGTATGGGCTCAAGTGAGAAGGGCACATTATGTAAACAAAATTAATGAAAACTATTTGTAAAAAGTAAAACTGTCTTTCTAAAATTGTGTAATTATATTTTCTGAATAATAATAAAAATTACTACTATTGTATATAATTAACATTTAGCTGCTTTACTATTAAATTTAATATATAACATTAAACTAACTTCTTCCCTTATAGATTATATGAATAATATTTAAAATAGCTTATTCTAATGCTAATTTATATCGCCAAGACATCTAAATTTGATACAATGCATGTGAAGGATAACTAACTAGTCTATATAAACATTTTTGTCAAATACTGGAATAATCTTTTAAATATATATATATATATTTTCAGATTCAGCTCTATATTCTACTCTATATTCTAAATATACTGTACATGATACTAATTTAATTTCAAATTTATCACAACCTAACTGTGGTCTGCAACCCGGTTTAAGAGTCAAACGCATAACTGGAGGATTACCAGCTCAAGTTGGAGAGGCACCATGGATGGTAAGTTCTATTTGCTCGTTACTGAATCTGCACCCGGCTAAATTAAACAAAAATAGTTTGTAAAGCAGATGTATGTAGCCAAGAAATAATTTTATATAATATAGGAGGAGGAATTGCTTGAGATAGAGGGTGAATATATATATATATTGTAACGATCCGGAGAAAGCGACTTACGTTAACTGCACTACAGGGCGCCATCTAGGCATTTGAACCTAGAAAAAATTATAAAGTAGGCAGATACGTAAGTTAAAAAAAAAAATTTTTTTTTTTTTATTTTGATTCTGGTCGTTAGCCCATGTCATTAGCTCAGTGGAATAGCAGAGATTAAATAATATAATATCTTATCTAATTATATTTCAAGATTAAAAAAATAAATAAAATAAGCCACTGCCAGTAATTAACACACAAACATTTATTTATTTCACATATATATAAGATTTAAAATTATTTTAGTATTAGTTTTACAGTTCAAAATTTAACCTACATTTTTAACTTTGATTTTTGACTTTAATTTACATTTAATTACTATTATATTCTAATTTTACATTTTAATTAAGTTCGCACAGATAAATTTCTGAAAGCTTGTTTATAATGTTGAATATAGATTGGTTACATAGATTTCATGGTCAAAAACATTTCAAAATAAACATAAACGATCAAAATACAAAATTATTGATTATGACAATTGCGGAGGGAAATTTATATGTAACCCAATAGTATTCACCATAAGATACTTGCATTGTCACCAATAACTTAAAAGACATCCGAATAAATACATTTTAGATACTCACCGTAAGGTATCATTATTTATCGAATGTCTATATATTTTGTCAAATATGGAAATGCAAAACATAGTTAACAAACAATCCATGCAAGCGTCTATAAACAACTTAAATTTAATGCATTTTTATTTAGGGTCGAGTATGAATAGACCACATAAATTTGCTTTTGAAAATAAACATTCTATCCCTATTTAACCTTAGGCTAAAATTCGCAGTCAAACTGGCATCAATCCATCTGATATATCGATGTATTCAATGTAATACGAAATATGGCAGCACCAAAAGTTAAGAGAAGAAATTGCCTCTCGAGAAATAGGAATATGACATCTATCAGACAAGAAGAGCAATAAAAAAAAACTCCATAGAAAGGAACTGCGCTCTGCGTCTTATAATTCCTTCCATAGGCAAAATGGGAGAGTGCGGCGTATGAAGCGATTCTGCCAGTATGCGAATCTCCGACTACATCTACTAACTACATCAATATATCCAATCCATTGACCCAATTTAACAATGACACAAATAACCTAAGATTACCCTCCCCTAATATAACTTTACAAATCTATACAGCCATTCACACCCAACTTAAGTTTAACATTGATATATTTTAATTCATCGGAAAACAGAAATCATAAATAAACTTAAAGAACAAAGTTAAATAAATGGAAATGATTTTAAATAAATAAATAACAAATACATCAAATAACATTATTAATGAAGAATTTAGTTTGGTCAGATAGGATTCTATTGCATTATTTACTAAAAAGTTTTAAAATTTAGAGTTCTTATTGTTTCAAGTGAATATAAAGTTCTTACGATTTTTAAAACGTCCAACTTTAACCGTTGCTTGCCATGAATGTAAATCCCCACGCCGTCCTAAAGAGGTTACTATTCTGAAGGCCGATTTATTTATCCATCCGGAGATTTTTGCTTTAACTAGTCCTTAATGTAGAAAACGATAGTTCATTTCTGTTTCTTTCTTAGCAGAACTGAAGGGATTGAATGGTGCATCTCTTCAATTCCTTCTCCCGCACCTCCGCACTAACACCTATCTGTCACATCGTAATAATCATACACTAACTAATAATTTCCAAACTTGTCCTTTTTATATTAATGTGAAGGATTGAATTTACATTACATCACCGATGCGATGGTCCTTTCGCTGCGGTCTGATTCCATAGGGATTTCTTCTTATTTGCTAACAGTTTCTATTGTTTTCCTATCTGACCAATGTTTTTTCATTTAAATGCCCAAGGCTGGTTTACATTTAACTAATTAACAATCATTTCCATTTCTGATTAATTAACCTGTTTTCCAAATCAAAAATATATTTAAAGATAAATTTAAAGATATAATTTTATCTCCAAATCTTTTTAAAATTTAGTTTTAAAATACTTTTTCTTTAATAAAGTTTTATTTTAATAATTTTTCATTATCTGTGCGATTTAATATATACGATTTAAGATGATATTTAATTTCAATTTTTAATTCTTAAAGAAAATTTTTAAATGCGAACTTTATAATTTACTTTCATGTTTAATAAATATATATAAAAAAAAAACAATGTAACGAACGTCCGTGCTCGTTACAATATATATATACACACACCCACAATTACTTAATGTGATATGTCGAACTATTTCCATCATTTATGAGTGAATGTTAAATGTAAATAACATTTTAAACTTTCCAAATACAAACAACTTGTTAGTAATAACACACAAATAGACAATACAGGTTAGTAATTACACAATGTTTCGAGTAGTATTTTTTTCCACTCTTCTTCAGGTGTTGCTGGCCTATATTCACAGTGACAATATTCACTTAGAAATTGAACTCTCACCTTTAGATACTTGTATATCGAATTTTAAGGCAAATGCTCTACCAACTGAGCTATTCTGTTTGTATTTGGAAAGTATAAATAAAGTTAAAAATTTTCTTTACATTCAACATTCACTCATAAATGATGGAAATAATCCAAGATATCACATCTTATAATATACCATCATTACAAACCTTCAGACCCACAATTACTTCTCTATAAAACTGCTTTAATATTTCAACCATCAGACTGGTTTTCATCACAAATCACAAGAAAATGTTTATTTCCAGAATTTCCATGCTAAAATATTACAGACTATTACATATCAGATAACAAAACTAATTTTTATAGGCTAAACTTAAAAAAACTTTGTGTGAAAAATTTAAAGAAAAAATATTTACAAAACTTTGTATAAATACCTTTTTAAAAAATACAAAAAAATTTTCACAAAAAACTTTTCAAAATTAAAATATATAAAACATCAATAAAACTATACTATTATATATGTACACACCAAAAGTACTGTTATCATCATCATCATCAACCATTACCAATCTACTGTAGGATGAAATTCTGTCCAAGTTCAATCCATCTTTTCCTATCTTTAGCTTCTCTTCTCCACATCACCCCCGCACACCTTCTTATTTCATCCATCCATCTCACATGTGGTCTCTTTCTGAGTGTTTTACGGTCTCTTGGAATCCAGTTTAAAATTTCAATTGTCCATCTATTTTCATCTCTTCTAACAATATGTCCAGCCCAACTCCACTTCAGTCATTTAATTTTTTCAATGAGGTCAGTAACACCTGTATGTTATCTTACCCATATATTGCATTTTCAATCCCTTCTTGCTACTCCCAACATGCACCTTTCTATAAATTGTTTGAGTGATCTGAAATCTCTGTTGCTCTTCTATTAAGTGTCCTAGTCTCAGATCTATAAGTAAGAACTCGCAAAACCCATTTATTATAAATCTTCCTTTTCAAACATATAGGCATATTTCCTTTTAGTACCAAGTTATTTCTACTAAAGCACTCCAACCAAGATTAAATTATTAACAAAAAAGTGTTTGAAAGATTGTTTATAAGAGTATGTGTATTGAAACACATACTCGTTTACGGTTTTTAAAAAAAGAATGTCATTTTATTTGTTTTGTTATAAAATTGATTTTGAAAAATAGTTTTTTACCTCTTGTTATTACTTTCTTATCAAATTAATTAAAGACAAACTTTCTATTGCATTCTTGTTTGTTTATAATTGATTTCTAATTTATCTTAAGTATGTTGAGACTTGTTTTTAAATATTTTTGAACTAATTATAAATAAGATTAACCCTGGAGAGAATCTTTAATTAGGATTAAGACTGAGATATAGTTGCCCTGTTGAAAAATTACTAATTAAAAATAAAATGTTTTTGGAAAGATAAGAGCTCTTATAATTAGACCTGGGAATGTGGATGATTATTCTCCAGCTATTGTTGTTGACTCTGCTTTTTAGTGTTTCTACAACTTGCAAGAGATCAATTTTATTGTTGTGCTGTTATAATTTCTTCATTGCCAAAACTATATGCAAGGAAAACTGCTTAAATAGTATTTTCACCATGATGGGCTAGGCCAACTTAAAGATGGATCCCGGAGCCAAATTGTTCTGCAAAATCATTTCATAAGAACTCAAATTGGAACTGTACTCCAACATTGCCTCCTGCCTTCTTGTAAAAATAAAAGCCTAAAGTCTTCACCGTAGTTTACCATGGAATAAATTATATATGCTGTACTGGAAAATATCAGCTAATTGTAAATAAATCATATATATATAATAAAATATCTTTACTAACAACAAAATGATATATAAAAATAGCTGTAATATAGTCATATAATCATCACAAATAAAAATAACATAAAAAAGCTTTTTTGGCAAATTTTAAATTTTTGCCCTTTTCAATATGTATTAATTACAAAAATAACTTATACTGCATACATAGTGACATCTACTGGCTCTATATAAAATTAACACAAGCCTAATTGTAAATTTATACCTGGAGGTAGCATGTATCCTTTATTCCTTCCAGAGCAAAATTTTAAGTCTCAGCTTAATCTTAAAAAAACTATTTTATTGTATCATTTGTTTATTAAATTGAAAAAGATTTAGAGCATGTATTCTTTTTGCTTTTCCTTGTATTTTTTAGAACTTTGATATAAAACTCCATATTGAATTTTTTAAAATACTGACCTGAGACACAATTTTCACAATAACTTCAGTTTTACTCATGTTAGAGCAACATTAATGGAAAGGAGAAAAACTAAGAGAAACAATAAATATAAGACAAATAGTGATAACCATTTAAAAAATAAGGAAAACAAGTTTCAACATCCAACCTAATTATTACTTCATTTTTTGTTCATAATTTCTAATTTATCATGAACTAAGTATTAATTACATCTTCAGTTAAATGTATTCCTCACAAAAATTATCTTTAAAACCATGTATAATATGTCTTACCTGAGATAATCCTGGGTTTCAGAATCTCCAAAAGTATTCTCATATTAGAACTTTAAAAAATTACAGTAGATATGAATTCTATAATGAATGTAAATAAATATAATTTATCAACACACACCAACTACAAACTAAAATTAATAAAAAGTATAATTTAAAAAAAAAAATTAAAATATTAAAAAAATTTAAAATTTTATACATATGAGCCTGTTATTTTTTGTCTTTATTGCTTCATGGAAAATTACAAAATTGATAAAAAACAAAAAAAATAAATAAATACTCTGCTTGATTAAAACTTCTGTAAAAATACAAATTTTCTCAGAATTTTTTTGTGGTAGACATTTTGAAAAGCCATGTGACTGAATTATCAAATGACCATATTTTGGTTGACGTAATGATTACAGTTTTTTACATCAGTAAAGAAAGAAAACATGTCAACCGATCAATAAAGATGCATGACTTACCCACTTAAAAAGCCAAAGTCTTGGAATCTTAGTTTTAACATTCTAAGTTTGCTTTCAATTTCATTTATTAGAGAATGTATGGAGAGTTTATATTTTTATATCTTTAATATATCTATTTATATGTCTAAGTTTTTCTAAATGCGTTAGCAGTCTTCCATAATTACAATTTGCTCACTTATTTGTGCTTTTTGCAAACCACAAAATTTTTTGGCTGGTGGTTTATTGTGGTTATTGTTCTGATTTTCTGTAGTTATAGTTTTCTTTTCATATTTTTTAGATTACATAAGATCATAAACATATTTTTCTTTTATCTTGCATGTAATATTTACTGAGGCTATAACCTCGACAATATGCATATAAAATGCGATAGAAGGGACCTTTATAGGTGTTTTAACATGGTTAAAACACCTGTAGAGATCCCTGCTATTGCATTTTATACGCATATTGTTGAGGTTATAGCCTCAGTAAATATTACTTATGTAATCAATGTGTGTTAAATAAATTTATAATTACAATTTTATCTTGCATGTAAATCGGCCTCGAATTGTTTTAGGTAGTATATCTAAGGGCTGTCCTACTGGCAATATGACATTCTTTACTTGATGCATGATTTTAGGGCAAGAAATGCTTGCTGGTGCCATTTTGTCAGGTTCCTGCAAGACCATATATTTTTCATATATCTCTTAATCAGAAAACTAATATTGTTCTTTTATAAATTGCCAGCAGGAAAATAATAATAATTCCCTTTTATAAATTATGGTGAGAGAGCTTTTTTCTGCTAAAGTATTTAATGTCTTATTATTTTCTACTCATATTTACTCTGATAAAATACTTATCAAAATCTAGGTCAACATTTATATGTTATTAGCTAGATTTATTTAACCTTTTTGTTTTAAATCTATATGTTAAAATTTATATTACTGTTAATAAAATTTTCAAACTGTTTAATCTTTATTTGTCTGACATTTGTCTTAGTACTTTTATTTCTCAAGTGTCTGAACAATATTTAAGATTTCATGCTTCTCTCTGAAATTAATCAGCACAAACCATCATCCTCATCCACCTTTGATCACTGTAAATAAATTTTCCATGTGATGTGAAGTATGGTAGCTTCTTTTTAAATGCAAGAATCTCCGTAATTATACTAAAAGAAGACTTGTTAGTTACTTAATTTATCTTCCCAGTCTAAGTTTTCCCATATTCTACTCCATCCCATTTCCACAACATAAACTTTGTCAACTCTATAGCCTTTATATCTAAATCTCCCATCTTTTTCCAAACCCAACATAAAAAAAAAATAATATATTTTCTGTATAATCATTTTTTTCATATTTATTATGTGATGTTGTGATGTGATGTATTGTGGCTTCTCCTTAAACGAAGTCAAGAATATCTCGGCATTTACAACCAGATAAACCTATTAGCCACATTATTTTCCATTCTCCACTCTAATTTTTCCCATATTCTGCTCCATCCCATTTCAACAGCATTATCTTTGTCAACTCTATAGACTTTATATCTAAATCCCCTGTATCTTTTCTCAAACCCAGCATATAAAAAACAATAATTCACTTTCTGTATGATCACTTTTTTATATTTATTCTTCCATAACTTCATTATATGTACCCTTTCTGTTTTCAATCATTTACATTCAATTAACAAATGCTTTTAATCCTTTTGTTTGAGATATTTTAATTAGTAGCCATTGCATACTTGTTGCTTTGTGGATTTTGTTTATCTTTGTAGACATTGAAATTTGTTATTTACATCTTTTATGATATTTAACTTTCATTTTTTTTATTTAGCACACATATTTATTTTATGAACAAGCACTCAATTTGCTATATTTAAAATCACCATGGCATTTATGTACATATATATTTCTAAAGTCAAGTTTTAGTGTTTAAGATATTTATTATTTTAGCTTAAATGAAAAAATATATATATTTAATTATCTGATAATTTATATATTTTAGCTTAAATGAAAAAATATATATATTTAATTATCTGAAAATCAACTACTTTTAATTTTCCCCATAAAACTATGAATTAATTGCTTTTTAGCAAACTATTTTTTTTTAAACACAAAAAATCTACTAACTACTTTCATTAAACTGTTAAAGAATAACCCTTTAAACATTTAAAGACTTCTATCCTGACTTAACCTTCACGTTGTTTATGAGAACTTTATTTTTAATAATTGTAAACACAATATGAATGAACGCTCAATAGCGTTACTATATATTGTAACAGTATCTGGGTTCGAATACGGGTGTTAAAGTAAGTAAAGTGTAATAATAATCATAAAGAGTGTTAATTGTGAGTGGTGTTATAAATTAAATAGGTTGATGCTGGAAAATTTATAAATAGTTATTCGAACTCTGTTACAAAAGAGTATGAATGTAATATGCTAATCAGTTAATGGCATAAATCTGTATATATATACATATATATATATATGTGTGTGTGTGTTATTGTAATGCGTGTGTTGAATTACTTACAGATTTATATGTGAGGATATAGAAAAGTGACTATGTACGGAGCTGTATTATTTTTTATTGAGTTTTATATATATATAGCTGTATTATTTTTTATTGAGTTTTATATATATATTTGGTTGTTTATTAATGTTGTAAGTTATAGATTTAAATAATGTCAGTAGTAGCACGTTTCTTAATGAAAAGCCATTAAGCACATAAGGGTGGTGAGTAATAAAAAGAATTGAAAGTTGCACGAGGGCAGTTTCACTTAATGAATCTGTCCACTGGAATTCTTAGAACTGGTCAAATAAGCAATTTTAGAACAATGGAAGATAGAAGTAATCTTGAGATCTGGTCATCAGCGTATGAATAGATAAAAGAAAGACGAGATTAAAGAACGTTAAAGAAAAGAACTATATTTGTTTTTGTTTTTTTTTCAGTTATTTAATCAGTGATTAAATTATTAAAAAAAAAATAGATACAGGTGATAGAGAGAATCGGGAAAAAAACAAGTAGAAATGTATTGATACAGGTGATAAAAAGCAGCAGGAAAATAAGCCAGACAAAATGTATCAAAGTGTATTATTAATTAATAAATTTTACATGATCACTATCTCATACTAGCACAATAATTGTTATTAAACAATTCAAAATACAGCAAAATACTATATGGAGAGTTTTGCTGTATTTTGAATTGTTTAATAAATTTTGTTGTAGTGTTCTCCATCAAAAATGCAGGGGTAATTATAATCATGTGAGTTTCCTTAGGCTGGCTCGGTTCAGTTTCACCACGTAGTTAAAAGGTTCTGCATTCTATATAATTGCTAAAATGTTCAAAGTTACATTTATGATAAACAAAAACAAGTTAAAAATTTTTTAACCTGCCTATAGCTTGCATTTTGTGATCAAAGATGGAGCTCTACCAATAGCCCACTTACGCTTGTTTATAGAAATGCTATGAGAGAATTGAAAATTCAATATCTCTTTCAAATTGTCCCCAACCTTTAAACCATGAAACTGAACTGATATCAGACCCATATAGCTATATAGTTTGTTTAGCTGAATTTTAAAATATTTATGTATCTCAAACATTTGTGCTTTCAAACGTATAGGAACAGTTTACATAAAGTGCTGTTCAGTAGAGTTAGGATATAGATCTAGTTTCTAGTCCCCCTACCCTTTACTGACAAAATCCAATTAGCTTGAAACCATGGTTTAAAGGTTGGGGACAATTTGAAAATGATATTGAATTTTCGATTCTCTCTCAGCATTTTTTGTAAACAAGCTTGAGTGGGCTATTGGTAGAGCTCCATCTGTGATCATATATATATATATATATATATATATATATATATATATATATATATATATATATATATATATATATATATATATATATATATATAACTTCAATATATATATATACAAGATAATTTGGACATATATATCTTAATAAAAATAATATAACTGTCATAAACCAATTATATTTTATTACCATTATATTTATTTTTATTATGATTACAATTTTGTTCTAATTAATGAACATTTTATTTATATGACCTATATATATATATATATATATATATATATATATATATATATATATATATATATATATATATATATATATATATATATATATATATATATATATATAAAAAATGTAATGTGATAGATATCACTTCAAATGTATGGTTTTCATATATGTGGTGGAGCTATCATAAGTGACCAATGGATTCTTACAGCTGCTCATTGCATTAATAGGTAAGTAAAGAAGTTAAGAACACTTTATTAAATATTTTTTAAAGTTAAACATTTTAAAATTTAATGTTTGAAATGTATGCTAATCCTCTTGTAGTGGGCTAATATTCTGGCAGATTTCTTTGTTCTCTTTCTTTAAACTTTCACTTTAACCAATTATCAGAATATAATAAATTTGAAATTGTTAAGACATCAAATTAATTTTAAAAAAATAAATTTTGTGATTAAACAGGTCTCGTTTGTTTATTTTATTTAGTCATTTTATAAAGCCAATAATTATAAATATACATACTCATGCATATATATATATATATATATATATATATATATATATATATATATATATATATATATATATATATATATATATATATATATATATATATATATATATATATATATATATATATACAACCATTATCAATCCACTGCAGGATGAAGGTCTCTCCAAGTTTAATCCATCTTCTCCGATCTTTAGCTTCTCTTCTCCACATCACCCTACACATTTTCATATTTCATCCATCCATTTTACATGTGGTCTCCTTCTGGGTCTTTTACAATCTCTTGGAATCCAGTTTAAAATTTCATTTGTCCATCTATTATCATCTCTTCTAACAATATGTCCAGCCCAACTCCACTTCAATCTTTTAATTTTTTCAATGAGGTCAGTAACACCTGTTTGTTCTCTTACCCATACATTGCGTTTTCGATCTCTTCTTGTTACTCCCAACATACATCTTTCCATACTTCTTTGAATGGTCTGAAGTCTCTGTATTGATCTTCTATTAAGTGTCCAAGTCTCAGATCCATAAGTAAGAACTGGTAAAACACATTTGTTAAAAACCTTTCTTTTCAAACACATAGGCATATTTCCTTTTAATATCAAATTATTTCTACCAAAAGCACTCCAACCAAGTTTAATTCTATGATTAATTTCCTCTATTATGTTTCCATCTGTATTAATAATCTGACCAAGGTATTTGTAACTCTTAACTTCTTCTAATTCATCATAATCAATCTTTATTTTCATATTTGGAGCAAATCGATTAAACATTACTTTAGTCTTTTTAACATTTATCTTTAGTCCTACTTTCCAACTTTCATCTGATAACTCCTGCAACATTTCCTGAAGCTCTGAAGCATTATTTGCAAAAACAACTACATCATCTGCGAAATCTAAATGACTTAAATAATCTCCATTTACTTTCACTCCTTTAGTTTCCCATTTTAATCCACAAAATACTTCTTGCAGCACTGCTGTAAAAAGTTTTGGAGATATGGAGTCACCTTGTCTTACACCTTTCTCAATGTTGACTTTCCCAGTATCATTATGTAATCTAATTGTTGCTGTTGCATTTTTATAAATATTCTTTAAAATATGTCAATATCCTGGATCTATACCTTGATGATCCAATGCTTTAATCACTGAAGAAATGTTTATAGAATCAAATGCCTTTTCATAATCTACAAATCCAAAACATAATGACAACTCATATTCATTTGTCCTTTCTATAACTTCTCTCAATACTTGAATATGATCTACTGTACTAAAACCACTTTTAAATCCAGCTTGTTCTCTTGGTTGGGTTTCAAGTATTAGTAGATTTTGAACATGATTCAGATTTGAATGAAATTAATATGAAAATAACTGATACACTTTTAAAAACTGCAACAAAGATAGCTGGTAGAAAAAAGCAGCAATTGACTAATAAAATTTCTACTGAGACTAGAGAACTTATGAAGAAAAGAAGGAATATGAAGATATGCAAGAATGATGCATTAAAAAGAATTGAATATCTCGAATTTTGTAAAATGGTGCAGAAAAGAGTTGAAAATGATATAAGAAAGTATAACTGTGAACTAGCAAGAAAAGCAGTAGAAGAAAATAAAAGTCTTAAGAATGTAAAACAACATTTTGGTATTGGTAGGAAATTTATATCTGCAATAAGGAAAAAAGATGGAATTATTACTAAAAAGAGGGATGACATTATGAAATTGGTAGAAGATTTTTATCAAGAATTATATAGTAATAAAGAACAAGTACCTTATATATATATATATATATATATATATATATATATAAAATCAACTTAGTGATTTAATATTTATAAAAATGTTATATATATATAGCTTATACTAAATTTATCATTACTATGGGATATTTGTGGAAATGCCTGAAGAGAGTCAATTGCGATTTCCACTCTGAGCTCGAATTCCAAGAGTAATGAGGTTATTAATAGAGATAGTGGATTGGATTTTATTTTAAATCACATCATCCATGGCATTCTAGATGAAGACCCAATGTCCGACTATAGGTAGATGTGACTTCCTCGAGTCCTGAAAAGGATTGTCCCATTATAATATATATATATATATATATGAAAAACAAAACAAGTTTTATATATATAAAAACATGCTATCGCTTGTATTAATGATCAATAGATGGAGCTTTACCAAGACCTCCAAACAAGCATATTAGTTTACATAAATGTCAGAGTCAATATTCACTGTCTTTTTCATTTTGCTCTACCCTCAGATCAGCTGATTTTAAGCTGATTTGCTCTCATCAGCTGATCTGAGGATGGAGCAAAATGAAAGAGACAGTGAATATTGACTCTGATGTTTGTGTAAACAAATACTCTTGTTTGGAGGTCTTGGTAAAGCTCCATCTATTGATCATATATATATATATATATTGAGCTGATAATTTCGAGCGGCTCATGTTATATTCTATATATATATATATATATAAACCACACACACACACACACACACACACACACATATATATATATATAAGGCATAGAATAATAAATAAATGCTGTGTATATAGAAAGTTATTTTGTGGTATTATTTATTAGTTTTTTTAAATATATGTATATAGTGGGTTTTTTTTTTTTGCATTATTTATTGTTTTATTTTTAATGGGATTTTAAAAAAAAACAGAATGAAACCAAAAAAAAAATAGAACAAAATGGTAGATTAGTTATTTGTTTAATTGGATTGAGATTACATCGAAAGTGATATTAAATAAAGAAAATTTTGTTTTTTTAAAACAATTTCGTAATTTTTCTGATCTGAAAAGGTGGGTGAAAAAGAGAAAAGAATTATAATTAATTCTATTGTTGTGGCTTCTAGTTAGCTGGTATTAAAAAAAAAAATAAAGAAATGCAATCACTGGCCGGGAATGTGATCAGATAAAAGGACAATGGAAAAAGGACTATAAATAAGAGACAAACATATTGTTTAATTAATTATTAATTTTTTTATAACAGAAGAGAACTATTTGAAAAATAAAAAATGTTAGAAAGCTAAACAACTAAAATCCATCTTCAGCTGGGACACCAGCCGATTCCTGTATTTCATCACTGAGAAACCACCGAAGAGAAGGCAAAACTAGCAGGCAGACAAAATTTGTTACAGTGAATCAACTCCTAGGGATCCCAAGGAACGTGTTTGGACACTGATCGATCAGGTTTATATAAACTTTACTTTTTTTCTTGAACTATTGATTGCTAAATTTAAAAACACCTAATTGGGATTATATTTAATCAGCCATGAACTATAAGTTGCGACAATAGAAAGTTTTTTTATATGCATATATTTATAATGCTTATGTTTACTTTGTCTAATTTTATTAGAAATTTGTAATTTATTTTTATTTGAATTTTTTTTTAAAGAGGGTTTTCAACTAGCTTTAGATAGGATTCAAGACTATAGGAGTGATTAAAAATAGAAATGTTTTAAGAAAGCAAATGAAAAGTTTAAAAGTGGGGTAAATATTGAAAGAGAGGGTAGGGGTTCTGAGTAATTTCTGTCTCCTAATAGTAAGCCGCTTAGTCTCTGCACTAGTCAAGATTTGTACCAATCTGGGACACACACACACACACATATATATATATATATATATATATATATATGTGTGTGTATATATATATATATATATATATATATATATATATATATTGTGCCCTTATCTATAGGTCATAACAAGGTAGAATGGTCAATTACTAAAAAAATTTAAATTTTAAGTTATATTTGTATGATATATAAATAATAGTAGGATAATTAAATTTTATAGTACAATTTAAAGCTGAAAATACCTGGTATATAAAAGTGTAATAGATTATTTAAGGGAGAACAGTTAAATAAAGCTTAATTATATTCTTGCTTATGGTTGTAAAAGCTGGCCATATAAAATAACACAGCTATAAATAGTTAAAAAGTATATTAATGGTTTTGAGTATAATATTTTAAAACTAATAAATTAAATAAATACTATATGTAGTGTTATTATTATATTTAATAGTCAAAATTAATAGAGTATATTTTATGATAAACTTTAGGATGGTGAGAATTGTATTTAGTTCTACAAGTTTAAAATTATTTTCCAAATTTTTTATAAAATATATCAGTTTTGGTAATTTATACCGAGACGTAAATAAAAAATCATTTGATAAAGTTAGTAAACATGTGACTGTATATTATATACCTTCACACACACACTTGTTAGAATAATAAAAAAGTTTGTGAATTATGAAGCTAAATATAATTGCTATCGATCCTTAAAGTAAAGGTTAAAATATTAAATATTGTTTTAATAATTGTTTTAAAAGTTTAAATGATTTTGATAAAATTATAATTGAATTTAAAAATATAGTCTACATAATATTTAAGACATGACGTCATCAATTCTTTATTTTTAACAGTCTAGTATGTTATAAAACTAAAATGTGTAAATCTGTTCGCGCTAAAAAGTCATTAACCAATCAACGGAGGTAAATTAGCAGACAAAATATAAGAATTAGACGGAGCGGTGGGAGAAGTAATGTGTAAGTGAAAGAGAAAGTAACATTTTTTTAGCTGATAACACCGTAGCTGGAAAAGTGATATAAATTTAAAATTTCGTATTTATTTTAAAAGTTCTTTTGTAACATATAATATATTTTGACTGCCTCTATATGGATTGCTAATTTTAAAAGTTATCTTACCAGGGAATTTTATTCAAGTTCAACCAAAACTTTACAGTAAAATGGAAGTACAAGGGAAAATACCTAAAAATATTACTAAGGGAAAAATATTTGGAAAGTGCCTTAGTACAGCTTTGTTTATGCTCAACCAGAAACTTATTTTTGTCACTCAAAGAAATATAATTGGGATGCTATATGAAAACTTAAAAGAGAAGTTACTTGCCATCAGAAAAAAAGTATGACGCACAAATTTTATAAATCTACTTTGAAGTTTTTTATTCTTCTCTATGGAAAAATTTAATATGCGTTTTATTATAAAGAAAAATTATATAAATGTATAATGAAGAAAGAGTGTTTATCTTTTAAAAGAAACATTATAAAAAATGTAGTACCAGAAGTTTCAAATAAAGAAAAAAGTAATAGAATCATAGGAAAGTGCTATCATGCGATTTATGGAAAGGAACCGAAAAACTTTATCTAATAGGAATTAGAAAAATATTATAAAGTATTCATTGGAGGAAATGCTTGATTTTAAAAATATGAAATTAAATTACTTAATGAAAATGGATCCACGGAAACAGAAAATTTTATTGAATATTTAAATAAATGTACCCAGAGGATCCATCGTAAAAGTCGCGCGGGAAAATATTAGCAGACAATATTAGAAGAGAATATCAGAATTAATAATTGTATTCAATATAATGAAAACCAAGGACTGTCTTCTATGAATATTTATTAAACAGAGCAGTAATGGTTTTACTTTAAATAGAACATTAAGTGACTGAAGAAGAAATAAAATAATATTTTTTTTTAGCTTTAATATGAACGGTTCCAGAAAGTTTTATGAAGAAGTACCGTAAATATAGTTTAAATATTTTTACTAATTTATTTTAAATATAAAATGCTATGTAAGATTAGGGAAAACTTATATAAACATAAATTTAGTAATATTAAAAAAATAAATATAATAGCTTAATAGAATGATAGAAATATTGTTTTAAAAATAAAATGTATGTATGGAAGTCTTATATCTACAAGAATTAATGGGATGGTGAAGCCTACAGAACGCGATCAAGAAGATAAAGATAGTTTGGTAATTTTGATATTTATTTATAATGCATAATGAATTTTTTTTTAGATCATCTATTGATTAAGAATGATGTGTGAAAGTTTAAATTATATGTATACATTATGTACAACATTTTGACATATTATGAGATAGGAGTAAATCTGAATATGCATGCAATAAGTTATTTAAAGTATAATTAATAATATAATTCGACAGAACAATTGTGTGATTCTTTTGAACTTTCATGTTGTAAAGTATTCAGATATTTTAAAATAGTTTGTATATGATAAAAATATACGAGGAAAGTAGTAAAAAGATTTTCTTAAAGAACAGCGGAATAGTTTTGAAATAAATGAATTTTATTATTGTTAAAAATGCAGATAGGAATTTGTCGATGTACTGTATAAAAAAATCTTGTGAAATAAGATCAGATAGTGACTTGGTAGTACTAGTGGAGAGGAAACCAAGATGATGTTTTTATTAAGAAATAGGAAACAAAGTATTTGGATCACAGTTAGTTTGTGTGATTTCAGTATAGCTAACTAAGCCCTATGACTGAACACATATAGTTTGGACAGTGTTTTTTTCGTATCTTTAAACTTTTTGATGTTATAATAAAGCTGAAGAAAAAGCTTTAGCATCATTCCTATAATAGAGGTTTGTAGACAGACAAAGGTCACTCCTCTATAGTGTCTTTTAAATTCACTGTGCCATTATTGTCAAGGTTTATGATGAGTAATATCCTAGTTATATTTTAATCCTATGCATCTATCTTCGCTATCCTTATTTCGTGAATCTGCATCGTCAGAGAGATATTTTCAAAGAAATAATGAATAAAATAGAACTGAAGATATGTGATCATTTATGTAAGAATAGTTTATTTACTGGAATGTATAGAATTGTGTAATTTTAAAAGTGAAAGTCCAAAATATCACAAAGAGAGAAAGAATCATATAATACAGTTTAAAATTAATTCGGAAATGAATATAAGATTTTAAAAAGAGAGAAATCTAAACAAAGTTTTTTTTTAAAAGTGATAATAAAATGTGAATGTTTTAAATAATATTTAGAAAATAAATATTGCATATTTATTAAGAAAATAATTCAATAATGTGTAATAAACATATATCTGTGCATGGTATGTTAATAGTTGTAATTATCATCCGCAGTAAGGCTTGAATGAGTATATTAAGATTAATAAACATCGGATAATTAACAATAAAACTTAATACCGAATGTAGAAGAATGTTTTGAATTTGTAGGATTCCATACAACCAATATAAAACTAGAATTTTATTGTTTTGTAGAATGTTTACTACGAATGTAATTTTGTAAAAATATAATTTTAATAATAGTAGGGATACAAAGTGTTAATGATAATCATACAAGAAATTCATCTTGTAACAAGCTAACCATAATAATAAATCCAATAATAATAATACTGTATTTTCTTAAGCATTTATAAGATAAGAGTTAACTAGGAAAATAAATAAAAGTTTGATTTTTTATAAACTAGTAAAATAATTTTGTGATAGGAGAGTAAGGATATCCAATGTACATAATGTAAAATATTGCTATTTGTTTATGTTATTAATAAACTTTGTTGTAAATTTATTTTAAAGCTTTGTGTCAGCGTTGTTATTTCTTCACATGGATGCATGATCTCACGATACATTTATAATTGAAACAGACATATAGGTTTTGCACAAAAAAAAAGGTAAACATAAAAGTGTTATAATAATTTTTAAGAATTTATTGGTATATTAAAAAAATTAAAAGATCATAATTTTATATTATTTATTGGTCATAAGTCGGTTGCCACAATATTACATTAAATTATATGATAATGTTGCCACACATATTCTGTTGTCAGATTATTAAATACCACCACGTACGTATTTATTTATTTCATTTAGGAAGAAGTAAGATTATATTATTATTATTTATTATTGTTAGTTGCTGTGTAGTATATTATGACATAAAATTCCCTTTTCATAGTTTACTACCGTAATTTTAAATCAGTTAGAATACAAGTTATGAACCTGAGATTTTCTTTATTTTATTTATTTACTTAATTTTATTTAATTGAGCTAGATTCTTATTATAAATAATATTAAGATATGATTATTATTTTAATCGTAGTGAAAAGAGCTTAGAAAGTCGTAAGAATACTATAAGTTAGTTATTTGGTATAGTAAAAAAGGAGTATAGTGTTCTTATGCCATTGAGATAGTATCATGTGGATAATATCTCAATGCAGTCTATCTTGTTCCCCGTGTCGTCACTCCATGTCTCATGAAAATAGTAAATATTTGTTAATTCATTTTAAAAATATAACCGTATTTGTATTTTAAAAATTAGAGCTAGTAATCATTTTTAATTAATGCTGGATATTTCATTTATTTATTTGTTAACTGAACTAGAACCCGGAATATATGCGTAATAAATTTTAAACACTATATAAATTTTTGGAGAGGACGAGCGGTGGGTGAGGTTAGAATATATATATATAAGTAAAAGCGCATGTTCCTTCAAGAATGGAAAATATGTTACTCTTCACCTGGGTTTTTTTTTTATTTATAAAAAAAAAAGAGGAAGAACGATAATGTTAGTCGGGTTAAGTCTATAGAAAAGAGGGAGGGAGAGGGGGTAATTATAAATGATTTGTTTCTATCAATAGTCTTGAATAAAGGAAAGGTATAAATAAAAAAAAACATTTTATAATAAAACTTTATTATTTGAAACATATGTAAGTGTTCGCGTATTCCTTTAGCGTTTATATGTAATAAAACATATGGCCGTAGCGTATACACACATATATATAAAGAAAAAAGGGATTGCAAGAGAGATTAGCTGAATCTGTCATACGTATAAAAATTAACAACCACAATATAAGATTTTTCTAATTTTGTGGCTCCAGGTTATTTACTGGTGGCGCCCTTGTATGATTTGATTTCAGCTGTAAGTAAAATCTTTGATTCTTGGCCTACAAACTTTTAGATATGAAAAGTAATGGCACAACATATATATATATATCACATCAAGGGAAGTGCATTTATTAACTTAATTAAAAGTCAATTTCTTGTCCCTTGGTTGATCATGCCAGTGCCTTTAATGAAATAAAATATAAAGGATCTTTTATAGTTGACCTGTTCATTGTTTATAGGGATCTTCAATATGATCTGAATGTGTCCAATTTGGAAAGACTTAATGAATCATTTTAAAAATCATGACAATGCATGGTTGGATATATCAAAGAAAAATGTGTTGAAAAAATTCCACTCTATATATACACCCAAATCCTACTTGAAATTTGTTTTCAAACTAGTGAATGGCTTGTTCCCAACAACTAAAGTTCTAAATAAAAGACTACATATGAATTGAGATCCAGCTGTTTGCTGTGCAAATCTGGTGATGACACTTTTTGGCATCTATTTGAAGAATGTTCGGCATTTAGGCCAATAAGAGTTAAAGTGTTCCACAGGCCAATTGTACACTTAAAACTTCTACTAAGGCAATACATTGAGCAATTTAATGCTCACAATGCAATGGTGACTGTGCATACCCTTAAGACAATATGGTATATACAAGTAATTCAACTAGCTGAGAAAATACTATAGTGAGTAAGAAACTTATTTCAATCAATGATACTTGCTAAAGAAGATCATGAATCGAATCTGGGGTAGTCCTGGAATAACTTTATGTGAGATTATCAGATAAACATTGGTATTGAATAAAAGGTTAATTCTTATGGGTGACTTATTCTTTGGCCTAATCAATCATTGTGTTATATGCTTTGCTCATTTGAGGTGCATGTCTTGGAGCAGTGGTCCCCAACCTTTTTGCACTTAAGAGCACATTCTATAATAATACCGGCCAGGTGGCAAGCACCATTTATTTTTTCAATGTAAATTTATAGTTAAATATTGTTAATAATACACATAATGTACAAAAATATATTTATTTCAAAAATAAAATTTTAACATTTGATTACAATATAATACAATAATTTATAAGAAATTTTAAAAATTAAATTTATTTGTATCAGATAAATAATTTTTTATCATGTTTGGATAGTGGCGGGCACACTTAAAATGGTCTGTGGGCACCATGGTGGCCATGGGCATAGGGTTGGGGACCCCTGTCTTAGAGTCTTCTTCTATTAGTGATACAAGTCAATCTCTTTGAGTTGACAAGATAAATAGTTAATTGCCTGCAATCTTGCATCTTAATAGTGGAGTAAATCAAATTCTTTGGGTTTTGGTACACAAAACTATAACATATTTATCATTTGTTTAATTATATAAATTGTAAATATTTATTGTGTTAATAAAAGTTTTTTTATTTAATAAAAGTTATCTTTCAATATCATTAACAATGAAAAATCAAGAGATAAGAATAATAATTCAGTGCCAAAATCATATTTAAAATGCACACATCCATCAATATCATCAACCATTATCAATCCACTGCAGTACAAAGGTGTTTTCAAGTTCAATCCATCTTCTTTAATCTTTGGTTCTCTTCTCCACATCACCCATGCACACTTTCTTATTTCATCCATCCATCTCACATGTGGCCTCTTTCTTGGTCTTTTACAATGTCTTAGAATCCCATTTAAGATTTTAATTGTCTATCTATTATCATCTCTTCTAGCAATATGTCTAGCACAACTCCACTTCGGTTTTTTTAATTATTTCAGTGAGGTCAATAACACCTGTTTATTATGTTAGTCATACATTGCATTCTTGATCTCCTCTTGTTACTCCTAACATGCAGAAAAATTTGCAGGAGTTATCAGATGAAAGTAGGACTAAAGATAAATGTTAAAAAGACTACAGTAATGTTTAATGGATTTTCTCAAAATAAGAAAATATTGATTAAAATAAGTTAGTTAACAGTTATATATATCTTGGTCAGATTATTGATGGAAACATAATGGGTGGAATTAATCATAGAATTAAACATGTTTTTAGTGCTTTTGGTAGAAATAAATTGATACTAAAAGGAAATATGCCTATGTGTTTGAAAAAAAATGTTTTAATAGATATTCTCTCTCGGGCATTGCTCCAAAACACTTTCTGATTTTCTGTTTTTTTAACAAATTGCACTTAATATAATTAAGTTTGTTATATGCCTATTAACAAGTACATTTTCTTCAAGCCAATGATAACTCCCTCTGCACACAAGTGTATCATTAAAATGGAGAAGTCCGTTAAACCCAATCCAATTTCAAATCAATTTTCTATTCAACTCTAAATATATTTTGCATAATATACATATTTTTTCGCATATAGTTTTGGTTATATTTAAGATTAAGTTGAAAAACTATTTTTTGGTACTTGATTACTAAACCTGCAATGTAGAAGGGATAGGGGAGATAGGACATTTTCACATCCACAATCAATGTGTCATGTCACGATGATGTCACATTGAAAGAAATAGTCCTATAATGATGATGTCACTAGCAATTTTTTTAAAAAAATCACACTTTACTTTGCAATCTAGTGGTTTCGTTTTTGGAGCAAATTTTTATCGTGCAGATCTCCATTTTGTGTGCTATATATTACATGGTAAGTGTCATAGAAATGTAATTAATGTATTTTTATCAAAATTAATTCCAAATTGTAATCATTTATTCTTTGTTTTGTGTATATTTAAATAACATTTTTTTTTGATTCATGGCTTCATTCTTAAAAAAATTTTTTTTTTTAAAAACTTGTTCAAAATTATTTAAAAGACAAAATCATTTACTGTTTGTTTGGTGTGTGTGTGTAATAATTCATGTCTTTTTTGGGAGTTTTTGCTTTACTTTATATATAAAAAAGGCCGTTTAAAAGTCTAAATCATTTACTGTTCATTTGGTGTATGTGTGATATTCTTTATAAAAAAGAATGTTTAAAAACCAAAATCATTTACTATTCTCTTTCCGTAATTTTTGCTAATAAAGTCGTTTAAATGTCAAAATCATTTATTGTTTATTTGATGTATATGTATTAATTAATGGGTTTTTTTTTTTGTAGTTTTTGCTTTAATTTCTTTATTAAAAAAAAAATCATTGTTTATTAGCAGTTTTATTAATATCCGAGAATTTTTTGCAATCAAGTGTATGTGAAATAGAATGATCGTTGGATGGTGTGTGATTGACGTAAAGTGTTTTTGTGAAGTATAATATTTATTTTGTATATACATGCAGCCACATATATACACAGTTATATTCATATAAATTTATATAATATCCATACATATATATTATTTTTTATAAAAATACATTTTTGTGATAGATATACTTCAACAAAACGTATGGCAGTTGTAAGTGGAAAATTACAGCCTTCAGATTATAATATCCTTCGTATACCTAACGAGTATCAAATAGAAAACTTTTATCCACATGAAAATTTTACTGAAAATATTAGATCAGACAGTGGATCATATGACATCGGCTTAATTAAATTAAAACATAAACTCCAATTTTCTAATTTAGTACAACCTCTTTGTATATTGGAGGAAGGAAAACATTTTCAGCAAATGAATGGACAACTATTTGGATGGGGTAAAAGAAGTTTTGGTAAGTTGATTTTAAAATGCTATAAATTTAACATATCCAAATAAAAAATCAAACGACTATATATAATGTGATAATTAACAGTTTGACTTACTACATTTCTGGCAGGCAACAGGTGACCTAATTTTTTAATAATAAAATCTGCAGCACAATATGCAATAAAATTCAATGAACTATTATAAATTTGTATAGGCACAACTAAAATGAAAGAAGTTCTATGCAAGTACTTGAAACATAAATCCTGTAAAATCATGTATAACTCTACTCATCAAAATTTTGGAAAGACTATAGCAATAAATATTTAATACATTACAAATCAAAATAGTCATTCTGCAAATCTGTCTTGTCGGAAAATTATATATATATATATATATATATATATATATATATATATTTTCCGACAAGACAGATTTGCATTTATATATATATATATATATATATATATATATATATATATAACTGGGTGGGGTACTATGACCTGGTCTCTGAGGCAATGAAGCATGATACCAAAATACTTATAGCTAGGCTACATAACTTCAAACCCTGCCATTCAAAACACTTTATTTGTTTTGATTTTTTTTTCAGGCACCAGCTGATTAGAGAAAGTAATTAATCATGTCCTAAATGGCTACTACTAATTTAGCACCTGATTTATTCCAACTAGCTTGATCAAAACATATAATAAACTGCTTTAATATATTTTTACCAACGGTATTAGTAAAAGAATCAATTGACAAAATACTAATTTCCAAAAAAACTTTATTTTAAATACTTTAAATTAATTAGTGAACTAATTCATTCCTAACTTGAATAAATAATGATTGTATATAATATACTGGGCATACATATTCATAAATAGACATAAGACATTAATAATATTATGATGCACACACATTCTACTACATAACCTATTTGCTTATGTGCTTTGGAAAGTTTAATGTTGATCACGCAAATAAATAGTTATTTTATGCTGGTTATAGAATTCACTTCTGTTGACCTTGAAGCCCTCAAAGATTGCAATAACTACAATAATAAATTAAAGTCACAATATGAATGTGAATAAGAAAGAAATTACTATTAACCATAGGTTTTTCAGATACACATTTCCTCTGGATAGATGGCTGCCTTTTTTATCACATGAAAGAGTTTGTGTTACCAGCTGGTTGGAATTTAGCTTCACTGATGAATGTGCTTCCATGATGCATTTCATACTGGTAGACATGTTTGAGCAGTTTAGTTAATTAGATATTAATTGTGGCTAATTAGCCACTTTCAGGTGTTTCCAGACAGTTTGAGATTGGAGTACAGTGATATACTTCTGATTAGCAACACATGGTTTTCTTGGCATACACAAAAATAAGTTTCATTTCCACAGACTGAAAATTATAGATATGTATACCATGAATAACTGCTAAAAGATACATTTTGTCAGGCCTATTAACATGTGGGTCTTGTTCTTATCCTTCAAAATCAGTTTGATTAAATTTATTAACTGAATTTCCATTTAATGTTAATTTAGTTTCCTTCTTAGATTAATGTAACTGGATAAGATATAACATTTTAATTATTCTCGTGGTTTATTTGTAGCCATTGCTAATTAATTATTCCCATTCCATCTTTGCTTTCTGATAACTTTTTATATTTCAAGCTTTATGTTCCATCTTTAATTCAATATTATTTTTATAGATACCCACATATATTTTATTTTCAATGTATGTAAAATCAACTCTTTCATTTATGCACACTCATTTCGATTTCTGTATACATTTAAACTAACTTGGTCACATATGTTTTTATTTCTTTTAAATGGAAGAAAAGAGAACATTTTTAATTTTCAAGTAAAATATTTTTAATTTTAAACTTAAAACTTATCTAGCATATATATAGTAATTTTAAACTTTACCTAAATATATCTTTCCCCCTCGCTTTTTAATTGCTTTCTCCTTTTTCATTTTCATAAACTTTGCAAATTTCTATGAATAATGACATAGCTTTTTTTTCTTCACTCTCCTTCTGGCTAACTGCAATATGTTTTAACAACAAAATTAAAACAAACTTCTTTTAAACATTTTAATATTGGCTTTGGACTTTCTAATAATTATTATTTTCCCCTCTTTCCTATTTTGTATAAAATTTTATTATAAATATGTAACCCTTAATTAGCAGTACTATATATATATTAAAACAATTCACTAGAATAAAAACTACAAAATTTTAAAAAAATGCCTATATAAATTTAAAGATTAAAATTCTTTGCTATAGCCAGCTTCAGTGTTTTCCGCCATCTTAAGTAGCAATACATTAATATATATATATATATATATATATATATATATATATATATATATATATATATATATATATATATATATATATATATATATATATATATATATATATATATATATATAATAAAATATGCTACAAGAGAAAGGACTTGAAGCTTTTACTTATGATTGGCTCTAGCTTTTATTTTATCTAAATTATTTCAGTGAAAAATTGAATCAGGTTTTATTAATACATGATCACATAGTATATTTAGAAATAAATGTTAAATTAAGTACAGTAAAAAATTGGTATATACACAGTTTTGTAAGATTCATTCAAAACTGCCTCTCCACAATAACAACACTTTTCAGGGAAAAGAAATGCATGTTTTTCATAATGTGACACTACGCTGCTAAGAAAATGAGATATCTTTCAAATTAAATGTTGTGAAATAAAAGTATATAGATTTGTTTGGTATCACAGCTAATTTATCTGGAAATAAACGTTAAATGCTCATGCAAATGACTTCTTTTAAAAAAGTAGTAGTTTATTATATGAGAAAATATTTATACAACTACCAATAAAAACAATGCAACAAGTATTAAGTCCCTATTTTTAAGAATATATATTGTAATGAAATGGACGTTTCATGTATTTAAATAGGTGGGTGTGGTCATCACAATAAACTAAAGAGTATATCTTTGTTCTTTGTACCTATTCATACCACACACACATTGATTTCATTTCAGGAAAAGAAGTTAAGAACAAACTAAATATTAACTTATACTTAATTTTCCTCATCCATATCATTTTTCATTTCCATTATCCAAGTTTCAAATGCATTGAGATTTTGCATCATCATCTAATGCAGGTTATAGTTGTATCACTTGAAATATAGAGAGGTGTGTGTGTGTGAATGTGTCATTATGTGTAAATTAATACAGTATTCATAAATATATGAGAGGACCAATTGAAAGTTGATAATAAAAAAAAAACATACAGATAGTTTTGATTTATTTTATATTTAATAACTATATTTACAACAATTGATATTTTATTAAAGAAAATTTAACAAGATTATATGTCATTGAATTAGACATTTATGGCTATTTTTTGTTTATAATTAGTTTCAAATATCCCATACCCTGATCCCCCAAATAATAGCCAATCGATATTCCTATTAATATAAATGATTTATACTATGTATTGGAATATGACTGTTTTTACATTGTCAAAATTTTTACTTAAATTTTAATCCACATATGTTAACTAATTTTTGTGTCATAGATTTCTATCTATCATTGTGGTAATTTGATATCTCCCAGCAATGTACAATAGGTATGATGATACAGACATATATAGTAAAAACTTTTAAGACAACTATTAATATGAACAATGGGAAATTCATGTGTTGTGAGTATATAAATATATATATATATTGTAACAGTCAAGACGTGTGTATCTCATTAACATAGTGCAGAATTCGACCACCACACAGAACAGTAGCACCATCGAGTAGCGAAGCCACTCATGGTACCGAGTTCGAATATAGTTTATCGGTTCCACACTACAATCTACGGAACAACGCCTCTGATGCGACATAAGTAAACACTTCCTTAGGCACGGTGGTCAGGGAGATGCAAGAGATTCATGGTATTGTTTCCGAGTTGGCCAACAATCAAACGAATATTAATTCACATATATAATCGAGGAAATATATATAATGGGCCTCGAATAAATGAAAACTTAACTACAGATGTATAGTTAAAATTATTTATTTACATTTTTAATAAAAAAAACATTTATTAATGTTATTAATCATATTTTATATTCAGAGTTTCAATAGCTAATTGACAATTTTATTATATATAAAATACATTTATTTATAAGGAGCATTCATTTATATGAAGGCGTAATCTAGCTACATAAGGTTCTCGAGGGAGTATTTCTAATATGTTCTGTAGGGAATTTATACTTTGCACTGCAAGAGTCATCAGTAGCGGCAGACATACATTTATTTAATAAAAATATTTATTTTACGACTAAGGACAAACATTTATTTGAGAGTGGATGATGAAGATAATGCCGAGGCGGAGTGATATAGAGAACGATAAACTAAATAAAGGAACACGTGGTACGCTTTCGAAGGACGATATAAAATGGCAGCACTGAAACTGCAATGCCGTGAATAAGTTTATAAGGGCTTCAGGTTGGTCTCTGCCTCGACCCGAAGAGATAAGGTGTCACATGAGCATAACCAGGGACAAGCAGTCCATGTCGCAATTTTCCAGCTGGCTGCATGACAGTCGGCAAGCCCTACGGGAACATTATCATGTCCACTTGTGTAGGACGACTGGGTTTGATTCAACCCTATAGAATCCGGAGTATTTACGGCGTGGAATGGGCCATCGTGGCTTCAAAGCGCAACACATGTATAAGATCTAAAAGATTATGGTAATATTTAACTAGATTTCAAACTCGGCCTCCCATTATCAACGTTGACTGAAAGAAAATTGGTGACTCTCAAAGAAATGAAATTTCCGTAATTATTCATTAAAACTTAATAAAAAAAATATCTAAAAGGGGACTTATTACAGCGAGTATGCCAGCCATTACGAAGTTGTAGACCTGCATTACAATAACTGATTACGTGAATGCGTGTCGATTTATGTGAAAGTTAAGTTATTTATAAAATCAAATATTAATGACAATTTGACACGCATTCACGGTTCGAGCAATTATAGATTTAGCTTTAAAACTAAGACAATCATGAGAAAGTAATATTTCAATAATCATTATAAATAAATGCAGATTTGAGAAACACACACTTAAGAAGGATAGATGGAGGTAAGCTAGATTATGCGAGAAATTTACAGATTACATTAATTCTCAAATTTTAGTTTATAAAATTACACTTTTAACATTTAGAAGTTAGACAAATAATAGGAGATGAGCTATAGCTTATTATTACTAGAGTACTCTATAATTGGGAATATACACACAGGTACCTGTTTTATAAGAGGTTCTCTTCCATGAGTTTAATAGCAGATTGTTCGTGATTAGAAGTTTTCTTTCTTGTCTTTGGCATTTCATGATTTTAACAGCAGCGGCTTTCTTGTTTGTTTCAGGCAGCAGATCATTATGGTGTTCTTACGATGGGCAAGGTGAAGGTCAGCATACAGTGGGCCATCTCCCGATGGAGAATAATCTCGGTGCTTACTCGGTCATACATTGCAGTATCAATTTACTTTAAGATATTTTTAGACTCTCCACTCGAGAGCAAAACTAAAGTACAAGTGAAAGTCTCCAGCAAGTCCAAGATGGCCTCTTTGTTTTTTATCTTGATCTTTTAATTTTTATTGTTGAGATATTTTAGGTTTTCTTTATCTTGCCCTCAGGATAATCAATGCTTTTACTGATTTTAATTAGAAAGAAATCTGCTGTTCTATTGTTTGCATTTTACATTTGTTAATTACATTTTTTTTGGAATTTTTCTTTAATTAATTTATTATCTATCACTGACCGATGCTTTTAAATTTTCAAAGACAAAAGGGAATAAAATTATTTTAACTTTAATTAATTATTGCATCAGATTTTGTTAGAATTATTATTTAACAAAATTCAAACTAAGCAATAAATACGAACTTTATAAATTCAATATAAATGATTAATATTACACAAGATTTATTTAGCTAAAGAAATCTAAATTATATTACTTTATCCGTATTTATTGCCTTTAATTTGAGATCGAAATGTGTGCATGTTTATGTTGAATTCTACACATATTTGTACATTTTTAATATTGTTACACACACAACCCGATATCAAAAGTTTAAATTTGGGCGGGATAGACCGGTCAGTGAGAGAAGACAAAAAAAAGGTGAAACTTAAGATTCGAATACGAATTTTACTGTTTCAATATATATATATATATATATATATATATATATTTGTACCTATATTGATATAGGCACATATAATTTTTATCTAAAATTATTATTAAAGTAATCTTTCGTAAAAGAAAAACATAAAATTAAATGTTGAAGAGTTTATTCAGTTTGTTTTAGAAAAAAGATAGGAATTAAATAGTTTTATTAGTATTCGTAAAAATATAAATATACAAATCTCTTTTCATTCAAGTTTAATTAAAGAAAAAATAATGTTAAAACTAATATATGTGCGATTGTCAACAATAAAATAAATGTTATTATAAATAAATGGAAGTTAAAGAAGATTATCATTAAAAAACACGGCAATGGCTATTATTAATTAAAATATAAAACAACATCTCTGCATGGCTATTACTAATTAAGCAATCTTCCAAAACATGTTTATCAAAGGATTAATTGATAAGGAATTCGACAACAGATCTTTGCCGGAGATATGAGAAAGACAACAAGGCGCAGGTATAAATAGACCTTTTTTTTATTGGACAATTCATTCCACAAATTAATTGAGTTGAGACAATCAGTTCACAAAATTATTGAGAGAGTGCAGTTCGGAAATTAATTAAGTCAGTTAACAAACAAAATGCAGTGCTGAGAAGATTTTGGGAACACACATTTATCTCCAGCCTAGATGTCCGATGAAAACAGCAGATCTGCTTGTGAAATAATGTCAGCTTAACATCTTAGAAAATCTCCACCAGTATCTAATTGTCTCCGATAGTAAATATCGTGAAAATCAGGAAACTCAGCAAGGAAACGTCCCAGCTGGCTGGAAGCATTCATACTGGAAGAAAACAAAGTGTTAAATCTACGTTCAAAATCCTAGGTAAAATATTTGCTTATTTTCGTTTATACTGTAATAGCCATTGCATTTCATTAATTTGTGCGAATCCTCCAAGAGTCTAATTATATGAACTCGATATCATACATAAATGAACTATTGATATGTGTGTGATTAAATTTCAAATGCTATGTAGTCCTTTATTATCATTATTATGTGTGTGCATTAGTTAATATGTGCGTGATCATTCTACCAATATTTATTAATGAAATTAGAGTGTTCTGTTATTGAATCTATAGGAATATTTAGACTATTTAGAAATGTTAATTTAAAATATGCGTGTGTTTTATTAGAGTTATAAAATGTTTAAATTTAGTAAATAAATGTTAGTTAATAAATTATCTTTAAAATTAAACTTTATTTGTCGGTCAATTCTTTTTATCAATTCTTTTACAATTTTTATAAATTCTTTTAACAAATTCTTTATCAAGTCTTTTAACCCCAAATTAAGTATAATCTATTAGTGATTACAAACCACTGAGCTTGTCATGGATTTAGGCGTTGGGTTAGTTGCCACTATTCAGTGTGTTGTCTATTCTTTTAGAATAAGCAGCTGGCGCCCGTGTTTATACACAAACAAAAAAGTGCTTTGAACTTGGTGTTGAACTCAACAGTCGAGAAAGAAGTTATGTCCTGGAAATGTAATGTTAGTTATATACTTTATAGCTATCGTTTGGGCATACATACTCTCCGAGTATGTTCTTCTCTGCCTAAGAGGCCGGTGTTTCGAATACACATATTCGAATTTGGTTCAATGGCTAGACCCAACTTGGGGCTAAACCTAAGAACAATAGTAAAGAGGTACTTTGTTTCTTGTTTGAAAAATTTGTTTATACAAAAGTTAAATTACATATGTAAAAGTGTTTTAATTTTAAAAAAAGAATTGACCGAAAGTTTTTTTTTTCCGAAATGAAAAGAGATTTTGACATTTATGCTATCAAATCAGAGACAGCTGATATTTGGGCGGAGTTAAAGCATTAGATCGGGTAGAAAATGGACAAAAGGGGTGGTCAGCGTGTGTTTCCGTTTTACTCAAAAATAAATAAATAAGTCATATATTAAATTCAGTTTAACATAAGCGCTAGTACTTTGGAATTGAAATTTTTGAAAATGGATCCAAAAGAAAGCCCAATATATTTTAAAAATCCCCAGTTAGTAGAAAAGGAGAAAGAAGAAGTATCTGAGACACGAATGCTGATGACAATGAGGATGAATATGATGCAAGAGTTCAAAGCAGAATTGATAAAAGAAATGTGTCAAGAAATTAAACAAAGTCAACAAGAATTGTGTCAGAAATTTGAGCAAAGACGGTTAGAACTCAAAGCAGAATTGAAGGAAGAAATTAGTCAGGTTAAAGGAGAAATTAAAGAACTCAGAGCAGAAGTAAGAGAAATAAGATGTGAGATAACAGTAAAGATAGAGAAAAATCAAGAGATCGTAGAAGTAGATTTAGTTAAAGAAAGTAAAAAAGTTGAGGTCACGAAAGAGGTAGGAATTGAATTAGAATCAGATAGCGTTGTGACAGATAAAGTAGAAACTTATGTAGATCAAAAGGTAGAAAATAACGTAAAAGAGTTTTTACAAAGAAGTAAAAATAAAAGGTTTAAAGTAAACGTTCGCATTTGCTGTAGACGTAGATTTAAAACAAAGAGAAAGCATAGAAAAAAATATTCCCAGATTGAAGTAATTTGGAGTTTGTCTAGGTATAAAGGTTTTCTGAGTGACAAAGTTGAAAACAGAACAGAGAGAGAAAGCGATAAAGCAATAAAATATATAAGCAGAACCGATAAGAGAGGAAAGTTAGTTTATATTATATAATTTGTAGAAAGAAAGAAGGAACCACCTGACATAGTTTAAAAGTTACTAAACTGGTGGAATAGTAAAGGAAATAAACAAAAAGGACCGGAAATGGACTACGAGTCTAATATAATTATTTTGACATAGGTGAAAAGCCTGAATTAGAATTTCGCTATTTAAAATGGATTGTTTTATCAAATAATAATAATGGAGGCTTCGCAAAATAAAAGATTTTTTTTTTCTCCACGCCAAAATTAATTGAGGAAATGTTCGTAAATAAACAGTTCAAATAAATAAAAATCAATAAAATCAAGTTAAATAAATGGGTCAAATTAAGGATTTAGAAATAATGTTTGTAGAATTAAATAAATGAATAAAATAACGGAAATACATAAAATAAAAACAAGTTAAATAAATAAGTATAATATATCTGTAGAAAATAAATAAAATATTCGTAGTAAAATAAAATAGTTTTTGAATATACGCATGTTAAAATAAAAGTTTGTTGTGAATACCGTAAGTTAAGAAAAGGATGTAAATAAATTGTTTAAAATAATCAAGATAAAAAAAATCTCTAGTAAAATAATAATGAATGAATCATAATAAAGCAAAATAGTTTTTTTTTCTGAGTACACGCACATTAATATATAAGTTAAAGTAATGGTTTAAAAGTAATATTGTAATATAAATAAATATGTAAATTGATGTCCGTGATAGTTTAAAGATAATATTATAAGATTAGTGTAAAACTAAATATTTAAATAATGTTCGTAATGAATTTAAAAATAATATAAATGAAAGTCAATCTAAGTTGTATTAGAAGCGTATAAGGGTTCGAATCTAAAGGGATGAGGGTAGTATTGAAATAAGTTAGATAAGGATTAAGTTTAAAGCTCTCGACAGGATAAATTCTAGTGCCCGCAACGGATTGGCCAGGATCATTCCTCTTTTAAAAAGTGCACTGACAACAACCAGAGTAAGTCGTACCTCGTTTTCCAAAGCGTAAGTCGGAAATGGACAGTTGAAAATTCCTGCCATTGCAGCTGCTTAGTCAAAGTCCGATCAAGAGAATCGGCAATCATTTTCCAGGGTGTAAGTCAAAAATGGACAGTTGAAATTCCTGCCATTTGCAGCCACATTTTCTTAGTCAAAGTTCGATCAAGAGAATCGGCAGCCGAAGCCTCGTTCATAAAAGATCCTTGTGCCACAAATTTAGTTTGTCCTCATGGTCATTATCCAGGACGAACATTGTAAGCAATGTTACCAGCATAGAAAGAAGAAAAGCATAATTGGAGATTGCCCTTAGTATGGAAAGAAAAAGATATAAAAAAAGGCAAACTTAGGAGGAATAATAAATTAATATTTAATGTTGTCAGAGATAAAATGGTCAAAAATGATGCATTTTACTCTCAAAAGGAATGGCGGTGTAATGTACCTATATTGATATAGGCACATATAATTTTTATCTAAAATTATTATTAAAGTAATCTTTCGTAAAAGAAAAAACATAAAATTAAATGTTGAAGAGTTTATTCAGTTTGTTTTAGAAAAAGATAGGAATTAAATAGTTTTATTAGTATTCGTAAAAATATAAATATACAAATCTCTTTTCATTCAAGTTTAATTAAAGAAAAAATTAAAATGTTAAAACTAATATATGTGCGATTGTCAACAATAAAATAAATGTTATTATAAATAAATGGAAGTTAAAGAAGATTATCATTAAAAAACACACGGCAATGGCTATTATTAATTAAAATATAAAACATCTCTGCATGGATATTACTAATTATGCAATCTTCCAAAACACGTTTATCAAAGGATTAATTGATAAGGAATTCAACAACAGATCTTTGCCGGAGATATGAGAAAGACAACAAGGCGCAGGTATAAATAGACCTTTTTTTTATCGGACAATTCATTCCACAAATTAATTGAGTTGAGACAATCAGTTCACAAAATTATTGAGAGAGTGCAGTTCGGAAATTAATTGAGTCAGTTAACAAACAAAATGCAGTGCTGAGAAGATTTTGGGAACACATGTTTATCTCCAGCCCAGATGTCCGATGAAAACAGCAGATCTGCCTGTAAAATAATGTCAGCTTAATATCTTAGAAAACCTCCGCCAGTATCTAATTGTCTCCGATAGTAATAATCATGAAAATCAGGAAACTCAGCAAGGAAACATCCCAGCCAGCTGGAAGCATTCATACTGGAAGCATTCATACTGGAAGCATTCATACTGGAAGAAAACAAAGTGTTAAATCTACGTTCAAAATCCTAGGTAAAACATTTGCTTATTTTCGTTTATACTGTAATAGCCATTGCATTTCATTAATTCATGTGAATCCTCCAAGAGTCTAATTATATGAACTCGATATCATACATAAATGAACTAGTGATATGTGTGTGATCAAATTTCAAATGCTATGTAGTCCTTTATTATCATTATTATGTGTGTGCATTAGTTAATATGTGCGTGATCATTCTACCAATATTTATTAATGAAATTAGAGTGTTCTGTTATTGAAGCTATAGGAATATTTAGACTATTTAGAAATGTTAATTTAAAATATGCGTGTGTTTTATTAGAGTTATAAAATGTTTAAATTTAGTAAATAAATGTTAGTTAATAAATTATCTTTAAAATTAAACTTTATTTATCGGTCAATTCTTTTTATCAATTTTTTTACAATTCTTTTTATAAATTCTTTTAACAAATTCTTTATCAAGTCTTTTAACCCCTAATTAAGTATAATCAATTAGTGATTACAAACCACTGAGCTAGTCGTGGATTTAGGTGTTGGGTTAGTTGCCACTATTCAAAATGCGGTGTCTATTCTTTTAGAATAAGCAGCTGGCGCCCGTCTTTATACACAAACAAAAAAAGTGCTTTGAACTTGGTGTTGAACTCAACAGTCGAGAAGAAGTTATGTCCTGGAAATGTAACGTTAGTTATATAATTTATAGCTATCGTTTGGGCATACATACTCTCCGAGTATGTTCTCTGCCTAAGAGGCCGGTGTTTCGAATACACATATTCGAATTTGGTTCTATATATATATAAGACTTTATGAAGAATGGGAAACTCATGTGTTGTGAGTATATAAATATTTGTATTAAATATATATAAAGTCTTACCTTTTTTTGATGATTGTTTTAATACTCAACCAAGCACTCATCATAAAATATAAACAATTTTGCTTACATTAAAGTATTTATTTATTATATTATATACTCACAGTAACATTTACTTTTTTGCCCCTATATTGAAGTAAAAAATATCATTTATACAAATAAAGTGAAATGACATCAACTTTAATTTGGGTTTGATGTTTTATAAGGAAAACATTCTAGTTAACTGTCCCAGTAATCTGTCTTAATCTAGTTCAAGTATACATAATAATTTGTAAGTTCTCTGAAATGTCCATCAAGTAAGCTATCCTTCATAGTCTTGTAATTTCTGCTTTGAAATGTAGAGTTGTAGGACCCTTTCACTATGAATTGACTTGGATGTTTCAGAGTACAGGTACAATGTGATAGGTAGATCAACAATGACCTTTTTCTGATATTGCTTTTGCACTTATTTGCTTTTATCATTATTTATATTTTGCTTTAATGATTTGCTTGCAAAAATTTTAATTTTGAATTCCTTAGTTAGTTTTAACTTCAAATGTCGGTTTTCATTTTCTTGGGTATTCAAATATTATTTTTTTTTTAAAGTATTTCAACTCAAAACTGAATGATGCTTTGCATGAATTTTAAATTTGAATCCTCTTTTGTGAAAATTAGTAGATTATTTAGCAGATAGAAAATTTTATCTCCCTCTGAGAAGCTCATTGTTCAGCTAAAAGCAAGATCATGGTCATCATTTGAATCCATTATAAGTAATTTGTATATATATATATATATATATATATATATATATATATATATATATATATATATATATATATATATATATATATATATATATATATATATATATATATATATATATATATATATATATATATATATATATATATATATATAGGGATGTTTTCCACAGTTTGATAGATCTGGTAGGCCTTCTTTTACTCACTGTAAATTTAGTGAAAGTTAGTCAAGCTATGAATACAGAAAATATAAATATTTCATTCATATTTCTACAAACATAACTATATTTCCTGATCAACTCTACCTAGAAATTGTTACAATTATGATTGCTAACCAAATTAGCTTTTAATTTATAAATGAGGGTGCCAGAGTCATTAGAGTCACTGATTCTGCTAAGTATTGGCAAAGGTAAATTATACTTTCAAAACTTCACAAAATATTTTATCATTAATAACATACAAGGAAAAGTTAGTATTAGAAATAAGTATTTTATTCTAACAAATTAAAATGTTTAAAAATAAATTACTACTTAATTAAAAAGCACTCGTACTAATTCAGATGTAATTCAATTTATTAACACAGTTAAACAATTAAAGTTCTTAGGTAAACAAACTTCTTCTAGAATGTTCTTTAAAATGAAAGTTTCTTCAATGATAAAATTAACGTCTCCATCAGGATTATTTTAAACTTAAGTTAAGGAATAGTTAATCTTAACTTACCAGTAAGTTTAGCAAGTTTAGAAAGATTGTAGATTACTATGCATAGTTTTGTTTGTGGGGAAATGAGGTCAGCCATCTGTTATACATTGATGTTGGTCTATCCTACTGGTTGGTCACAAAAGCTTTTCTGGTGCCCGTCTTCAGGAACGATGTCAGCAAAGGCCTCAGTCTACTCCAACATTCAGAATTATTTCAGTGTAGAGTGGTCCTGGATATATTTTGTTACGCAGAACCAACCAAAAGAAAAACAGGCAAGACAAGGCCCTGCTCTTTACTTTTTATACTCTAGGTCCAGTTTTCAGACTTCTACACATGTTGTTATTATCATAGCACTTACAGTTATAGTCTTGTACATTCTTTATCAAATTTACATTACAAAGTCTTTATTTTTTTAGCATTTTTTATTTTTTTAACTTTTGAAATTCTTTTAATTTTCTAATCCTAATATTTTTACTTTTGGAATTCTTTTAATTTATCTTGATTAGTAATCTGCATGTCATTTATTCTTTCTGATCTTAACTTTTTTTAATTACATAAAAATATATGAACGAAAAATGTAACTTTCTTTGTATGCTTTAAAAAAAATACAAACAAAAAAATTTAATTGTGTCTTTTGAATAAGATCACTAAATTTACTTTCTGGAAACAGTAGACTTGGGATTCAAAATAAGTTGTGAATATTATGTATATTGGCCTATAAGTGACAACATATTAGTCATCCTAATTGTTAACCTAAATTGTATCATTTTGCAGGTTGAACTTTTTTCTTTCTATTTACTTCATTGATCCTGCGTTGTGGATTCACAAGTCTAATATCTTTTGATCAAAAACATAACATGCTTTTCAGTACTGACACATTATAGTATACTGTTATATAGTGCAATTTGTAGATGTTACCTTGTAAATCTGTGTAGCTTGGAAGCAAATAAATCATTTGAGAGTTCTATTGTGAACCATTGTGATTTATAACTTTTTAAAAAAGTTAATAAAAAGATTTTACTTTGTTTTGTAGTAACTTTATCTCTTTAAGTAGTGATAACCATATCTGCACATCTGGTAGTAAAATATGTATTCAGAAAATGCTAATTATAAAAGTCTTTCTCAGTTTGAGTAAATGAAGCAAATTTATCACTCAAAGGAAAAAAAATCAACCACTGCTGTAAATTGCTTTTGATTATCACTCTAGGAATAAAATTATTTGTATAAATAAAATGAATAGATATATGAGGGAATCACTTTTTTTTTTATTAGTTTTGTATTTATAATTAATTTTGTGTTTAGATTTCCCTGTAATGAAGAAAATGTTCTATACATTATTAGTTCACTAAATTTTACTTTATATATATATATATAATTGTGTGTATGTTTAATATGTTTGTGCTATACTTTTTAGATTCATTTTCTTCTCAGCATCTCTATACCATTAAATTACCAATACTTCCTCATTCAGCTTGTGTTGCCGCATGGGAGCCATTTAATAAAACAGTTTATAAAAATCAGTTCTGTGCAGGATATTTACAAAGAGCAGGGAAAAATGTTTGTTCGGTAAATATAGTTTAATTAATGTTTTTTGTTTTATTACAAACACCAATTAAATATGAAATCTACAATAAAAAAGTTATTGTTTTATTATCAACTCATGTATTTTGTCAAAAGGTTACAGTCAGATGAAATTTGATAACTTCAAGCACTTACAGGATTATTTGGTACTATCATATGAGCATCAGAGTTTGTATGTTGAATGCAAACTAATGTGTTAAATGAATTGTCTTTAATAAGAACACATAACCACTTAAATATGTCAGATGCATCTTTAGGCACTCCAATTTATTAATATTTTTGCATTTTCCCATTCCACCATGTGTTCATTAATACATGTACAATCTTCTTTTGTATTCATGATTTTTTCCAATCACATATTGTTCCAGTTGCTATTCAAAAGTGCAATTGGTTCTACCAATATACTTCTTCATTCATTTGGATACTGTAGATGCAGTTTTAAAACTGAATTTAAAATATTGCTTTTCAACAATTCAAGTTTAAGTTTTAAAGCTGTTCTGATGTTATATTGTAGATTTATTTAAATTTGTGTGCATTCCTGAGATGTATGGATACATTACAGTACCTTTAATTTTATGATGTCTCTTTGTTGTCACATCTTGTATGTAGAATTTGCAAAGCATTGCATTTTGAATAATCCTTTATTCTTCAGTTGTGGTAGTATAATTTTTTGCTTCTCTATGAACATGTCTTATTTAGTTAACAGTGAGGGTTGTTATTTTTACTTATCCATAAGCAAATCTTTATTTACTTTTTACTGAGGAAGTAATTGTTTACTTTTTATAAGGGAGACATTATTTACTTTTCAATGAAGAAGTCTTTATTTAATTTTTCATGATGGTGTCTATATTTAATTTTACTGAAGATTTTTTTTTTCATGAGGGAGTCTCATTTTTACTTTCCATGAAAATTTTTACCTATCCATGAGGGAGTCTTTTTTATTCTCAATCACCCCATGAGGAAATCTTTACTTGCCTCCACTCAAACACATGAGGGAGACATTCAGTTATCTCATGAGAGAGACTTTTTTGTTACTCACACAATGAGGGAGACTTTTTTCACTGTTACTCTACGAGGATGACTTTTTTCATTCTTACTCCATGACAGCTTTTTTTTTCTTTTTACCCCATGAAGTAGATTTTTTTTACTTCTTAACATGAGACTTTATTTTTTTTACCCCATGATGGAGGCTATTTTTTTCTATGAGGATGACTTTTTCTTCTTAACCCATAAAAATGCTTTTTGCTTGTTACCTTACAAGGGAGACCTTAACCTTCTCACATCTCATATGAAGAATTTTATTACTTTATACCCATGAGAAATATCCCTTACCTTACAAGAATGTCTTTTTTCTTCTTACTCCATGAGAAAGCCTTCTTTCCTTTTTACACCATGGATAGTGTCTTTCTTCACTCTTACTTTTTAAGGGAGACTTTTTTCACTCTTATTTTTTGAGGGAGACTTTTTTAATTCTAAGTTCAGGAAGGAGAAATTTCTCACACTATGAGAAAGGCTATTTTTCCTCTTACCTTGTGATGGGGACATTTACTCTTAATCCCATGAGAAGCACTGCACAATTATCATGCGAGGAGGATTTTCACTTTTAGCCTGCAAAAGGGATTCTAACTCTTATACACCCCATGTAAAAAGGCTTTTAAATCTTCCATCAAGACGAGCTTTAACTACTATTTACCTCATGAAAAAAACTTTCACTCTTACTTACACTTGGGCACTTTCATGCTTATCCTGCTAGAATGATTTTTTTCTTTTACCCCATGAGAGAGACTTTCACTTTAACTCATTCCATGAGGGGATCATTCACTCTTAACCACAACAGAAGGCTTTACTCACTCATATCTTAAGAGGGGAGCATACTCATCTCATAAAAAGGGATTTAACTCTTACTCACTTCATGATAAGTTCTTTCACTCTTACCTAGCAAGGAGGACTTTTACTTCTTACAACATAAATTGTTCACTCTTCCCTCAAGAGCAGAGCCTTAACTCTTACTCATTTCATAAGGGGGCTTTATCTCTTACCTCCCAAAGAGAATTTTACTCTTACCTTGCAGAAAGGATGTTCACTCTTACTCATCCCTCAATAAGGTCTTTCACCTTACCACTTTAAAAGGATATTCACTCTTAACACTGTGAGGGTGACATTCACTCTTCTTCCATAAGTAAAACTTTAACTCTTTCTTATCCCATAAGAGGGTTTTTCTCACTTTTTCCTCTCTTTGAGGGGGATTTCACTCTTACTCACCCTGTAAGTTGAACAATCAATCTTACTCATCCCACATATATCTTACTCATCCAATCTTACTCAATCCATGAATGGAACTTCACTCTTACTCAAGGTGGTGGACTTTCATCTTACTCCCTCAATGAGGCAGATGTTCATTCTTACTCACACTTTGAGGGTCAGTTTCACTCTTACTTATTAGATGATGGTGATGTTCACTCTTACACACCCCAGAAGGGTTACTTTTTCTCTTACACACTATATAAGAAATAATTTCACTTTTACCCTGTGAGGGGGGCATTTGCTCTTATTTTATGCGAGCACTTTAATTCTATTCTTGCAGAAGAGCCTTTTGCTTTTATCCCACAAAGAACAGTTTTATTTGTACCTGGTGTATGGGGCTTGCTATTAACCCATGAAAAAGACTTTCACTCTCACTTGCCTCCCAAGAAAGTTTTTTAGTCTTGCTCACTTTCCTGAGAGGGACATTCATTTGTCTTCCAAGGAAAATCTTCACTGTCACTCACTCTCAGAAGGTAGCTTTCATGATCACTTGCCATCCATGAAGGGTTTTCACTCTCACTCACCCCACTAGGGAGACATTCACTGTTACTTATTCCATGAGAGGAACTTTAACTCTTACTTACCCCATGAGGAAGACATTTTTAAATATGTATTATTCCTTGAGGGATATTTTTTAATCTTTTACTCACTCCACAAGTGAGAGTTTTTTAACTGGTACTCTCCCAATGAGGAAACCATTTATAACCCATATGTGAGTCTTTTTAACTCTTTTTCTGCTTTGGTTATTTAATGGCAGTTAGGCATTTAACTGAGAGTACTTTTGTGGATTATACTAGACTATTCATTTTTTATTATTGATATCAAAAACAAATGGTTTATGTTTTAAATGAAATGAATGCTTCTGTACAAGAATTCACTAAAAAAACATTCAGTTTTTAAAAATTCACTAAAATATGTACATATTCAATCTCACAAAATTGACTCAACAAAATTTACATACAGTAGTGTACCGAGAACAATATGTACATTAGTTCACTAGTGTATGTAACCTATTTTTCTAAACATGAAAAAGAATGAACTATTCACACACATTATTTTTTGCATGGAATATATGTTAACTTTCAATTTTTTTACCAATAGTTGAATTGCTTTCATATAAAGTAAATAATGAGTTTGACCATTGCATTATGTGTTGATTAAATTAAAAGTTAAGAATGTTACAAATTTTTGGAAGATAAATGAATATTTTGATAATGTATTATCTATACTTTATAGTCAGAGTCTAATTAACAGGCAAGAGTTACATACTTTTTTCTAAACTATTTTTTCCAAACAAAAAAGAATGAACAATTCAAACATTATTTTTGTATGGAATTTCTGTTAATTTTCAATTTTTTTTAACAACAGTTGTGGTTTACAGTTGCATTATCTGCATTATTGATTGATTATAAGAATTTCAAACAATGCTAAAGTATAATTAAGAATATTAAAAGTATTTAGAAAATAAAAATATATTGATAATGAATTATTAAAAGTATTTAGAAAATAAAAATATATTGATAATGAATACTGTATCTGTAACTAGTCAGTCTTATTTACATATAAGAGAGTTAATCTGGATGTATGTAATTCATATATAATAGCTAATACATAAGAAAATAACAAAATTATGGAGTGTGCTTTCATTCCTAAAAAAGTCACACTTCATCACTGATATATGAATATGTGCTTTTTATGTTTTTAGATATATTAATGAATAATAAATGTAATTATTTTTGATTTAGGGTGATTCAGGAAGTCCTTTGGCTGTTAATCTCAATAATAGTTGGTTTGTTGTTGGTGTTGTGTCATCAGCAATAAATCTTTGTGAATACTCCCTTACTCCTGCAATATTTATACAAGTATCTGGTTATATTGATTGGATTTCTAATAAGATGATGGCATAAAGGCTATAGAACAAATTTATTTTTTTTATATGTAAAATAATAATGTAAAATAAAAGGGAAACAAATAATTATTTATTTATAATTTGGTGGCAGTGCGTCTATTATTTGTTTCATTTTATATAGGAATTTTTTCATTAATGTCACAAAAGCATTCTTCACTCACCATTTTGTCCCAATCCTGCCTTGTCAATCCTAAATTTAAATTTACATTTTCTTGATCATATTAAAAATGCAATATTGATGTAGGGGCTTTTGAAAGTTAAAAAGACAACCATTATTTTTCTAGAGTGAAATTTTAATATCACTTTTCCTGACAAATCTAATAGAATTTGAAACTCAAGACAAGATTTAAAAAAAAACAACAACATTATTACATGATCTAATTTCACAAAACAATGTTATATACTACATTAAATATATGTAATATAATAATTTTCCCACCATGTTTATCAAATATTTATGATTATTTGTGTGGCCTGAATATTATTGGGCAATTGTTGTATATACTTCATCTTAAAATTGAAAATGATAAATATGCAAATCATACAAGTCAATTTAAACATATGGATCTTTGATATTATATATCAAAGACAATCTTTAAATAAGTTTAAACTTTTGGGCACCAACAATGCTCTGAAGTACTTAAGCTAGGTCCTGAATACCAAATGAAACAAAATGGTAATTGTAACAAGCCACAACCTTTTTAAACAAGAGTAAAAACACTGAAAATAACTAAAACATAGGTTTGATTTGTTGATTTATGACATCGATAAAACTTTGAAACAATATTGATTCTTCTTTGTAGACATAACTGAAGCATGTTAATTTATTAGCTGTTAAGGTTAGGTTTAAATTCACTATAGTCTTTTTCAATAAAGTCTACAGATGGAGCTGCATAAATAGTTATTCATCATTGATAGTAAATGCTTGTAGAAATAGGAACATGAGAGCAAAAGACATATGTAGTAAATCTTATGAATTTTTCTACATAAAAATGCTAAATGGACAAACTGTTAGTAGCATTTAACTGTTTGGGAAAACTAAAAGACTAATGCTAGATGACCATTTTGAAATCATAAATGAATGCAAAGTTGCTGGAGATATATTAGATGTGTCTACTCGATTCCATTTACATTCAATATACTTGAGATAATGAACCTTCAACTATAAGAAGAAACTGTTACAATGCCTGGGTGTTGATTTTTTGAATATAAGTGCCTTAAATGTAGCCAGCCATGTTTGACTTTTTTTATCCATATATTTTAGGTGAAAGATTTGAAATAGAGACATACTTCATATACATGGAACATAATTGCAAATATAAAAAATTTGAACACAGACTTTCAAGCACCCTTCATTTGTACATACAATCTTGTATCACTGATACACATTACAATGAACATGTAAAAGAGATAAATAATCACCAATTTACCTATGTGTTTAAGCATCACACATCAGTTGATCCAAATTATTATCTGCCATACATGTATAATAAGTGCTCAATATATATTAAGATATGAAATCATCATACTTTATTGGAAAGACTTCAATCTACTCCAACACTTAAGCCATCAACACAATTGAAAATCTGATAATGGAAAATCGAAATAACATGCCGATGCCAGTATTGTTATGCCCATATTGACCAAGACAGTGTGCTCAAATCCCCTATATTTACAATTGAGCTTAAGGTAAATAAAGAATGTCTGCATTTCAAATATTGCACCTTTAGATTGCATCCTGTCCATCATATATATATATATATATATATATATATATATATATATATATATATATATATATATATATATATATATATATATAAATCGATTTCTGTATTTCTTCAAAATAATATACACAAATTTATAAATAAATATTTAAAAATACAGTATTTAAAAGCATATATATATATATATATATATATATATATATATATATATATATATATATATATATATAATATATATAATATATAATATAATATATATATAACCGTCACTTAAGAGCACTTTCAACCAACTTGTGGCTTTGTCAACTATCACTTTTAAAATGTCAGCTTTCCCATAATTCTATGATGTCAACTTTCCCATAATTCTGTGATCTTAATGTTTGCTGCTTGCCTATTAACCAAATGTTGCTTGTATTTACATATCAACATCGCCTCTTTAATTTTCCTTTTATTATTATTTCTTTCAATTTCCAATATTTTTATATTGTTATAATTAAAATTGAAACCAAATATAAATCATGTATATATGGTTTCGATTTTAATTATAACAACATAAAAATATTGGAAATTGAAAGAAATAATAATAAAAGGAAAATTAAAGAGGGAATGTTGATATGTAAATACAAGCAACATTTAGTTACCACTTATTTATTCAGCTGGATGTACAGATGCTCAGACTTCAGGTGTGGTGATGATATTTCTTGGGCTGGTTAATGACAATTTCTTCATTTTCTCCATCTACAAGTACTATTGTAGGATTATTGATATGGTTGTGTCTCAGTTGCTATTGTACCCCTGGAAAAGCAACAAAACTCCACCTTTCTTTTGCCAGATATTTATAATTTAGGCTGGCATGAAATACGATATCAAAAACTTATTCAAAGTGGTGTCTTTTCTGCCATCTCAAAAATATAGTCTATTTTTATGTTTGAAGATCAAGCACTTCCTCCTGAGGAATTTATTCCACCTCAAAAACCATTAACTCTAACCTTTACATTTAAAATTCAAAGGTTGCAAGAGTTGATTTTGAAACTTTTGTTAAATTTTCAAGGTGTCAAAATTACCCCGTGTGAATTGCGATAGTGCTAGTCTAATGATTTTACGATATGCCCGATTTATTGAAAATATATTAGTTTACAGTAATTAAAAAAAATAGATTGATTTGGGACATAAGGGCAGTAGTATTGCCAATTTGTCTACACCTTTATCTTTAATTTTAAATGATTAAAAACTTTTAATAAAACCAATTCATGCCATCCTATATACATAATACTATACAGGATGAATTATATATCTACATACAAATTTACATTTTTAATAAAATGAATAAATTGACTTTTAATATTAAATATGTAATATAAATTTATTTCTTAATATGGAATAAAATTTAAACAATTATATATAGTGTATGTACACAGCGTTCATTCATATATACATATATAATGCTGTACAAGTAGCCATGATAGTACATTTAAACATTAGTTTTATGAATTTTATTTTGATAGGATTTAAACCTAGCAAAGATGGATTGGAAATCAGGTTGAAGATGAAACGGCAAGGGGCCAAAAGAATTACCAATTCTATACTTAACTGCGTTATATTATCATCATCAGTCCAGGAGTGGTTTGTATAGTTGCATGCAAAACTGCAGATTAAAAAATATTTAAATCCATTAACAATTTGATACTGAGCCTAAAATCAAATCATTATGCAAATTTAACAATCACTTTCTTTTGGTTTAAGAATCCATTGAACTCATTTCTAAATGCAAGCTCTCTGTGTGTAGTGACGAAATCTCTCACTTATCTCTGCATTATCTCAAAGACTTTGGACAGAAAAAAACGCTGACAGCAGAGGAAGAAATGAGATGCTTGTGCATCTAAAATCTCATGTTTGTGAGCTGCAATTCAATATAAATGTTGTAATTTTAATTCGGGATATTTTATTTGATTAGCTTCCAAATTGAAAAGTACTCATTCATATAGTGTGCCTAATTTTCCGATAGTATCAAATTTTTTTAATTAGCTGATTTTCACTATTTCTTTCATGCATCAAAGTACAGGCCGGAAAGCGAACCCGCAAACCCTGGACAACTGTTTGTAAGGCGGTTGTGCTGACCACTCGACCACCAACGCTTAACATTTCTTCAAGAAAAAAAGTTTTGTGATTATATGTTGTGTTCACAATAGCAAAACAATCTGATTGTATTAGATATCTTGTGTTTTTACAACTCGGATTAAACCCGGCTCACATAAGTAGAATTAAATATTTTATTCACCTTTAAATACAAAATTGTTTACACACTTTAAATCCTCAGATAACGCGTCTATCAGCTATACCATGGCAGCTAGTATCTGTCACAATTCGTATTCTAATAGAATGCCTAACAAACCTAGCCACATAAACATGCCTTGTGTTAGTTGTGAATTCTAACCGCTTCTAGTTTAACATTAAGTTGCTTCAACACTTTAACAAATCTGACAATTATTTGCTATTTTCTAACTTGATCTCCAAAAGATTACCATTTTCTAGTTTGGATGACTTTTTTAATGAGAGCTTGCAAATATATTAAACATGTTCACCTATTGACCTACTTCTGTCACTGATTAATTTATCCATTTATTCACTCACTGGTTAATTGTGATGCATTAAATCTGTGCATTATCATAGTTTGATGGCAACAAGTAAAAAATGAATATGAAAATACAAAATAATCCACGAGTATAAATTGAATATGTAGTATTTTTGTTAAATAATATATAAAAATAAAAACAATATAAGAAAGTAAAAATAAAAATTAGTAAAAAAAAATATGAGAAAATATAAAAAAATATATAGTGTAATATGTAATGCAACATTTTATTGCAGAAATAAGATTTTTACCAAGAAGAAAATATCGTCAATATATATTAATAAAAAGAGAAATGCAACAATAAAATGTTATAAAGGGTTGTATAAAGTATATATATATATATATATATATATATATATATATATATATATATATATATATATATATATATATATATATATATTTTAGATTTTGCAGATGATGTAGTTATTTTTGCAAATAATGCTTCAGAGCTCCAGGAAATGTTGCAGGAGTTAGCAGATGAAAGTAGAAAAGTAGGACTAAAGATAAATGTTAAAAAGACTAAAGTAATGTTTAATCGATTTGCTCAAAATATGAAAATAAAGATTGATTATGAAGAATTAGAAGTTAACAGTTACAAATACCTTGGTCAGATTATTAATACAGATGGAAACATAATGGAGGAAATTAATCATAGAATTAAACTTGGTTGGAGTGCTTTTGGTAGAAATAACTTGATACTAAAAGGAAATATGCCTATGTGTTTGAAAAGAATGGTTTTTAACAAATGTGTTTTACCAGCTTTTACTTATGGATCTGAGACTTGGACACTTAATAGAAGAGCAATACAGAGACTTCAGACCACTCAAAGGAGTATGGAGAGATGTATGTTGGGAGTAACAAGAAGAGATCGAAAACGCAATGTATGGGTAAGACAACAAACAGGTGTTACTGACCTTATTGAAAAAAATAAAAGATTGAAATGGAGTTGGGCTGGACATATTGCTAGAAGAAATGATAATAGATGAATAACGGATTACAACCGTGTATAAGAAATGTAATGCCAAAAACAATGAAACAGAGATGTTTCTCTGTTGAATTCTATATTATCAAAAATACATTTTACTTTATAAGAATTTCCAGAGTAAAAAAAAAGCATCGGTTTCTTCAAGATATACATCATGAATTTTGTCTTTTTTTAAAAAATATTTATAAAAATTCATTAGCAAATATTAGACAAGAGATTATTCAATAATAAATTATGTTTCTCCTAGTATCATTTTAACTATACCACTCTCACACATTCACTTCCAACACATTGTGGAGGAATGTAATCATAAACATATAATCAAAGATGTAAAATAAATTTCAAATCCCCAAAATAGGTAATTTCTCATCAGTTGGCCTAGACCACATTATTTTACACATTTCTTTATCAATGTTCAGTCCCTATACTGGTAGAAAATTCATCATCATCATAAAACATTATCAATCCGCTGCAGGATGAAGATCTCCAAGTTCAATTCAACTTCTCTGATCTTTAGCTTCTCTTCTCCACATCACCCCTGCGCACATTCTTATTTCATCCATCCATTTTACATGCAGTCTCTTCTCTGGGTCTTTTACAAACACTTTGAATCTAGTTTAAGATTTCAATTGTCCATCTATTATCATTTCTTCTAGCAATATGTCCAGCCCAACCCCACTTCAATCTTTTAATTTTTTCAATACGATAAGTAACACCTGTGTGTTCTTTTACCCATACATTGCATTTTCGATCTCTTCTTGTTACTCCCAACATGCATCTGTCCATACTTTTTTGAGAGGTCGGAAGTCTTTGTATTGCTCTTCTATTAAGTGTCCATGTCTCAGATCCATAAGTTAGAACTGGTAAAACATATTTATTAAAAACCTTTCTTTTCAAACACATAGGCATATTTCATTTTAGTATCAAAAAGCAGTCCAACCAAGTTTCATTCTATGATTAATTTCATCCATTATGTTTCCATCTGTATTAATTATATGACCAAGGTATTTTTACCGTTAAACTTCTTCTAACTCATCATAATAAATCTTTATTTTTATATTTTGATAAAATCCATTAAACATTACTTTAGTATTTTTAACATATATCTTTAACCCTACTTTCCTCTGATAACTCCTGTAACATTTCCTGCAGATCTAAAACATTATTTGCAAAAACAACTACATCATCTGCAAAATCTAAATGACTTAAATAATCTCCATTTACTTTCACTCCATTAGCTTCCCATTTTAATCCACAAAATATTTCTTGTGGCACTGCTGTAAAAAGTTTTGGAGTTATAGAGTAACCCTGTCTTACACCCTTGTCAATATTGACTTTCCCAGTAGCATTATGTAATCTAATTGATGCTGATGCATTTTTATAAATATTCTTTAAAATATGACAATATCCTGGATTTATACCTTCATGATCCAATGCTTTAATCACTGAAAAATGTTTATAGAATCAAGTGCCTTTTCATAATCTACAAATCGAAAGCATAGTGGCAACTCATATTCATTTGTCCATTCTATAACTTCTTTTAATATCTCGATAAGATCTACTGTAATAAAACCACATTCAAATCCACCTTGTTCTCTTGGTTGGTGGAAATCCAACGTAATCTGTAGACGAGTTGTAATTATCCTGGTAAAAATTTTGTATAAAACTAATAAAAGGCTGATACGTCTGTAATTTCTAATATCTCATTTATCACCTTTTTTTAAATATTAATATTAATACTGCATTCTTTCAATCGTCTTTATCATTTATACATTTAGTATATAACTTTGCTAAAAATTTTCTATTTTTTCACCTGCTTCTTTTATATATCAATTATAATCCCATCATTACCTGGAGCCTTTCCTTTCTTCATAAATTTAATTGCATATCTCACTTCTTTATTTAGTAGGTACTTGTTCTTTATTACTATATTGTTGATGATAAAAGCCTTCTACCCATTTCATGATGTCATGTCTCTTTTTAGTAATAATTCCATCTTTTGTTCTTATTGCATATATAAATTTCCTACCAATACCAAAATGTTGTTTTACACTCATGAGTCTTTTATTCTCTTTTACATTTTTCCTTGCTAGTTTACTGTTACACATTCCTATATCATTTTCAACTCTTTTCTACACCGTTTTACAAAAATCGAGATATTTAATCGTTTTTAATTCATCATTTTTATATATCTTTATATTTCTTCTATTCTTCATATATTCTCTAGTCTCAATAGAAATTTTATTGGTCAATTGTTGCTTTTTCTACCAGCTATCTTTGTTGCAGTTTTTAAAATGGTATCAGTTATTTTCATATTAATTTCATTTACATCTGAATCATGTTCAAAATCTACGAATGTTTGAAACCAATTTGTAAGTTTTAATTTAAATTCCTTAGAATGTTTCTGAATATTAGAGATGTCAACTGTAAATATTGTTTTTCTTAATAATTTTGGTCTCTCCAGTTTTGCATTAACATGTATCTTACGATGATCACTTCCTGTGTTAAATTTATTAAGAACATTACAATCTTGAAATATGTATTTTCTGTCAGTCAAAATATAATCGAATTCTGCTGTGATTTCATTTGGATGCTTCTATGTCCATTTCCTTTTAATATTTTTATCAAAAAAATAATTTGTAATATAAAGTTTTTATTTTTCTGCAAACTCCACAATTGTATGTCTTCTCTCATTTCTATTACATAACCAAAATTACTTAGAGCCCTTTCATCTTTCATTTGTTTACTAATTTGAGCATTAATGTCTCCTATAACAATTTTAAAAGGTTGTTTACTCTGATCAAAAGCTTTTTGTACATCCATATAAAAATATTTTACTATTTCATAACGATGACAACTTGTTGGAACATACACCCGAAAAATCTACATTTGGTATCTGATATTATGTTGTATAACTAATCTTGCCACTCTGTCAGATACACCATCAATCTCAACAGTCCTTGTTCTTTCACTTTTTCTTTATGATAAATCATACTCCACTTGTATTTCTAATTTCTGTGTCTTTATAATAGAGTACATGTCCACTTTGTAAATCAATTGTCTCTTCACCTTTTCTTCTATTTTCACATTGTGCAATAATGTCCCATTTAATGTAAGACAGTTTTACTTCTAATTCTTGTAATAATCCTTAACTTGATTGTGATTTGCAGTTGTAAGTACCTTATTAAAAAGTCATCATCAAATGGCAACCTGGGTCTGCAATAAGAAGATTCTTAGCAACTTATACCTTTGGCCACCAACCACTGGTTTGGTTGGTGACTTTACAGCATCCTGGGAATAAGGTCCATGATTTACAGTTATTCTGTCTTATCAGGCAACTGAGAATAAAGACCTTGGTGTTTCTTGATCTTAAACTCAACAATAAACTCACCATGCTGGCCAATGCATGTTGGTGAGCAGCTCGTCCATGTTCGTATACAATATGAATAATCCCATAGTAATAACAGAAGCAATGACAAGAATGTATGGAGTGGACATTATATATTTGCCATGCTCGATTTTCTTTATGGTTTCCAAGATTATTCAAAGTGTCTCCTTTCAGTTAAAAGCAAATATCTCTTGATTTAATGAAAGTCAATTAATATTTTCATTAGTCATTCATTATACTAAAAATTACCGAACAAAAATTATATTCTTGTAGTATGATTTTTACTACACTACTCTGATGCAAGGTAACTTGTGGATTATAGATTTTTTTCACGTGTCTTTTGTCATAATTTGATAATTACATTTCTCCACAGGATGGTAAGAGCAGATAGAAACCATTCCATTTCTTTCATGAGAACGGTGTAGAGAAAATTACACTACAGAAGTATAATTCATTATGGTATAATCTCTACCATAATGAATGACTAATTAATACAAATGATTAATATACTTTTATTAAGTGATTTGTGTCAAAGTTGTGAGAATAACATGTTTGATATTTATCAATTAAATTTAGTAATTTGCTAAATTTCATGCTCTGGATTTGAGTTGGTTTGTATTTCAATATTTAACATAGTTTAACATACAACTTCAAATTGGTGTCATTTTGAAGTTTGCTATTATTGGGATATAGACTTTTAAGCAGAGAGTGTTACTGGATGTTTGTAATTGTATAATAAAGTTATATATATATATATATATATATATATATATATATATATATATATATATATATATATATATATATATATATATATATATATATATATATATATTCATATTCACTAGAATAAAAACTACAAAATTTTTAAAAAATGCCTGTATAAAATTAAAGATTAAAATTCTTTGCTATACCTCGCCCCGGTATTCCACCATCTTAAGTAGCAATCTGTCAATATTTAAATATGATCAAACTCTCACACAGTAAGCGTTCTCATGTGATTACCTCTTTCCATAAATTGTGAATATTAACACAATGACACTGTTTATTCAACACATTATCCGTACTATTTATAAAATAGGACTCCTTAATTCTTCTTTTCCTCAAATCATTTTCCATATGCAAAATAAAAACTCTATCAAAGCAGAATTCTCCATTACAACTCACAGCATGTTCTGCAAAAACAGATTTATATCTATCTGCAGAACAACACAACTTATTATATAATAATTCATGCTCCCTAATCCTCTTTTTCAATGCACATTTGGTCTCCCCAATGTAACTATAACCACAATGACATACCACTTTATATATAACATTACATTTGTTGCTTTTATCAATTGAATCTTTGCCATTAATAACCAAGCAACAAATGTAATGTTATATATAAAGTGGTATGTCATTGTGGTTATAGTTACATTGGGGAGACCAAATGTGCATTGAAAAAGAGGATTAGGGAGCATGAATTATTATATAATAAGTTGTGTTGTTCTGCAGATAGATATAAATCTGTTTTTGCAGAACATACAGTGATTTGTAATGGAGAATTCTGCTTTGATAGAGTTTTTATTTTGCATATGGAAAATGATTTGAGGAAAAGAAGAATTAAGGAGTCCTATTTTATAAATAGTACAGATAATGTGTTGAATAAACAGTGTCATTGTGTTAATATTCACAATTTATGGAAAGTAGGTAATTCACGTGAGAACGTTACTGGTGTGAGAGTTTGATCATATTTAAATATTAACGGATTGCTACTTAAGATGGTGGAATATACCGAAGCTAGCTATAGCAAAGAATTTTAATCTTTAATTTTATACAGGCATTTTTTAAAAATTTTGTAGTTTTTATTCTAGTGAATATTGTTATTATACTTATATTATTTGATTTTATATATATATATATATATATATATATATATATATATATATATATATATGAGTGATTATATTCTAGGCCAACTGGTTAAGCTTGAAATATGCATCTTGGTGATCATAAATATTTTTCATGTAACCTTGGTCATATGTTTATCATTACATCTCACAAGATGCTAGCACAAATAAACTAGTCTCAACATTGTATGAGAACATAGTGAAAATTACACTACATAAATATAATTTATTAGTGTGATTACTACTCTCCAAAATTTTCTACATCAGTTTTACATGAAAGACTTTGTGGACTAAAATGAAAATTGAAGAGTGGAAATAAATGGTGATTATTGAAGTCATCTAGACTGTACAGATGGTGTGATAGTTGTAGAAAATAATGATTCACATCATCAAAATAAGTCATTAGAGAAATGTAAGACAGAAGGAATAAAGCCAAATGCTTAAAAGAACAAAGTTCAATAGAATTTGTTAATGTGAATGAAGTGCTATTGGTATAAGAAGAAATATGTCAATATATTTAAAAAGGTACAATTTTTAGTAGGTGTATTTAAACATTTTTTCCCTCATTAACACTTAATAGAAAGTCATTCAATGATTTTACATCATTCAGTATTCAAAGACCTATTAGGAATAAAGGTTATATATTAAAAAAAAAAGCACATCTGAAAATAAAATATACAGATATTATTGGCATCGTGACTAATGTGGAGATTCATTGTACATTTTGTTAGAAAAGATCATAACAGAAGGACAGTTAAAATCTTAAATGTTTCCAAATTGATTATAAAAGTATAATGATTACACATGAGAAGTAGGCAATAATGAAATTAGGGAATATTCTGGAATGATTTACAGAAGAGTAACTAGAGATTGAATAAACTGGATTAATCATGAAGCTACCAAAGAGCAGTTAATCAATAATGATTGAACAAGATGGTGGTAATAAAAGTGTGTTTTCCATTAGATTTGAAATTTAAGATATCTAATTGACAAATAAACGAAATGAAAAAAATTCTGTGAAATTGTTATATTTCTATTAATTTAGGTTATATATTTAACCTTTCTATTTTGAGTTTTGGCTAAATTATTTTTTAAATAGTGTTATACAGATATTAGGGAATTTCTATTGCTTAAATTTGAGTTGATTTTTTTAAGAACCATAGTGTTTGTTTAATATTATATAGGTCATATCTGTTATATAATATTTTATATTTGTACTTTTTTTATTTATAGTCTCTAAAACTTTTTACATAAATTAAGGATATAATGAAATTAATTAATATGCTGTGAGTAAAACATTAAAGGGTCAAATTAATTTTCTTAATTGTAGGATTTATAATACAGTGTTGAACTTTTATTTCATATTAGAGAAGATACAAAAATAGTTTTCCATCCAACATCTCATTGTATGACGTTTTATATTGGATGCATTTATTTGTCAAAATAGTTTTAATAATATAAATTACTTAAAAGGTATTTAGATTCTAGAGATAACTATATTATTTTAAATTTATTTTCAAAATGGTTCAAGTTGCTTAAAATAAAAAACATTTTATCAAAATTGGTGAATGGAGAAGTTTAGAGAGTAAGAGTTTTAATAATAGAAATAAATAATTATAGGAAATTATCTAAACGCTCAATTTCTTGGTGTGTTTTAATTTTATTCAAAATAATTCTAACCTAAGCATTTTAAAGAAAGGGCGTCTTTTTGTTTTCAATTCGCATTTGGAATGTAGTATTTAATTATATGTACTAAACATATTCAGATCTAAATAAGATAATTTTACTAACAATTTTGATCGAGCCATTACTTGAGAGAAAAAAAACGAAATTTGTTACCCCAAATAAATATATATTTTTTAACAGTTATATCGAAGGCAGCTGATGTTATCTCATTACCATAGATAAGTCTGCCAATTTTGTATAGTTAGATTCTAATGATTTTGAAAATTAACATTCTTTACATTAAGTAATGAAAAGTGGGATGATTTTAAAGTGTTATCTTAAAAATGAAATCTAAATTAATTCATAATATAAAAGTTATAAAAAGATAAAATATAAATGACAAAAATATAAATTTAAAATGTTACTATAATATTTACTTTGTTCGTTAAGATTTTTTACTTTTTGTAAATCTTGAATCTCTTAAGATATGTTTGCTTTAAAAATGCGTTTTTTAATTTATTTTAAAAGTCCTTTTTTGTTGTTCTTATTGTTATATTTAAAAATCTGTGGTAAAATTAAAAAAATAAACAGGGTTCAATTTTGTGTCTCCTATTTTTTTGGAGGTTTTAATAAGTTAAATAGTTTTATTGTGGAGGATAATTGTATTTTTGATAGTTTACATATTGAAAATATGACCAACCAGTAAATGCATTTTTCTGCTTTAAAAAAGCTAATTGTTTTTTTTTTAAATGTCATAGCATCGGCCGGGACGCAAACCCGCAACCCGGGCAACTGCCTGCAAGTGCAAGACATTCGCGCTGACCTCTCGACCCCCAATGAATGCTGTTTATAATTTCATTTTGTTGGATTTAATACATTTTAGGTGTATTAAGGTATTTTTTTTCTCTCAATATATTGATTTATTAAGAAAGTAGATTTTTTTTTTACATAAACCACAGTTGAAAGTTTTAAATTTGAGCGTTTATATTAATAATTTTTATCAATCATCCATTAGACAAGACATTTATACGTTTGATAATCATAATCATCGTTAACAATTATCAATCCACAGTAGGATGAAAATCTTTCCCATTTCAATCCATGTTATCTGTTCTCTAGCCTCTCTTTTTCATACCATCCCAGCACACTTCCTTATTTTATACAACCATCTCACATGTGATCTCATTATAGGTCATTTACATCAAACTGTCCATCTATTATCATCTTTTCTAGAAATATGTCCAGCCAACTTTACATCAGTTTCCTTATTATTTAAATGATGCAAATAATAATCCACTGAACATGACATGATCATCATTTCTTATGCTTGCTCATAACTACTAAACATCTCATGATCACCATCTCATGCTAGCACATAACTGTTTTTAATCAGGCAAAAACTCTTCAAATAGTAGTGCCACCTTATGCTAACCAGAGTAATCAATGGATGTCAGAAGGCTTGTGCATAAAATCCCTACCTAGTGCCTACTCATCATAAACTAGTCTGGGGATATTGGATGAGTAGGCACTAGATAGGGATTTTATGCACAAGCCTTCTGGCATCCATTGATTATTCTGATTAGCACAAGATGGCATTACTATATGGAAAGTTTTTGCCTGTTTACTTTCTCATAACTGTTATTAAAACAGGAAAAACTCTCAATAAAGTAGGGCCACTCAGTGGAAGCCAGAGTAATAAATGGATGCCAGAAGGCTTGTGTGTAAAATCTCTAGTGCATTTTATGGACAGGTTTTCTGGCATTTATTGATTACTCTGATTTTCACTGAATGGAACTATTGTAGGAGAGTTTTGCCTATTTTGATGTAAGAAATACATGACTATTGTCTTATCTAGATCTTTTTTTCAATTTTGTTTGTTATTTGTAACATGAATCTTTTCATAATTCGTTAAATGCCTGGAATCTCTGTATTGATTTTCTGTTAGGTGTTCAGTTGTCAGATCCATAAGTAAGAACAGTTAAAACAGTTATTAAAAACTTTTTTTCAAACACATAGGCATATATTCTTTTAATATTAAGTTATTTCTACCAAAAGTATTCAAACCAAGTTAAGGTCTATGATTAATTTCATACATTAAATTTGCATCTTTAGTAACAATCTGAGCAAGATAATTGTAGTTGTTAATTTCTGGTAACTAATCATTATCAACATTTATTTTCATGTTTTAAGAAAATTCACTGAACATTACTTAGTCTTTTTAACATCAACTTTTAGGATTATTTTCTTAATTTTATCTGGCAATTTTTGCAACTTTCATAAAGCTCTGAAGCACCACTTGCAAAAAAAAAAAAAACAACAACAACAACAAAAAAAAAACAATTACATCATCTGTAAAATCCAAATGTCATAAATCATCTAAATTTATTTTTATTGTTTTAGCTTCCTATTTTAAACTGCAAAATATTTTTTGCAATACTGCTGTAAAAAAGATTTGAAAATATGGAACCAACTGATCTTCCACTTTTGGCAGCCATCTTTGCAACTGGTCTTACAAAAAGCGTCCCTTAGTGATTCAATTTCAGGAAGATAGGGACGATTGTCCCCTTACCCTTACGTTTCTTATTCAAGGTAAGTCGGTTTTAATCATTATATATTATGGAAAGTGATAATATAATCGATAACTCACAAATTAAGGTTAGCCCCGATCTCAGCATTCAATCTAGTAATGCAGTCATTGGTCGTAAATTTTATAGCCTTAGATCTAATCTAAATTCATCCAAAATAACTTCTACAACAAATAAAAACCCACAAACCAATATTTCAAAAGAAAACAGCATCACAAATATCAACAAAAGTTTAGAAAATATTCAACTTACCCCTAATATAAGTAATAGCATTAATATCTCATCAAGCGAAACTATTGAAATTAATTAAAAATACAAGCAAAAACCAATCATCACCTCTCCGAAGACTTTATGCACCCTCAGAAGACTCTAATGAGCAATTTCCTTTTCCCAATAATACCCTGGAAACCATATCTAAAAATAATAGACAAAATTACCGACAAGATGATTTCGGCGAATTTTTTAAAGTAAAAACTTTTCCACCAGAGGTCGACAAAACCAGTGCTGTCACATTACAGTTTGTCAACAGTAAATTTAAAAATCAAAAAGAAGAAACAAATTTTAAAACCAATAAATCACATTCCAGAACAAACAAAGATTATAGCGCAGAACAATCCATTGCTACTTCAGCCAACTTACAATCTAATCCAATTTCTTCAATACCAATATTGAAAAATTCCTATACGTACGCAAATATCGTAAGGTCTAAAAATTCTGAGAGCATCTTCGAAAATATTAAGGCCGATAATTTCAATGAACTATATTTGAATATCTCAGAATTAGACATAGAACAAGAATCAAACACTTTGGAAAATGTATCATTTAATATAAACGATCTTAATGACGACACGTTCCTAAAAATAAATAATGAGTTCAACAAACCGATTCCCAATAACCTATATAAATCATTTGCTAACTACAACAGCAATAAGTCATTAATCTTAGCCATAACAAATCAACAATGTGCTCTATATAAGTTCCCTCTAGAACAGCTATACAGTCTAATCAATCAAAAACAATTAGGCAGAGGCATTCATATGATTCTTAATCATCCCAATGACCGCTATGTTATCGTTGCGTTTAAAACGTGGGCGGACCGTATGAACTTTAAAAATAAATACAGATCTTTAGGAAATTTTATACTATGCTCGATAGATATGAACTGTCCTGTTACACTATCTGGCAGAATCCAAAACTGCCTTGGCCACTTGAAAAAACAAGAACTACAAGACATCCTTATTAATTATGGTTCAGTTAGCAAATTTAAACACCTATTAAACCCTCACTGCGAAGATCAAATCCTGTCCAATACAGTTATCTTCACACTTATATTGAAGAAAAACATTATACCCACCGACATACCCATTATTATTACTGCAAGAGGCTCTCCTATGGTTTTGACATTCAGGGGAGTACATCCACAATGTTTCTTCTGCCTTCAAAGAACACACCTCATTAAAGATTGTGCAGCAAGAATATGTACACACTGTGGTATTAAAAAGAATAAAGTTCACAGATGTCCTGGTAGACCTACTAACATGGCTTTCACATCCTTAAATAGACAATCACCACATGGGCCTAATTCAATCAGCAACCCCACAAACCCAGACAACCTGATTTAAATAAATCCTCCAACAAACCCTTTCACATCCAAACCTATCTTTTAAAATGAAAATATTCAAGAATGAACAAATGACAACCTCTACACTAATAGTAGTGAATCAGAGATCCAAGCAATTACATATACTGTGCCTAAACCAATCACTCAAACCAATAAGACTAAAGATCATACATATGATACATATTATACTAATCCCCAAGAAACAATACTAGGCCAAACTCTTGATACAAAAGAAGGCAATATGACCAAACCACCTGACGAGAGCAAGGAAAATACAGGTGATGAAGAAAATATACTCAAAAAATTTCAAAACAATCCATCCATAACAACTCCCACCCAGTTTAAAACCATTGATACATCTTCATTTGGGTCAGTTAAGTCCAGTAAACCTAAACAAAGTGATCCACAAACTGTCCTCAATTCTTCAACTCCTGCAATAATTAACCATCCATATGAAAAGACTTATCAAACAATCAACTCGAAAGTCAGCACAGTTAATGTTTCCCAACAATTACAGCAAACCGAAAATGACTCAGGTCTAAAATTTAAAACAAATTCCTATAACAATAAAAAAACACTTTTATCAAAAGAACAGGAAAATGAAAAAAACACTATTAAATTTCAAAACCCTCAAAAAACTGACACAACAAATACCCAAAATACAAATAAGAAAAATAAAAGAAAATCAATTTGTTCAGATAAATCAAGCTCTGATGATGATAGCGCCCATCTGATACATTACTCACCTCTACCCTCTAACAAACAAATTTCAGATATATCAAGCACAAAGCCTCGCAAATCCATAGAAAAAAAGAGGAAAACCATGGATCCTACAACCATTGATACCATTGATCCTTCTGATGAATCTTAGACAGATTACAATACTACATTAAACACCGAAGATTTCATGGATGCATTTTCTCAACCAACAACTATATCACCAATCCATCCACAAATTCAATCACAAGACTCTGATTGCCAAACAACATCAGACCTCATTAACATGGAGATGTCCCACATTGACTTAGTACACTTTGCTGAGGACAGATTGGATTAATCTATCATGTTCTGCAAAATTGCTGGCATTAACATTCGCGGCATCAACTCAATTGATAGAGTTCTAGCTATTAAAAACTGGCTCTCGCTCTGCTCCCCTCATATACTTCTTATGGGTGAAACTAAATATCACCATAAGACTGATCATAAAATACTATCTCTTCTCTCAACTCTTGGATTTACTAGATTTTCCATAGGCCATTCTGCTTCAGGTGGAGTCGGTATTCTTCTCAGCAAGTCAACACCACCAAACAGTTTTAGCATTCTATTCCTAGATGCCAATATTATTATCATAAAAATAGACTATTGGAGTTATCTGATCATCATAGCTTATATATATACAGCCAAAGACACCTCTCAATATCTAAAAATAATCCACATCCTAAATGCCATCAACGCTAACAGAGCCTCCCCTACTATTCTTCTGGGAGACTTTAACACCACATACAATGACTTTAACAACAGATTTTTGCATCTAATAAATCACAGATTAATGTGTGGAGAGGGCTTCTTCCTCCCGAAGCCTACTCTTTCTATACTAAAACTAAAAAGTCCCTGATTGATTTGGTTTACTACACCCCAGATCTCCATTTCAACCTTGATGCAGCCTTGGCCCCTGTTGCTTTCTCTGAACATATGGCTCTAATCTTACAACTTACACCTATTTCAATCCCTGAACCTATTGATGGACCTGGTAAAACCATGCACATGATCACCCAATCAAATATGAATGAAGCTATAGTATCTGAGGCATACATCCTTTTCCATAAAATAAACATCCTTTCCCTTCCTACTGAGGAGGGCTGGTTTTCCTTCATCAGAATACTACAATCCATATTAAATCACCATGCCAGGAAAATCAAAGGACCTAATGGCCTTCTAAATGATCTAACAGACATTAATATACAACTTCAAGCTTTACAGCAAAATTTCACAAATACAGAAAAAAATCATCTTCCTTAAAAATCTCTACAAAATCAAACAAAAGTCCCTTGCAGAATATATATCCATCAGAAGAGCCAAATGTTTCTTAGCACAACAACACTGCTGGACGAGAGACTACCTTAGATGGGCACTCGGGTACAATAGAAAACAAATCACTCCCTTATCCATTAATTCTAGTGGAACCAATCTCGTTGGCTTTCCAATGATGCAGCGCATCAGCAAACAATTCTGCCAATTAATGCAAAAAGATGGAGCTCCTCCTATAAACAGCTGGTTGGCTGCTGGTGACCCCAGTGAACATGGCATCACAGAAATCAAAATCAAAAAGAAGATAACCATCTCTCCCTGACGGCGTTCATCCTGGCCTTCATGGCATCCCAAATTTCCTTCTCAAACACCTCAGTCAATTCACTGTGCCAATTATTAAAAAATGGTTGATCACCTAGCCTCTGGCAACAGAAACATAACAGATCTTTACCCAGTGGCACTTGTGCCTTTTATTAAAAAAACAAAACCACTAAATGATATTAACAATATCCGGCCAATTTCCATGAACCCATTGTTTATCAAGATAATTGAGTCAGTCATTAAATATCAAATCCAAACTCAAATCCTTAGCCATATCTCGTCAAACCAATATGGAAAAAAGGGATCATCAACCTCGCATACTATGTCCAATATAACTGCACTATTCAATTACATCAGAGGACATCGTAAATCAAAACCTATTGCTGTCCAGCTGGATGTTGTGGCAGAATTTGATTCAGTCCAGATAAATATCCTCCTGGATATTCTGTTGGAATGCGACATTCCAGCCGGGATTGTTCAGATGATCAGCAATCTGCTCAACAACAGAGAGATTTTTCTCTCTCTTGATGGCAAGATCACACCAGGCTTCAAGCCATACAAGTCGACCCCTCAAGGAATCTCCACTCAGTGCCCTTTTTTTCACAGCATACATCAACCCTCTTCTGATGGATATAGAAAAAAAACCTCCCTGGAATTTTCCTTCCCTCTCTCAATAAAAACTTCAATGTATTTGCATATATAGATGACATCATGGTTGTTCTTGCCACCATTAAATATCTTCCCCATCTCATAAACATCTTAAACAGAAATACAGCGAAACTTGGCCTACAAATAAACTTTAACAAATCTTCCATCTGGAAGATTATGTCTGGTAAACAAATTAACTGTCCCTTTTCTGCAAAACCCCAAAGATACCTAGGTTTTCCAATATTCAAAACACCAACTGCAATGGCAAGAGAGATTCAAGATGCAATCCTCTGTTCAACTGAAGCCATCACCACGTCACTCTCTAGAGTATATCTTTCATTATATGGAAAGGTTGGCCTCCTCAACATGATCATAATGCCAAAAATCTCATATTATCTTCCATTCGTAAAAATGTCTAAACAGTTTCAAAATAAAATCAACCGATTATGTACCAAACTTTTCTGGAAGAGGAAGGATAGTTGCTATTAGCTTACGAGGCATCCAACGACCACACAGGTTCAATGGACTGTCATTGCACTCAATACAAGCAATCATTTTACAGAAAACCCACAACACTCTACATAATCTGATTCTCTCCTGTGGATACTCCAACATTCTTAAAAAAATTACACCGACAGATCATCCTCTGCCCTCTGCCAGTTCATGGATATCCTCCCTAATAGACCACCTACAACTTTATAACCCAATAATGCCCTTTAACTTTAACAAAAAAAATCACCTTATGGGAAGAATACAATATAATCAACTATAATCAACAACCCATTAAAACCAGCCTAAAAGTAAACAACCAAAGACTCATTTCACACTTCAAAAGATGGAGTCTGGAACCCAAATTCCTTGACTTCATCATTAAAATAAATCTTAATGTGCTTCCCACGAATTGGTTCCTTTATCACTGAAGAGGTTTTACCAGCATTGACCCTATATGTGGTCTGTGTGCTCTTGAAGATGAAACCATAGACCATATTATACACCGGTGCCCAAGACTTAAAACACTGAAAGATATAATTATAATCAATTCCAACATAAGACCTGATATGATTTTCTCACTTGAAAATGCCATTCATAATGGGTTTTTTTCAATAATAAGGCTTTCTACCTTTGCCCTTTATTCCATATGGATAGTGAGATGCAAAACTCTCATGGAATTACCTCCGCCACAAATCATACGATTGTTTTATCAAATGCTCTAAAAAATCAAGAAACGTGACCAGCTCCTGGCCTCCAGTAAAGTCTTTGATGACACCTGGTCTTTAACTGCTCTTTCCTTTTCCTGATTATTATCTCCCACCTACCCAGCATTATAGAATAGGAAATTCTAAAAGAAAATATTCATGTTTATATAAAAAATGCTTATTCCATTAAACAAGTTCTTAGAATCTCATCACTATACCTAACCACATAAGAGTATAACAATTGTACTCTCATAACAAAATCTAGCCAGATGACAAATTGAACATTATACAATCATATTATTGTACAATTTATTCATTTATCTATCCTTTATTAGTATGTAATCACTATTTATTGTTAATAAAATTTTTGTTGAAATGAAATATGGAACCAACTTGTCTTATACTATTTTTAATGTTAACTTTCCTAATATCATTATATAATCTAATTGCTGCTGTTGCATTTTTATAGATATTCTTCAGAATATGACAATATCCTGGATCTACACCTTGATGATCCTATGATTTAATTACTGAAAAAATGCTTATGGAATCTAATGCTTTTCATAATCAACAGTTCCAAAGCATAATTGTAATTAATATTCTTTGGTCTTTTCTATAACTTCTCTCAATACTTGGTTAGGATCCACTATACCAGGGGTCCCCAACCCTATGCCCGCATGCACCATGGCGCCCACAGACCATTTTATGTGTGCCCGCCGCTATCCGAACACGATAAAAAATTATTCATCTGATACAAATAAATTTAATTTTTGAATTTTTTTTTATGAATTATTGTATTATATTGTAATCAAATTGTAGGGCATACTATACTTTTACAGCGTAAAAATATAAACGTCAATTATATGTTAAAATTTAATTTTTGAAATAAATATTTTTTTTGTACATTATGTGTATTATTAACAATATCCAGCTATAAATTTACGTGTGATGTGATGAACTGTGGCTTCTCCGTAAACGAAGTCAAGAATATCTCAGCAATTATGTCCAGATAAAAATAAATGGTGCCCGCCACCTAGCTGAAAAAATAAATGGTGCCCGCCACCTGGCTGGTATTATGGAATGTGCTCTTAAGTGCAAAAAGGTTGGGGACCCCTGCACTATACTATAACCACTTTTAAATCCAATTCGCTCTTTTGGTTGATTGAAATCCAAAGTTCACTCTAAATAAATTGTAATTATTTCGATAAAAAATGATAGGTTATAATATTTTTATCATTTTTTAAAATATTATTACTGCATTTTTCCAATCATCTGGTAGATCTTAATCATTTAGACATTTGATATATAACTTTGTCAATTATTTTTTTTTTATATTCCATCTACTTTTTTTAAGATATATATTATAATTCAATCATTACTTGAAACATTACCTATTTTAACAAATAAAGACTTCTTCAGGTAGTTAAATATTATTTTTATAAAGAAAGAGTAGTAAGTAAGGACATATTTAGTTTAACTACTAAGTTCAAGAAGTGACAATTACTGCCCTCGCCCCCCCCCCCCCGTTCGATAAATAGCTTATTCTAATTGATTTTAACTTTGTCAATATATTGTCATTGTTTGTGATGTATCACTTTAGGCTTAGTGAACATTATGTGTAAAAAATGAGTTTTGAAATTTAAGTTAATTATAACAAATTGAATATAAATAAAAGACTTGAATTAAATAAACTGAATATCGAAAATTGCTTTTGTTTACTAATATTTTAATCCGAAAAAGGTTTTTTATTTATATGTATTTATATTATTTTTAAAATTAACTTGAATTCAAAAATTCATTTTTAGATATAAACTTCTTATTCCAATTTTTTATTTTAAATATAAAGTTTGCTGATCTTTATAAAAATAACAAATCTCAAGTTCTAGAATTATTATCACCGGTCCATTACATCACAGTAGTCTAATCCAAAAGATTCCAATTGCTAGGTTTTATAATGTGTGTTTTTTTTTTTTTTTTGGTAAATAAAATATTTGAATGATGTATGTAAACCGAATGTCGAAATTTGCTTTTGTTTACTTTTTTTTTTTATCCAAAAAAGTTTTTATTATTCATAGTAATTTTTTTAAATTAACTTGAATACAAAAATGTACACTTTAAATATAAAGCTCATATTCATAATATTTTTTTAAAATGAAGTTGAGTTAAAAACTTATTTTTAAATTTATAGTTTGCTAATCCTTAAAATGTAACAGATGTAAAGTATTACAATAATTATCACACAGTTCTAAATTGATATGTTTTATGCTGTTTTTATATTGGGTTTTTTTTTTTTTTTGTAAATATAATTAAAAAAAAAACATTGACGTTTAATTTTTAAAACAAGCTTTTTATTCACAAGTTACTCATTATTCTCGTCTATACTTGTAATTCTCCTCGTCTAAACATCTAGCCTGTCTCATCAATATATTCTATAAACAATGTGTTTATTCTATTGATTACATAATTTAAATTAGATACTTTTTTTTTGCTTTAAATCCATTAAGTTTTCCATTGTTTTGCCAATAACCCCTTAGCTCTGAAAAAGATTGCAATATTTTTAACTAAGAGAAAAAATTTGAAGTATTTTTTATATATGTACATATTTAGCTAACTTTGCTCATTTTATTACGTATTATATATTAAACATCAAACAAAAAATATGTTTCTGTAATCCAAAGTATAACCACATTATTTTAATGCAAGTTGTCTATTTCCGATTTCTTTTTTACTCTTTTAATTTTTTAAACTGTTTTGAAAACCATTCTAAGACTGTCTTTAATTTACTTTTTGAATATTATTGAAAATAAGTTACATGATCAGTTATAAAAGTAGGTTTTAATATTTATATTGACACATAATCTATGCTTAATCCATTTTAATTATTTACCTCCGTTTTTAGTCATAATGGTATTGAAAACTTTAATTTTAATTTTGTATACGTAAAAACGGTTTTATTAATTTTATTATATAGGAGAGAATGGCCTCCAAGTTTAACTATATTTTTTAAAAAATAAATTGAAAATATAATTTTTTATTTCACTGGAAAAAAAATGGTGGGTGGAGTGATTAATATTTTATATGTGTAATATAACAATAGGGGTGAGAACACAAATGTGACATATTATTTATATAACAATGTGATAATATCCAACCACACTATTATTAGCACTTTTTATGAAAAGAGAACCTTGTCACTCCTTTGAATTTTCTATAAACTAGTAATTTATCCATTATTCTGTGTGCATTAGTATTACATTACATAATTGATAGAACGAGATAAATAATATAATCTGGCAAAAATAATAAATGTTAGAAAATGAATTACTTTTATAAACGAACATTTAAAAAAAAATACTCTGTTTATATTTCACAATTTTCATTAGCTAAAATTTACGAAACTTACAACCAAGTGTAGGATATTAAAATAGATAAAATGTATTCTGCCACACAATAATGAACATTGACAAATGTGTTCTCATAAATATAGCAAACTTTAGTATACTAACTAAACATAAAACTATCGAACTATGCCTAATTTATATTAATTACCTGCTCGATTTTTACAATCACTTTTAATTATTTCGATTTCGTATTCAAAAACGTTTGTCGATCATTATCGAATATATAAATAATTAAAAGTGTACATTATCACAAACTGGAAGACACAGCGCAAAGATTTCCACATATACCATAAGTATTAATAATTTTTATTAGTCATAAATTATACTAGATATTATCTATATAATGAATATTTGTGTAAGATTAATTTTCATTACAGAAATATTCAATAAATATAAAGTTTGCTAATCTTTTCAAAACTAACAAACCTAAAATGTTATATTAATTATCGCAGGACGATTATGCGCTAGTTTCAAAATACCTAATTGCTAAGTTTCATTCTGTTTTTATGAATATATTTATAAAAATATTTTTAAAAAAACTATGCATGGTTAATTTTTAAACCCAAAGATTCTTATTAATAAATTACCCATAATACTTGTACTCATCCTTGGGTTTTTTTTGTTGTGCCTGTCCTCTTCTATACATTTTTAAACAATGGGTTTATTGCAATAATTGCAGGACTTGATTGAGAGATTATTTTCTTTTCCTTTAAAGGCATTAACTTTTCCATTGTTAGACCACAATTTTCTTAGCCCTGAAAAAGATTGTCATATATTTTATTTTTATATAAGAAAACGTATTTAAAGTAAGTAATACTTATATAATGATTTAGTTAACATATTTTGCTCATTTCATTAGGTGTTAAACATCAAAAACTTTCTGTAAGCAAAATATAGCTTCACTTTTTTAATGCAAGTTGTCTATTTCCATTTCTTTTTTTACTCTTGATCAATTCTTTAAGTAGTTTTTAAAAACATTCTAACTTTGACTTGAATATTATTGAAAATGTTATATCAGTTATAAAACTTAGTTTCTTTTAATATTATTCTATACTAATAAAGCGTGATAAACAGAGCAGCTCTCTTTATCACGCTTTATTCGCGAAGAATAATTTTCATTATCTGACAGAATTTTTATATTATTAATATTTATATGACTACATAATCTACGCTTAATCCATCTTAATTACTTGGCTCCATTTTTAAATAATTATAATGGTATTGACAACTTAACTTTAGTTTTTTTCTTTTTCTTTTTGGGCTTCTAATAAAGTATTAGGAATGGTCAGTTTCGTGAAGAATTTAAATATATAAAGTATGATTTTATTTTATTTTAAGAAACGCTCATAAACGCTTTACTATAGGAGAGAATTAGCGGCAAATTTAACTCAATATTTTAACGTTTATTTCACTGCCCGCTTTCAAATTAAATTTTAAAACGATTGTATATTTGCGTAAATGTTGAAAATGTCCGGCTTATAGTGTAGTTACTGGATGTATCCGTTGATATTGAAGCAGTGAAATTTGTCTTAATGTAAATGCCGAATTTTTATATAATACTAGGCAACTTAGTACTCAAATAAATTGCCAAATTTAACAAATTTTAATTCTGATTATATTTAGTTTCAAAAGGTTTTGACTAAAATTTGCAAGACAAGTACATAGCACCACACACGTAGAATAAGAATTAAAAAAAGGCTACAGAGTTTTAAACAAAGATATGTGGTTTACATTATAGATACTAGAGTTGAAAAAAAATACAAATCTGTGCAACAGTAAAAAAAAAAAAAAATACAGTTTTGAAAGCATATATTTTCTGACCGTTGCATAGGATTTGCATCTATGTACTGCATTAATGTATTTGTTGCTTTTGATTATCTATATCTAGTTATTTTACAATAGTAAATTGTCATAAATTCGAGCGAGTTGCATTAGTGACCATGTGTCTGAATAAATGTCCGTTGGTGGAATTTGTTCATATCTTATGCGTATAATATTAATTTTGCCTAAATGCGTTAGGCAGTGTCTTCTATTTGAACTATACATGTCTGTACATCTAATAACATAATATTGAGAATTGTAGAAACGTGCAGGTTTGAATGTGCTCATATGCTATTTTTAAATATTTTGGGGATATTACTAAACATAGGACATGTGAATAGAAGATGTGATTGCGTTTCCGATTCAGTCTCATTTATCCTATATTTAATAAACATTTACTGCACTAAGTAGCTTTTTCTGGAACAAACAAATGTTGGATAGAGTGATTGATATTTTATATTTTAATTTTCAGTTAGCGATACGAACTGTTATGTATAATATAAGAACCGGGATGAGAATACAAGTGAGACCGACATTGGTCACCAAAGGATGTCGCAATATCCAATCACAATATTACAAGTATTATACATTTCTTAGATAAAGAAAACCTTCCCAAGACATGTAAATTTTCCATAATCTAGCAATGTATCCATTATTCTGCATACATTACCTAGTGTTCTGTGTACATTAGCATGTTATTATAAGATTGAAATGTTAGTTGATAAAGTCGTGTAGAATATGGTAAATATTTTTTATTAAGTATAAGATGTGTAAATTTTAAATTTTGTATTACTACTGTAATTTTGTTTTTAAATTAATAGTGTTGTTGTCAAGCGTTGGTGGTCGAGAGGTCATCCCAGCCGCCTTACAAGCAGTTGTCCCGGGTTAGCGGAGTTTAGAGGGTTCGCTTTCCGGCCAATGCTATGACACAGGAGAAAAAAATAGTGTTGGATGTCTGTATTTCTTCAAAATAATATACGCAAATTTATAAATAAATATTTAAAAATACAGTATTTAAAAGCTTATAAAAATATATGTATAACCGTCACTTAGGAGCGCTTTCATCCAACTTGTGGCTTTGTCAACTATCACGTTTAAAATGTCAGCTTTCCCATAATTCTATGATGTCAACTTTCCCATAATTCTGTGATCTTAATGTTTGCTGCTTGCCAATTAACCAAATGTTGCTTGTATTTACATATCAACATCGCCTCTTTAATTTTCCTTTTATTATTATTTCTTTCAATTTCCAATATTTTTACGTTGTATATATATATATATATATATATATAAATTATCCGTAAGTACCATATATATATATATATCAATAATTACAGATATATAGTATTACTGAATATAGTTTAAAAGAAGATAAGAAATAAGAAAAATATTGTGATTGTTAAGGACATTTGATGTTGATCCAAAATATAAATTAATGCAAACTTTTTCTTCACTTATTTAATGATTGATTATAAGAAAGACATAATAACTAGTATATCATGTAAAATCAGATTAGATTACATGGTGATAAATTATTTACAATTGTTTCATGATAATTAATCATGATAAGTATTAGTTAATAATTTTAATTTAGTTTTTTTGTCAATTTATAAGCGAATGTTAAATTGTTTTGAAATGGAAGAATCGATTAGTATATTTGTTTTTTAATTATTTTTAAATGTAGCTAGATGTATGTAAAATTCCTCTCTGCATTTAGTTATGTAAATTCATATATTTATTTAAAAAAAAAAACATCATTTCTCTGAAATGTTGATTGACTTGAGGAATGTTAGTAAAGAAGTGATACAAGCATTTTAATAAGTATATGAATACTATATTATAATTAAATTGAACATAGGAAATTTTTGTATTAAATATAATTTACTTGTTTTATTGAATCGCGCGGTAGTAATATTATTTTAATAGAGTAGTGTTTTGTGATATTCTTATGCCATTGAGAGTATACTTTTTGGTATATACTTAATCTTAAAAAGACTTCTCTTACTGGATGATTAGATAACCGATTTCATGATTACAGTGATTTTATTAAATAATTGGTTAATATTGATTTAATATATTAGATATGAAATGAATATTTGTACTATTAGAATTTTTTATTAAAAAAAATGATTTGGCTGAGCTAAAAGTTTGTTATATATTACTACAATAGATGAGGAGTAGGTCTTTATTTTGTCAGAGTATATATTCTCTTTTTATGGTACCCAATTGTGTAGGCCTCTGTTGGTTAGTAGATGATTGAGTATGTATATTACAAAGTATATTATATTTTATGCAGCACAATTAAGTACTTACAATTATGGTATTGTGTGATTACGTAAATATATTACATAACCATGTGGCTATGATTAATTAATAATATAATTGATAATTACTATATGGCAAAATATGAATGTTTACATCATTCGTGCTATTAATGTATTATATGTTGGTTGTGACATTGGCAGGACATTATGAGACTGAAATTTATAAAATCTTATATTGTAATTAAAATAAAAGAAACATAAATGTTTTGTCAGTGAGAAATTTATAATAAAACAATTTATAAACATATATATGTTTTAGTATTGCTAATTTATAATACGATTTTTATGAGGAGTCATTTAATACAAAATATAGAAAGGAAATGTCTAGCCCTATAAAAGAACCTAGTATCGGAAATTAGTAAAGATAAAGAAATAGAGGGCAAAATTTCAACCCCTGAAAAAGTTGATCCCAAAATGATTTATATGATACATATCATAAATATCCTTAATGAGAAAATTACTAAATATTCAAAAGAAAATAGATAAATCATTTGAATTGATAAATAATATTATGAAAGAAAATAAACAGTCAGGGGATAATAAACATTCAAGTAAATGTATCAAAGATTGTTTGTTGAATTGATAAGTAATATATTAGAAGAAAATAGACAATCAGGTGAATTAATAAGAGAGTATTTAAAAAATAAATTTGAAAGACTTAATAAAAGAGTTAATAAAAAAGCTATTGAGCCATTAAAAATAGAATTAATTATATCTGATAAAAATCCCAAGGAATATTAGATTTTAGATTACATGAATTCACAGATAGTACCATTAAAGAATACAAAAATCAGGTAGTAGAGACAATAAATCATTGTAAAATTAGTGATGAAAAAATTAATCGTTGATTACTCTGGTTGGCACTGAGTGGCACTACCGCATGGAGAATTTTGCCTGTGTTAATAACAGTTATATGTTAGCATACGAAATGGTGATCATGTGATAAAAATTGATGTTTTCAATATAACTTTATCTGGGGATATTAAAGATTTAGACTTGAGTAAGTTTTATTGCAGAACAGGTCGAAGTAGTGAAAAAGGAAATTAAACGCAGTAAAAGAAAAGCAAAATGTTATGTTAGTTGATAGAATGACATAATTTGGGGGAAATGAAATATTTATTAAAAATTTAATTACTGTCATTAAATTCACAATATATATCCAAGTGTATATCGAAATGGACAAAAATTATACTATACAATTAGACAAGTAGTCGACCCTGTAATGCGTATTGGACAATGCCACGTATGAATAAAAATATCAGACTCTAATATAATAAGAGAACAAAACGATGTAATCATGTATGTTATATTAAATATCTACTCGACTTTTACTCTGTTTTAATCTTCTAGATACAATCAATAACGTTTGCCGTTATCCTATATATAAATATTTAAACGTGTACACGACCATAAACTAACGGGAATATACTTCAATATATTTAAAATAAACGCAAAAGTCATCAAATATACAATAAGTATTAATAATTTTTATTAGTCACAAATTCACTAGATATCCGTTTAATGAGCAACTTTATTTATAGTGTAATTTTTAATACATTACAGAAATATTCATTAAATAAATAAATGCATACTCTATGCTTCAAAATATATTTTTCAAAGTTTTTGAATTCAAGTTAGCTATAAAAAAATATAAATACGGAGATTTGAATTAAACATCAAACAGCTTTTTGTTTACACTGTTTTTATTCAATAATTTGACGTCATATTCGGAGTAATTGTTTAAAATTAACTTAATTCAAAAACTCTTCAAATGCAGAATTCATTCGTGTTAAATTGAGTTACATAGCAAAACTTATTTTTTTAAATATAATGTTGCTAATCTTTTAAAAAAAATAATTATCGCTTGATGATTGTCACATCGGCTCTAATCCCAAATTATCCAATTGCTGTTTTAATCTGTTTTTACACTGATATTTGTCACAAAAGCATGTCATAATATCCAACCACAATATTATTATTAGTATCTTTTATATGTTCTTTAGAAACAGGAGAATCTTGAGTTGAATTCCCTATAATCTATCAATTTATTCATTATTCTGTATATACATCAGCATACGATTATATAATTGATAAAAATATGAATGATATAATTGGCAAAACGATATTTATTAGAAATTTAATTACTATTATAATCTGACATTAAATTCCATTAGCTAGAATTCAGAAAACAACCAAAGTGTAGTTGTATATCGAAATGGAAAAAAAAAATTATCCTGCCATACAAAGTAGGTATTATCATCTATTTAAGTGGACCCGTTTTGCTTATGGTTTGTGCATTAATATAATAGTTGGAAATAAAACGATCTAATCATGTATGTTTATTACCTATTCGATTTTTACTCATTTTAATCGTCTCTATATATATTCAAGAAAATTAATCGATCATCATCATATACACAAATAATTAAACGTAATGAAGGATACCATTCTAAATATTTTGGCTGTATTTCTTCAAAATTAATATAAAATTCAACTTGATATATGTTAAATACAGTAATCATAATTTAACTTAATCTGCTAGAAGTCTTTGCCAATTATATAACAATATAACATTGAATAATCAAAAGAAAACAATTTTTTATAGCTCCTATACTTCAGTTCAGTTCTCCCACAATTCTGTTATTTTAATGTATGATGATTGATAATTCATTAATAGTTGATTATTTCTTGAAATTAATATAGCTTTTTATTTGTCGTTTATTGTATATATTTTTGTTTTTATAATCAAATTTAAACCGTATTTACAGTTTTATTATCAAATATAACAGATGCTGATATTTTCATCTTTTCCTAATCATCTTTTTGAACTCTAATATAAAGACATGTTCTTTTATTTATTTTTGTAATGTACATCTAGACTATCTTTTAGATTAATTATCGCTGGACATTATAACACACCAGTGCTAATGCACAAGTATCTACTTGTTGTTTATTCTGTTATTATAAAACATCTTTTCTCCATGTAAATTTAGTAAAAATTAAACATTCTTATTCAAAACTTACCCAGTATATTTGTTTCCCTCCTCATCCTTCCTTGTATCCCTCCTCGTCTATACATTCATTTAACATTGTTTTATTCTAGTACTCACATAATTTGGTTTAAGTATTTTTATTGATTTAAACCCATACAGTTTTATTATCTAAAAAGTATTAATATTTATAGGTTCTTTTAGTTAACATTTGCTCATTTTATTATGTATTAAATGGCAAAAAAATATTTCTGTAAGCAAAATATATATTCCCAATATTTTAATGTAAGTTATCTACTTTCATTTTTTTTGTTTATTTGAATGTTACATGATGACCATTTTTTATACTTGCTCATAACTGTGACCTAAGGCTCCTCACTGATAAAAGCCTCAAACTAGAAACTAATCTGGCGATATTGGATGAGTAGACACTGGATAGGGATTTTATGCACAGACTTTCTGGCATCCATTGATTACTCTGGTTTGCACTAAGTGGTTCTACTATATGGAGAGTTTTCCTGTTTTATTTGAATATGATTGAACAAGTTATCAGATAAATCATAAGGAAATTAATGAGAACAATTTTTTTTGGCTTTGGGAATTTAGAATTGTTTGTTCCATGAATAGAAGTTTAAAGTACATAAGTGACCAATCTATGTTAAAGCAACAACTATCGCCAGGAAATAGTGATGTGCCAATTTAGCACGTGTGAAGAATAGTTCCTTCTACAATATTTCAGCTGGATTATTAAACTATATACACAAATAAGACTCAGTGCCCCAGTAGTTAAAAATGACGATTACTTTCTTCTTTGTAATCATTAAACTCCATTTGTGCAAGTAATATCACAATTTAATCATCAAGCAAATAATAATCATTCTATTTGAAATATGATCAATAATATAGTTAATTGGAGAATTAATATGCATCAGCAGTTGTTTCTAAGTTTAATCATTTATTTTATTTCAACATGTGATTATTGGCCTATATTGTATTAAAAGTTGTATTTTAGATTTTTAGTATTTTAAAATTATAAGCTTGGTTTGATCAATAGTACATGTCTATTATTTTTTTTTTCATTTATAAGCTTTTAGTATTTCACAATATATTAGTTGCTCCCATTTTTATATTGTCACGTGATTTGATCAGCATAGCTGTAAGCAAAAGCTTTTAACTTTTTTTTCTCCATATGTCATAGCATCAGCCGGGATGCGAACCCACAACAACTTGCTTGCAAGGCGGCTGCAATGACCTCTCGGCTAACAACGTTTGACCAAAAGCTTTTAACTTTTTTTTAATTATTTATGTTAATGGCGATTTTGTAATAAATGGTTATATCCTACCATAGGTGCTTTGGGTGGTTTTTAGATTTTAAAAAGGCCTTGCCGTCTTTCAGTACCACTGGATTTCTGTATATACCTTGAAATAAAGAACCATTCTTCTTTCAACTAAAAAATTGTGAATGGATGTTGATTATAATTTTCCACTTCCATAGTAAATTTGATATGAAAAGAATTTTAAAAAAATCATCAAGAGCGTGTTTAGCATGTTGCCAAATAATAAAAGGTCTTATCAATATTCATCAGGCATACAGATGGGTTTTTAACTGCTGATATCAAATTTTCTTTTCCATGTTCTCCATAAAAATAGAAGCCAATTCTGGAGAAACTGGTGAACCCATAGCTAAACTAATGATTCATCTGACAGTCAAAAAAATACATTTAAAATGCAATCAACCTTGCAGCCAAATCATGCAATTGAATATTTTTCAAACTTTCAATAACTTTGTTTACAGGTAACTGATAAAATTGGGAAGGTTTTAAACAAAAACATATTCACACAATTTATACTACATTTAAAATAAAGTATTTTCACATCCTGAAAAAAATTAGATTGGAGTCTCATGTTGTTTATGAAATTCTATGTGAAATTTCTTTTCATACATTGGACTGACCAGTCAAAGAATAAATAAAGAGTGCATTTTGGCAGTTAGTGAAAAATCTAATTAATCAGCTGTTTATTCATACATATTAACAAACCATGACATCAATTTTAATAACACAATTCTTGCAAAAATTGTATGACCAAAGACTACTAGGAAAATCTATAGAGAGTTTTAAAAGGCCTACATATAATGAAGTGCGCATTTTAAAAAAAATAACAATATCTAGAAAATCTATTGGAAAATAAAATATTTTTTTAAAACTTCTCGACCAATACAATTTATGAATGAGCAGAATAAAATAATTAAACGTCATCACACATTCTTATGATGTGAAAAAGAAGTTCTGAGTAAATTACTTTTTGCTCTTAAACCATCTATGCAACTATTATATATTTGGATTACTTGGAAACTCCAGGAAATAATACTATGAATACATATTGTAAAGGTGAAACATATATAATGTGCTAACAGGTATGAAAGAGCAAGCAGCCACTCTCAAACAGCATGTATAGGGCTATGTCACGATCCTAGTTTAAACCCCTGCCTAGGCATCCTAGTCTCCACCACATACTTAACATCTTTGGCATCACACAGCTTCCTTTCTCATATAGCTCTTCTTAAGTCTGGGTTCTGCATGGACGTGTCTAAGCTCAAGGTTCTTTCAGCATCTCGTTATGCCTGTAGCCCTAATTTATCAAATATTGTAAACATTATTTATATATACTGCTTATATGGTTTATTTAGTTATTTATATGGTTATTTATCTAGTTCTATATGGCTATTTATCTAGTTGTCTATCTGGTTATCTAGTTCTATATGACTATTTAACTAATTATCTATCAAGTAATTTAGTTATTTTTAGAGTTCCAACCTGATAATAATGATAACACATATTAATATAATAATATTTATGAAATAGAACAAAAAATGATGAATGGGGTATATTACATATTTTGGTATTTAAAATAATCTGGTTTTTACATAAGTATATTTTGAAGGTGATGATTTTATAGACATCAAGATAGTGTGCCCTATTTAATCCATAGGTAGTACATGAATAGAAATCAGTTGATTATGGGTTTGAATTTAATTATATTTAATCTTAAACACTAAGGGACTTGTGTACAGGTTATATTTAAAGGTTAATTAAGCTATGGCCAATGTTTAGGAGGAGGAATTGTCTTTGTACCTTGTGGTACTACATATTTTGTGGACTGTTAGGAGAAGGTTACTTTGGGGAAGTGTCTTTGTGCCTTGTGGTACTACATCTTTTGTGAACATTCAATCAGTAGAAGATGAAATATTTGATTTTTATGGCAGGATTCATGAGTAAACATGGATGTCCATGGTTGCAGGTGACTTACTCTTTCTAATTAAATGCTCATACAAATAAAGACAAATGTGTATAATGTAAGATTTTGTTTGGCTAAGAGTCTTAAGACTGTTAGCCTGACCTAGACTGTTGAGTGCACATAAAAGTATATAGCAGGCTCTGGACATAATACCTACGCATAAATAAGTGAATCAAGCAAAAAAGAGCTTTAGTTTCAAATATAAATTTATGCTTTACATATGTAAATAAATATGGATATTTTAATGAATTAAAATTACTTTTACATTATGGAAATTATAAAATGTAAATTTCTTTTTCTCACACATTTATAGGGCAATAATTTAATCAGTCCTACTTATATAAAGTATTAAATAGTAATACTTATCATCCTTCAATAACTTTCTCTCTTAAAAAGTTTTAAAATTACAAAAGTTAAGACTAGTGTGTAAATAATAATAGTTAAATTATAGTTAATACAATTTTAGGTTATATTTACTATGAACATTTAGGATCAGTTAATAGATAGGCATTGAGTTAATAAAAGTTTATCAGCAATGTTGTGAACTTTCATACTGAACCTGTATATTACTTGAAAAGCAGGACAGATGAGTTCCGTAATTTTTTGGCAAAGTTCTAGATATGGCAGTTCAATATGTTAATCAGCATCAGCAAATGGGTTGACTGATGCACGAATGGCTTTATGTTGCTGGAATTGTCATGTGATGACCATAGAGAATCTGATGCCAGTTCACTTGTTTGTATATTGTTGGGTAACAAGTATATAATTTTAATGAATAATGTTATGAGGGCAAATGACAACTATAATAATATTTGAATCAGACCAATGAACAATACCCTCTACCAAGTTTATATATTTAGTATACCCTGAGGGTATTTTAGTTTTAATGAATATTCTCTATATTTGATTGCAGTTCCATTAACATTTACTTCCTAGTTACTAAACCTGCTGCTGAGTCTGTTTCCCAACATTTTTTTATATTTTATTTCTAACATGTTTTGATGCATCCAGACCTTAATGATGTTCAACTGTAACTATTATAACCAATTTTATCCATAGATAAGAAATAAGGCACCATCCCTTTTCTCATGTAATGGCTTATTTCCATTATCAAACATTTTTCCATTGTACCTTAACTTTTATTTAATTTAACTAACTTTTAACTTTCTTAGCTTTTAAATCATGTATAATTGCACACACAGTTATATTACTTATGTGTGTGTTATAGGAAATCTTACATATGATGGAAATGGGTGAGAATTAAGCAAGAATGAAGCTAGCCTATATGTATGCATATAGTCACCAATTTATATTCACCAAGTTACACAAACAAAAAAATGACCATAAAAAATAAACTTAACATATTCTTTCCACAGTGAATGAGTTATGCTGTAGTGTTAGTGTGTACATTTAATTTCCCCCCTCACTACTACTATTCAACCTTGTGCCCTATTCTAACATTTTATTTAACAGTATGATATTACTATAGGTTTCTCTTTTTCTCTCTAGTACAGATGCTATTATTTTGTCATTATTTTACTACTCTATTCTTTTTTATTAGGGCCTCTCCCTGGGTCATATGGTCAGCCATGGTAACACGTCCTATCGTATACAAACCATATGAGTCAGTATCCGATGTGTGGACATGTCAGTTGCCTTATTTTCTTTGTTCAGCCATATACATTACTCATTTTCTGGATATCACTTGATCTTTATCCCAATTGCTGGGTTCTTCATTATTAAACACTAAGGGTCTATTGTGCACAGGTTAGATTTAGAAGTTACATAAAGCTATCGCTAATGTATATATGAAGATTTACTTTTGAGGAAATAACTTGGGGCCTTGTGATACAATATTATTTGGGGTTCCTTTCAATGATTAAATAATGATAAGCTTGGCGATCTTTGTGGCAGGAATTATGAGTAAACATAAATGACACCAGCTGCAGGTGTGGCTTATCTGAACAAGATAAGTGTGCAGAATCTAGGATTTGTGGTGGCTGAGAATTATTCCATTAGTCTGACCTAGGCTGATGCTAATACTTAGATTATCGGGCACACAAATATATGGTAGGTTCTGGTTGTGCTTCCTATACATAGATAAGTGAATCATGCAAGAAATGCTAATGATGCAATTACATTAATGAAAATTCGATTTAATTAACCTTCAGCTATGATAACTGAAATAACATCTCGGATAATTCTACATATATCCCCATTTAACCAACTATGAATGTTATTGTAAGCCCTAACCACCCACAATTAAATAATAACTTCTAAAATTTAGTTACAATAATATATTCCAACAGGGGGTGGGTAATATTAATAATGTATTATGCTGACTGAATATTTTAAAGAATTAAAATTACTTTTACCATTTGGAAAATATAAATTATAAACCGAATTAATTTATTTCCTTTATTCACACATTTATAGAACAACACTTAAGCAATCCTATTTATGTAAAATATTGAATAGTAATAATAATGCTAGTCATCTTTCAATAACTCTCTCTCTTAGCAAGTTTTAAGAAAGAAAAAAATAGAGAACATTCAAAAACTATTTAAAATTACTCCCATCATTGAATTTTAACACATAAACAAGATAAAAATAAATTGAATTTAACTAATAATTGAAACCAGATTTTTACATACTTAATATATTCTACAATTACTAAAGTTAAGACTAGTGTGTAAGTAACAATAGGTAAGATACAGTAATACAATTTTAGGTTATGTTTACTAACAACATTTATGTTCAGTTTATAGACATTGAGTTTACTGTTAGAGATTAATAAGGGTTTACAGCAGTGTTGTAGTTGCTCTCACACTAAATCTATAGAGGTCTGTATCATAGAGATATTATATTTAGAAAGCAAGACAGATGTAATTTTTGTCTTCTCTGCAAAGTTTTAGATATGGCAGTGCAATATGTTCATTAGGATTAGAATATGGATTATTTTGAAATGTCAATGGCTTCGATTTATGTTGGTGGAACTGTCATCCTGATGCAGCTCTTCTCCGATGACCATGGAGAAGCTAATGCCAGTTTACTTGCTCATCATTATCATAATCAAGCATCAATCCACTTCAGGATGAAGCTCTCCAAGTTCAATCCTTCTTTAAACATTAGCTTCTTTTCTCCACATCACCCATGCACACTTTCTTATTTCATTCATCGATCTCACATGTCATCTTTTTCTGTGTCTTTTATAATCTCATGAAATCAAGTTTAAGGTTCCAATTGTCAATCTATAGTAATCTTTTCTAGCAATACGTCTAGCCCAGCTCCAATTCAGTCTTTTAATTTTTTCAATGAAGTCAGTAACACCTGTTTGTTCTTTTACTCATATATTGCATTTTCAATCTCTTCTTGTTCCTCCCAACATGCATTTCTCCATACTTCATTGAGTGGTGTGAAATCTCTGTACTGCTCTTTTATTAAGTGTCCATATTTCAGATCCATAAGTAAGAACTGATAAAACACATTTATTAAAAACCTTCCTTTTCAAACACATATACATATTTCCTTTTAGTATCAAGTTACTTCTACCAAAAAGCACTCTAACTAAGTTTAATTCAATGTCTAATTTCAACCATTATGTTTCCATCTGTGTTGTACCAACATTGTGTTGGCACATAATAATTTTGTTTAAAAAAAGTATTAAAATAAAAATCTTTCTTCAAAGAAAACATAAGATTAAAAGTCCAAAAACTTTTATAAAAGAAGTAATAATTGAAATATAAGTTAAAAGTTTAACAACATAAATCTCTTTTATTTAAGTTAAAGAAAGAAAAAAAATTATCTTAAAACTGAATAGTGAGTTGGTCTTAAAATTATATATGTGTGTGCCACTGTAAATATAATGTATGCATATTAAAATTTAAAAAAAAACATTCAGTGATGGCTACTAATAAAAATATAAAGACACCATGTTTGCATGGCTACTAATTAAATGATCTCCAAAAACACATAATTAAAAGATTATCAAAATGACAACATGTCATATGTATAAATAGTTAATTTTTTATCGGACAGTTAGTTGAGTTCGAGTTGAGTTTGAATTGTGTTTGATTGGCATTTGAGATAACAGTTCAGTACAATCTATCAGAGAGTTGTATCAGTCAGTTTATTATATATACAGAATCAAGAATGCAGTGTTAAAACCTCGGATAACATACAATATTTTCTAGCCTGAAGTCCGATGAAAACAGACAACCTACCCGATAAAAGTCATGCCTGTGTAACAATCTGAAGCTGCTAAATGTCAAATTGTTTTAAAGAAAATGCCTCGGAATAATCAGCATCAAGTCTCTGCAAGAAAACTTCAAATCTAACCGATTAGGACTATTTCATTAGAAGCAGAAAATAGCAAGAAGTATTCACATTCAAAACCCTAGGTAATAACATTTTCTTATTTCTAAAGTAGTCATCACATTTGTAAAACTCCAAGAGTCAAGTTTAGGAACTCTACATAGACAAACTATTAATATGTGTGTTTAAAATGTTGTGTGTATTCATGCGTTAGTATATTGATTTCATTGTATTTTAATTTTCGAATATTATTTAGCTTTTTCATAAGATGTGATAGTGTGTGAATTTAAAATGTGCATGTATTATTAACTAAATAAGATTTATAAAACATTTAAAATTAGTTTTAAAAAATGTTAGTTAAAATAAATTGTCCTTAAAATTAAAGCTTTATTTGTCAGTCAATTCTTTTCACCACTAATTAAAACTATAATTTGTTATTGATTACAAGTAGCTGAGCTAGTCATGGGTGTATCTTTGGCATTGAATTAGTGGCCATTCTTTAAAGTGCATTATGGCACCCATTTTTATACAAAACAAAAAAGTGCTTTAAACGTGGTATTGAAAACTAGCTAAACCAATTGTCAGATGAAGTATGAGCAGCAGCGGATTGAACCCGGTACAATATTAATAATCTGACTAAAGTATTTGTATTGGTTAACTTCTTTAAACTCATCATGCTTGATTTTTATTTTCATATTTTGAAAAAATCCATTAAACATTACTTTAGTCATTTTAACATTTATCTTTAGTCCTACTTCCATCTGATAACTCCTTCAGCAGTTTTTGCAGCTGTAAACATTTTCAAAAACAATATCTACAAAATCTAAGTGACCTAAATAATCTTCATTTATTTTTACTCCTTTAGCTTCCCATTTTAATCCACAAAATACTTCTTGCAGTACTGCTGTAAAAAGTTATGGGAGATATGTAATCACCCTCTCTTATAAACTTTTCAATGTTACCATTCCCATTATCATTATGTAATCCAATTTTTGCTGTTGCATTTTTATAAATATTCTTTAAAATGTGACAATATCCTGGATCTATCTATACCTTGATTATGCAATGCTATAATCACCGAAGAAAAGTTTATAAAATCAAATGCATTTTCATAAACTACAAATCCAAACACATAATGGCAACTCATATTACATTTATCCTTTCTATAACTTCTTTCAATACCTGTATATGATCTTCTGTACTAAAACCACTTTTAAATGCAGCTTATTAATTTGGTTGGTGGAAATCCAGTGTTGTCTGTAGCAGAGTTGTAATTATTTTGGTAAAAATGTATGAAATTAAAAAAAGGCTGATAGATCTGTAATTTCTAATATCTTTTTTATCACATTTTTTAAATATTAATATTAATGCTGTATTTTGGTATACAAATTTGCTAAAAAATATTTATTCACCAGCTTTTTTAATATATCGATTATAATTTCACCATTAGCTGGAACCTTTTTGCATGTTCGTCATTAGTTGGAGCCTTTTTTTCATACATTTAATTGCATGTCTCATGTCTTCATTTAAAATTCTGGGCAATTCAGTAGATGTAATAGATATAGGGTGTACTTTTTCTTTATTATTATATAATTCTTGATATAATTCTTGATAAAAGTCTTCTACCCATTTTTTGATGTCATCTCTCTTTTTACTAATTCCATCTTTTTTTTTCTTATTGTAGATATAAATTTCCTACCAATATCAAAATGTTGTTTTACATTCTTGAGACTTTATTTTTCTTCTACATCTTTTCTTGATAGTTCACAGTTATACTTATATCAGTTTCAACTCTTTTCCATACTATTTTACAAATTATGAAATATTCAATCCTTTTTAATGCATCATTTTTGTACATCTTCATATTCCTTCTTTTCTTCATAAATTTTCTTATCTCAGTAGAAATTGTATTGGCCAATTGCTGCTTTTTCTACCACCTATCATTGTTGCAGTTTCAGTTATATTCATATTGAAACTGATTTGTAAGTTATAGTTTAAATTTATTAGAATGTTTCTAAAGACAAGGGATATCAATTGTAAATATTGTTTTTTCTTAATAATTTTGTCTCTTGTTGTGCATCAATACATGTTTTACATTTTACTAATCGATGATCACTTCCTGTGTTAAATTTAAGAACATTACAATCTTGAAATATGTATTTTCTGTTAGTCAAAATATAATCCAATTCTTCTGTACCTTCATTTGGATGCTTCCATGTCCATTTCTTTTTAATACTTTCCTCAAAAAAAGAATTCATAATGTAATTTTTTTTCTGCACACTGTCTTCTCTCATTTTTATTATCATATCCAAAATTAACTACAATACTTTCATCTTTCATTTTTTACCAATTCTCGTATTAAAGTTTCCCATAAAAATTGTAAAATGTTGCTTACTTTGATGAAAAGTCTTTTGTACATCCATATAAAAATCTTGTACTACATAACTATGAAAAATTGTTGGGGCATAAACCTGAATTACCTGAATTTGATATCTTCTATTAAGTTGTATAAATAATCTTGCATAGTTTAATACACCATCAATCTCCACAATGTTGTTTTTCCACTTTTTATTTATAATTTGTCTTTATAATAGAGAACATTTCCACTTTTTAAAACAATTGCCTCATCTTTTCTTCTGACATCATAATGTCTCATTTAATAGTTCTTTTAATTCTTGCAATCTTCCATCACTTGAACGTGAACTGCAGTTGCAAGTACCTATATAAAAAATCATGTTTGGGTCCACATTCAGGGGATCCTTAACACCCTCCACTTTGCCAACCATCTGTTACCTTGGTTGGCGAATTTTCAGCCTACTAGTAATATGTGCCATGATTTATTTTTGTCTGTCATAATTGTATATATCTATTGGAAAAATATTCATTATTTACACAAACATTCATTCTGCTTTCTCAGGCAACTATGAAAAATGACCATGGAGTTTCTTGATCTGAAACTCAGAGGTAAAAAGGTAATAATTTCTCCATGCTGACTATTGTGTGTTGGTGAGCAGCCCATCCATGTTCATATACTATATGCATAATCACATAGTAATAACATCTGCAAATAAAAGTACATATGGATTAGACATTTGGAATTTGCCCTGATCAGTTCCTTTACGGCCTCCAAGAGGAATCACGTGGTCCTTTTTCAGTTAATAGTAAACTCCTTTTTGCTGTCATACTAGATTTTAACACAACTATAATTTTAATTAAGAATATTATGACAACTATAATGAAATTTGAAGCAGATCATTGTTCAAAAATCTTTTATGAGTTTATATCTATTTTCTAGTAGGCCCTAATGTGCATTTTTAGCTTTAATGTATTTGTTTTTTTCATTATGTTTAATTGCTGTTCCATTAATGTTCACTTCTTAGTTACTGAACCTGCTGCCTAACATGTTTCCTGACATTTGTTTATATTTTATTTCTGACAGTTTTAGATATATCCAGATTTTGAAGGTGTTCAACCAGTAACTGTTATAACTGATTTTAACCATATATATTAATAATGCAACATCTGTTCCTCATGTAATAGCTTATTTCTATTACAAACTATTTTCCAATTGTATGAATTGCATTGACTTTTCTTTAATTAATTTAACTTTTAATTTTCTTAGCTTTTAAATTTTGCATAACTATACACACATATATGCATATTACTTATGTCTGATTTAAGAAATTATTACATATGATGAAAATGGCAAAAATTGGGCAAAATTAAGGAAGTACATAAGCACACATAGGCAGTGCTTCTACACACACACACGCACACACACACACATATATATATATATATATATATAATAGTGCCCTCTACTGCTGTCTGCCTTACTCATGTTCTGAATCTAGAAAAAAATATAATAGACAATTTGACTGATAGCCCTACTCACCAGTTAATGGAGAAACTGAGATTTATAATATAACATTTCAGACTTAAAATTATCTAATAAATGATAGAATTAGTAAAGTTAATAAACAAGTCACTGCCCAAACTAATTGAGGCAAAACATGTGTTATGCACATACAATATCAAAACAATTTGAGGATTTATTTTGTAACATTATTGTATAGAATTAATTAATTTATCTAACATTGCATAGATGGATGAAACTTTATATTTTATTATTTTCATATTTTTTTAAGTGTGAATGTACTGCATAAAACATGCATTTAAAAGAGACGAATCTTTGAAATCCTGGCCAAAATTTTGTGTCCAAACCAATGCTAATTTACTGATATACATATGTGATCAACACAAAATGAGAATGTTAGCATAACAAAAAACATGATTACAGAAATTTACATCTACAGCCTGATATGACTCACAATGATCCTCATCTATTACAAGAATGTGCATATTGTCTGGTCAAGGAATCATAGGAATATACTTGGGAAGAATTGCTTCATAACGGTCTTAACTGACATATAGTTCCCATTTAGAATATAAGAAAATGCTGTATAAATTATCTCATGAAAATTAAAACAGAAGGATTGTAAGACATATAGAATTATACTATAGATATCCTGTAAAACTGAAAGAGGGAAAAATTGTAAGATATATATATATATATATATATATATATATATATATATTATATTTATTCCATATTTATATATATATATATTTATGCTGTAAATATCTCGTAAAAATGAGATGGCAAAATTGTATGGTATATAGATTTATACTATGAATATCCCATGAAAATGAAAGATTTGAGGGATTGTACAAGTTTATATACAATTTGGTTTAGTTATATGATTTAAAAAAAAACACGAAAAATATCACTTTTTCTTCATAAGAGGAGGAAGCTATAGACTACTGAGTTCAAACCCTACATAAAAAATTCCCAATTACCTCAGAATGCTGGAGAAATATCTTTTTATTCAACTGATTTATTAATGAAAGAGAAGAACTACATTTTTAATATCTATTAGCTAGAATTGTAAAACACATTTGAACAGTTGTCTGTAGACATAAACTCAAATAATTTTCCTAATTTTGCTTATTAATCTTTCTCTAATCATTTCATTTTTAAATATTATGTTTACATTTATAAGAATGAAAATATATATGTTATATGTAATAGGTGAGTATTTGCATGCACATAATATTTTTTTAAAATAGTTTTGTTTATAGGATATAAGAATTTTATTTATCCACTATAGAAATTAATGCAAACACATCATGCTAGATGATATGAACATTGATGTGTATCATTAAGAAAAAGGGGGAATATCTTTGGTATTATGATTGTATATATTTAAATGTAAACAATTTATCATTATTAATTATGTAATTTTTTATCTATATTGTTAATGATTAGCAATAAATGTTAATTTGTTTTATTAAAAGAGGTGTATATCTTTTTAAGAGTTGATCATTATATTGTCAGATTAGTTATGATCAACAATCATCACTGATGGATATCAATCATTAAGTCATAATTTAAAATGATATATTAGGTAAATAATTATAGGTTGATAAAAGATGAATTTTTTTATTGTAATTAGTTCTAAAGTTGTGGATGGAAGTATCATCATCATCATCATCATATTATTATTAATCAATAGTCTAAACAGTGTTTAATGGCCATATGAATAATGGTTTTCACCGTATCTGTTTATTATAGGTGAGCCATCATTAGCGATAATGATTACCATCGAAGATCATCAAATATCAATCAATATTTAGTAAATTGACACCATTAAACATATGCTGGTAACATCATTGAGAATATTAATTGTGGATTTATGATATTAAAATCCTATAGTTTTATGTGCACAACTAAAGTATATAGGTATTGTTTTTCCTTCATACAAGTGCATGTAGAATAAATAGTGTACCAATTGGATTTGAACCAGTTACACATATAAATATATTGTTTTCTTTTCATACAAGTACATGTGTTATAAATATAATACCAATTGGGTTTGAACCAGTTACACATAAAAAAAAAATATATGATATAATTATCCAGATTGTCGGCTAGGTAAAACACACACTCACAAGTAAAACTGAATAAAGGAGAAATAGGGTTTGATTTCTCTTTGTTTAATCTTTAATTTATTGATATTTTTTTAATTAGTTACAAATAGTGCCAGCTTGCGATGATGAGTTGAATGATGTGTTATATATGTGGAAAGAAAACAAGGAATGATTCTTTGTTGAAAAAAATCTATTATAAGAGATAAGTGTAATTTCACTATGTTGATTTTCCTATCATTTTTATTGAGTTATCTTGGCTAATACTTTTTACTAGTTACAATATATTGATTTGAATATTATATATATAATATATGCCTGACAATAATTTTTCAATATTCCTGATTAATATTTAACCTAGTAGCATATTTATGGTCATGAGATGTCAAACGTTTCAAGCGCCAATCCTACAATCCAAGGAATTATTCTGAAGAGTTTAGATGGGGAATTTTATGTCAGCGTAATATCAAAAAGGGCCTGACCCTAATTACCTCAATCGCAGGATAGATGATACCTATATACATGGAGATATGTTAATGATGGAGTATCTACTCATGTTGTCCCACTCAGATATGTTGCTAAATTAATAAACAAAATTAAGAATAAAAAATAATCATTACTTTCTTTAAATTATATATATTATTTTAATGGTCAAAAGCTATCATTTGGAAAATAATGCAACTTAAAATACAGTTTGACAAGTATTAACACACACTTCGATCTTCCCCACTCTCCAACACTTCAGTCATCCATATCATTAAAATCTAATGATGGAACACTCAAAAATCGTGTTGATGTCAATATTATCAAAGCCATCTTAGCCACTTGACATCTCACATGTAGTAGCTAAATATGTCCATTTAAATATAATGGGCAGAATATAGGCTGGATATATAATGTTCAAATATTTGGTTTTATGTGTGAGGTTAATGTGAACTAAAATAAAAAAAAAACAAAAAAACATGGATATGACATTAAGAGTTTCAAGTATTCCATTATCAGGTTAGAGGGTGAAGATTTGCTATCTTAATATAAATTGAGCACTAATTGTACATATGTGTTGTTGATATTATCTGGATCAATTGATATGTTCTGCTTCAGCATGAATCTTCCTTATCTTTTATCACATATGCATGGCCATTTGCATCACTTGTATGTAGCAACATTGATTAATATAGACAATATAGAACTAATATTTATACATATGTCTTATATTTTTTATATTCAGAAATAGCTGGAAATGATGCATTTAAGAGGTAACATTTTGGAAAAAAATGAAAACACCTTATTTACTACTGGGATTCAGTTTCGATTAACCAATAATTTTAACAATTTTTTTTCCTACTGAGATGTACTTATTTTTTTTTTTTTAGAAAATAATGAGGTCTCCAGTCTTATATTTAATTCCATTTTTGATATCAGCATATATAGTAGGTAAGTAATCATTATTATTACTATTACTAGAATATAATCTTTTTTTCATCGGAAGTAATTATTGTTAGGAAAGGTTTTGAAATTATGGGCAACAACGTTGGGCAAGGCAAATATTTGAACGATACAAAATTCAGTAATTTTTTCCTTTTAATTGAATCCTATCTTTAAAGAAGGATGTTAGTTTTTTACGGAGTTTAAAACATCCAAATATGTTTTTTTTTTTTTTGGAAACAAAATTAAATCATTTAAATAAAAAATTGTTAATGTAATTAGGTCAGATGAGCATAATACTCCTGTTTTTGTCCAATGCATTTATTTCATTGAGCTTAAATTTTCTTTATATTAAGGCAATCACATATATGATCCTATTATTAATACTAATTATTTAATTTACAGTCTAAGCAATTTTTCATTGTTCTTAAATTTGAGTGCCAGTTTTGATTAATTGAAATATATATATATATATATATATATATATATATATATATATATATATATATATATATATATATATATATATATATATATATATATATATATATATATATATATATATAATATGCAGTTGGTATTCCCCTACCTCATTTGGTGGACATTCTGAAATTATTATTACTATTATTGTTATTACAATTAGAAATATTTTTTGTGGATGTATGAAATAGTTTGTTATATTTATATAAAACAAATAAAATTATTTCAATAATCTGATATATATATATATATATATATATATATATATATATATATATATATATATATATAATTAAGAGCATGCTAATAGCTCTAAACAAGCTTTTTTTATATATTTATGATAAATGCTACTACAAGAAAAGGCATTCAAATCATTTGTATCTTGGATTGTCCCCATCCCCAGACCGGTTTCGACCTATGGATCTCTTCAGTGAGGAGTTGGGACATTAGATTTAAAAAACCAACTCAAGCAAAGCATTTATCTAAAAGTTAATTGTTAGAAGAAGATCTGAAACTTTTAGACATCTACATGTCTTTAAAGTCAGCTCTCCAACTGAAAAAATCATATGGGCCTGAACTTAATTCAGATACTCCATATATTAGTAGGCTTACCCCTTTAATTTAGTTAAGCCACAACAGCAAAATAATAATAGTAATAATAACAAGTCAGCTGTCACATATTTGTAAGTGCAAGCTATATATAAGTCATGTGACATCTGTTTTGTTATTATTACTATTATTATTTTGCTGTTGTGGCTTTATCTAAATTAAAGGGCTAAGCCTACTAATATATGGAGTATCTGAATTAAGTTCAGACCCATATGATTTTTTCAGTTGGAGAGCTGACTTTAAAGACATGTAGATGTCTAAAAGTTTCAGATCTTCTTCTAACAATTAACTTTTAGATAAATGCTTTGCTTGAGTTGGTTTTTTAAATCTAATGTCCCAACTCCTCACTGAAGAGACCCATAGGTCGAAACCGGTCTGGGGATGGGGACAATCCAAGATAAAAATGATTTGAATGCCTTCTCTTGTAGTAGCATTTATCATAAATATAAAAAAAGCTTGTTTAGAGCTATTAGCACGCTCTTAATTTTACATATTTGTAAGTTCAAGCTATATATAAGTCATGTGACATCTGACTTGTTATTATATATATATAAAATACATATTTTGCGGGTTCATCCGTGTTAAAAACTTTTAATATCAATATACTGACGTTTCGACTTGGTCACACAAGCCATCCACAGAGTAACTCTGTGGATGGCTTGTGTGACCAAGTCGAAACGTCAGTATATTGATATTAAAAGTTTTTAACACGGATGAACCCGCAAAATATGTATTTTATATATTTAACCCGTGCAAATCTTCGTTTTAACATATATATATATATATATATATATATATATATATATATATATATATATATATTACAAGCATAAAGCTAAACTAGTCAATATAAAATCAAAACTACCCCAAATCCAAAAATTAAACCAGACCAGCATAAAATAATATCAAAACACAACCCAAGGTTTCACTGCTACAAGCAGACTTCTCAAGTGTAAAGAGCTACAAAAACTAGACAATATATATAATATTAAAAACTACCCACAAATCCATTCACTTCCCATCCACCCTTAATATTAAAACAACTCTTAAGTAAGTTAATTGCTTCAGAATAATAAATTTTCAATAATAAAGACTTTAATTTTTCTTTTGATTTCATTTCTCTCAAAGAAGACAACCTTAGCTTCATCAAAATCAATTGTGTGGCCTGTATTTTTTCATGGACATACAAAGCAGAACTAAGGTATCTATTTTTAACTCTACTTTTATGAACCTTTATTCTTTCATTTAAACTCAAACTACTCTGACCTATTTAAACCTTCTTACAATAAACAAGAAATAAAATATACTACACCAGGAATAGTCTTTCTATCAAAAACTACTTTTGTATTATTTAATAAATTATTCAATGTAACACCCCTTTTCCAAGCAATTTTCTTATTTCCAAACAATTTACTATTTCTACACACAATTTTATAATAAGACAATTTAAATGGCAAAGAAATAAAATCATATATTTTTTTAACCTTTACATCCTTACAAATATTACTATTAAATAAAATACTTTTAACAAATTTATCAGTGTATCAAACACTCAAGTAATCTTTATAAAATTGATATTTCTGAAACAAAGCTACCCCACTAGAATTATTTAATTTAATATTCCTATGACAATAATTCCTTAAAGCAGCTACTTTATGAGATACAGACTGATAGCTATCAGGTTTAATTATAGATCTTAATTCTTTACTTTTAACTAAATGACTGCACATATTTCTACATTTCTAATCACCAAAAGATCTAAAAATTTTAACTTACCAAAATCTAACCCCCTCCTTCTAACACAAATTTTATAGAAGGATCAAAACAATTAAACTCATTTACAAATTCCTTCAATTTATCATTCTCAACTACAAATAAACAATCATCAACATATATGACAAATAATTTTACATATAAACAATTCTTTTTAATAATAATTTCCTCTTCAAAACTAATATAAACTGAACATACTAAAGGAGAAATAATATAACCTATTATCCACCCTTCCTTAATCTTATAAAAATTACCTTATAAGTAAAATACATAGAATCTTCCAATAACAAAAGCAAATCCTTAATTACCTTAATTTTATTTTTTGACAAAGAACTTTTCTTAATCAATATAGACATATGAACATCAATACTGCTTAACCAATTAACACACTGATACATATTTTCAATATCTAAACACAAAATACCCAATTATTTTCCATTTTAAAATTATTAATCTTATCAAAAGCCTCAAAAGAAGAAGAAAACGTGGATGGGAAGGAATGGATTTGTGGGTAGTTTTTAATATTATATATATTGTGTAGTTTTTGTACTTCTTTACACTTGAGAAGTCTGCTTGTAGCAGTGAAACCTTAGGTTGTGTTTTTATATTATTTTATGCCGGTCTGGTTTAATTTTTGGATTTGGGGTGTTTATAGATATATATATATATATATATATATATATATATATATATATATATATATATATATATATATATATATATATATATATATATATATATATATATATATATATATATATATATAGTATTTAGACACTTGATGATAAGAGTTTACAAACAAATGGTTCTCTACATATTTTTATTTTACAATGAAATTGCATTTCCCCTTTTTAGTTATTTGCTTCGACAGATGCCATATTTGTAATGAAATTTTTTACTTTAAATGACATAATTTGATATTATTTATATACTTAATAAACTAAATTTTTCTATATTAATCTTGTACTTTACTATGAAATTTATGTTCAGTCGAGCCTCTGAACTATGCTATGTTTTGTTTCAAGCCCCTTGCACGTTCAAAGGAAATAGCTCATCTTTTATGGTTATACATTGATTACAATAAAATATGTATTTATTGAACTGCAAGTGATTACAACTTTGCAAAACCTGTACATCACATTGATGCTTTTTATACATTGTTAAAATGAGGTTGGCTTGACAACAGTTAGATTATTGATTATATTGAAATTGTCTGTTTCTAATATATAATGATAAAAGGAGACCCAGTTCATTTTAGTGTGCTTGTTTACACATTCACCTACTGAGGTAATATCATACTCACTCAATAACATTCTTATAGAGACAAATAACAATTTCGATTACTTTTTAAGTTAGGGTTTAATTGACTAAAACTTTGTAAAACTTGTTCTTTTAGAAAGTATTCCTGAAATTGAATAAAAGATAATTCAGAATGTGATTTTAACATAAACAAGACATTATACTAACATGTGTAATTTGTATGCATTCTGCATAATATTAAAACTTGCAATTTTAATGATTTTTTGTTCATTTATTTACATTGGCTCTAATGTAGTTTATCTGCCGGAAGTTCGCAATCCATTTTTTTTAAAAAAGTCCCAGTTTCAGGGACTCCGGGGATTACGCGAAGTATACACAATATGTCTGACTTAAGTTATTTTATTTAATAAGGTTTTTTTTAAAAGAATAAAAGTTTGCAATCAAATAATTATAACTGAAATTAAACAAAAAAACATGTAGTAGACTATAACAAATGTGCAGACAGACATCACATTTCAACGTAAAGGCAGTAAAAAAAAACCAAAAATAAACATGATTAAGCAAAGTATAATATGGATATTCCAGCACATCTCGTTCTGTTAATGAAATATTCCAAATTTTATTCATAATTCCAAAAAGTGATAGGGTAAATAAGTTTAAATGGAATTGAAAGAATTCCATGAATATAATTTTAGTCACTTTTTATTTTTTAAACGTTATGGTAACAATTTTGAAAATATTTCTATACATCTTGTTCTGTTGATTATTTCAATTGTTATCATTTTATGCATGGGTGCTTAAAGAATAATAATTTTGGCACTGTTGCCAGATTCAAAAAAATATATATTGAGAAATGTATAATTAGCTAAATCAATCACGAAAAACAAGCAATGACCACTAACTTGCATATACATGTATAACATGGATACAAACCATTACCAAAAGAAACAGTACAAGTCAAACCTTGTTCACTACATCTGTCCATTGTCATTCCCACATGACCAAAACATTTGATGTAAACATACAAATAATTAAAGTTATGTAGAAGACACAGACTATGATAAAATTTATTAGTAACAATACTGAAGCTAAAGCGAAATAACATTTACATGTAGATTTAAACCAAAGATCATTTGCATTTTTTACAATTTAGAACAATAAAGAATATATTTGATAATGAAGATGTGGTCATACCCACTATGGCAAAGTCCTACCAAGATTTCTATCAGATAGGAGAGTCGTACAGAGCAGAAGTGAGTGTCTGCACCAATAATACTACGAATAATGGCCTAATGGCTGAGATCTTTGAATATGAAAAAATAAGAGAAATGCTGCCTTTAGTGTGATCGTTTAGGAATTCCCCAAGGCAGGAATGAACCCCGTGTTGACCATTTTCTAAATGAAATTTATTGAAAACGTCTTCAATTTTAAAAAAAATTAGAATTGTGAATGGAATTTATTTTGAAAATTGGGATTAACACTGCCATAAATTTAATTCACAAGATAACAAAAATCTTAACATTATGCCAATACAAGAATAACTTTCGTCTGCGCATGATTTTTTTTTAGCTTTTTTCCCGTACCATTTTTCGAAATATTAAAATTTGTATTATTTTTTTTGTCAGCAAAAGATGCAGTGGGATATTTTGAATTGTGGGATAGTGGTGTCACATTTTACATTACTTTTAGGCATTTACATGTTAATTGCAAACATTTATATCTGTTTCAGCAGAATAATTCTTGCCTTAAAAGTGATTTCTGTTTGTGCATTTGTTAATTAATGTTTTTATATATATTACAACCCTTTTAACTTTGGTCTTTCTTTATCATTTTAATAAATATTTCGATAAGTTATTGTTTATCCCAAGTGTTGTAATCCCCTTAAAATGGATTATTAAAAGAAATTGATGGCAAGCTTCTGACAGGAAAACATAGATAATGTAATGTATAATTTAAGTCACTATGCATACTAAGTTTACTGTCTCTCTCTCTTTTTTTTTGCTAGTGATAATCTGTGTTTTACATTTGAAGTTAAGAGCTGTTTAATTTAATGGATTACCAGAAATATTATTTCTTATTTTATTAACAGGAGGGAATATTTGTGGAATTAAATTTCTCTTGTTCCTTCATTGTTTTATTCATTTTTAGTTAATAAACTTTGCACACATGTAATGAATAATACTGTAGGGTATTGTTTTATTTCGGCATTACACACCACAAAAATAATGACTAGTTTGTAGCACACATTCGCTTCTTGATATTACATACAATACATATTTTAATTCAAATGAATTTCAAATTAAGAGATTCCGCCCTTCTATGAAGTATATTTTATACTATTACAGTTTTTTATTACAATATTATATATCGGGTATTTTATTTATAATAGTCTGTATGAAAAGACACACACTGCAAATAAGATTTAGAATTACATTAACATTAAACCCCAATGTCCGATAACATCGACCTTTTAAAAAAAAATCTTTTTTTTAAAAATTATTATGGGAAAATGAACTATTTTTTTCCCTACATAAACGAGTAAATTCATTTTGCTCCCATCTTTGTGAATGAGATAACATATCACAATTAATGAGGACAAAATGACTTGATTAATTATTTTCTTTTAATAAAAGAGCAAATATGAGCATTTCCACCATTGCAATCTGATTTGCAAAATTTATACTTAGGAATGTTCTGAGGGCATCTGTTCAATTTAAAGTTAATGAATAATCGGATTACAGATTAACTCTTCACATTTAAAGTTAAAATTGGCAAAATATTTCAATTATTATTTTACATAATATGTGAGTGCATAAAAGCAAAGACCCAACATAAAAAAAACGATCAGATACCATAAACAACAATTAGTGGTTCTCTGGAAAAAATGTATGGAAATAAAGTATTTCAATCGTGGCTACAAATTATGAAAGTTGTTTAATGTCAAATAAACAATGGAACTTTTATCATGATAAATGTGTGATCATAAAACTCGTCTCCACATGTCACTATTTTTCTCCCCACACTAGTAAACTTTCTTATTTCGCCATTTTAATTGGAATATGGTTTCTTTCTCTATCTTTAACAATACTTGGAAATCAATTTAAGATTTTAACTATCAATGTATTATCTTTTCCACCACATTTCAGTTCTGATCCACGTCCAATTCCTTTTTTTAATGTGTGCCCTATACAGTTTGATGCAGTTGGTAAGGAATACAATGTTGTACATTGCAGAATTGATTCTCGTGTTCATATTTGTGCTGATCAAACATAATGATTAGATTTATCTGTTTATTATCATCTGTCTTATGTTGTCCTATTTAATATCTTGACGCAATACTCATGCCTATAGCTGTTATGGAAAACATTAATGGATTAAAATTAACATTATTATGCAAGAAAGTTGTCTAAGGATTGATTTTTTTACTTTGTTTGATATCTTTTTTGCATAGTGAATATATTTAAAAGAGGTCTGGTGTAGCATCAAAACCCCGTTAATTTGTCTGAATATAGAACTTGATGATAGTATATTGCATGTGGTATGTTAGACTATTTTCATAATCTATCATTAAATGTCATTTGTATTCGAAGTCTGAGATTTACACAAGGCTACATGGGACAAGAATTAAGCTACATCATCTAGCTATCTACAAAGGAAACGAAGAAAACAAATGAAAATATATTGTATACATTTTAATATTCATATTAGATTGATAGTTCTTATGATCAAAGTATATTGAGAAGAAATAAAGAGGAAAGATAAGCATTAAAAGAGAACATATATCTAGTACATGGGTCACGTATGTTTATATGGCAAGTAAGACACTTAGTTTACTATAAGAAATCTAGAAACATCTATATTTTGGAGCATACATATTATTCCTGCACTCCAGTTCATTTATTTTGAAGCCATGTGATAGTACTATGAGTAATTGATTTGTCTTTTTTATACGATTTCAAAATGACTACATGTTTAATTATTTCCATATATAATGACGGTGATGATCGACAGGCAGCTTCTTCAATACATGAAGGGATTATAATTACAAGATTGTACCACACAAAATGAGGATCAGTTACCATAGTGCTTATAAGTTCATTTAGTGCAAGTTTATTTTTGAATACTGAAATTTATCTTGTGATTGCGAGGAACTACTAGCATTTAACATCACTATAGTATGGGCTCAAATGGCAAAAGCTTATTAAGTAAATAGAATTAGTGAAAAGTATTTTTAAAAGGTAAAATTCTCTTTCTAAAATTGTGTGATTATATTTCCACAAAAATAATAGAAATTACTGCTATTGTATATAATTAACATTTAGCTGCTTTACTATTAATTTTAATGTACAACAGTAAACTAACCTCTTCCCTTATAGATTATGTGAATATTTAAAGCAGCTTATTCTAATGCTGATATATCACAAAGACATCTAAATTTGGTACAATGCAGGTAAAGGATAACTAACTAGTCTATATAAATATTTTATAAAATATTGGAATAATCTTTTAAATATATATATTTCAGATTCGGCTATATATCCCAGCTACATTATACATGATCCGAATATACTTTCAAATTTATCACAACCTAACTGTGGTATGCGACCTGGTTTAAGAGTCAAGCGCATAATTGGAGGAGTACCGGCAGAAGAAGGAGAGGCACCATGGATGGTAAGTTCTATTTGTTTGTTAATGAAACTGCAATCAGCTCAGTTAAATAAAAAACGCTTTGTAAACAGTTGCATGTAGCCATGAAATGATTGTATATAATATAGCGGGATAAAAGGTTTGAGATGGAGGGTGAATATATATATATATATATATATATATAAATAACTACAACCATTAAATGTCTGTATTTTTAAATTATATAATAAAAATTCAAACAAATATATTTAACACAGTATAATTTTGAATACTGTGTTAAATATATTTGTTTGAATTATATATATATATATATATATATATATATATATATATATATATATATATATATATATATATATATATATATATATATATATATATATATATACGTACCACTATTGATATTGGCACATGATAATTTATCTAAAAATTATTAAAATAATTTTTAGTAAAAGAGTTTGAAATAAAAGTTTGAAAAATAATTGATTAAAAGGGGGAAGGGGGAGTTTTGGTTAGAAAAGTTAAACTAAAAGTTTTATAAAAGGAAGTAGAGTTTATTATTCATCATCATCATCAACCACTGCAGGATGAAGGTCTCTCCAAGTTTAATCCATCTTCTGTGATCTTTAGCTTCTCTTTTCCACAACACCCCTGCACACTTTTTTTATTTCATCCATCCATCTCACATGTGGTCTCTTTCTGGGTCTTTTACAATCTCTTGGAATCCAGTTTAAAATTTCAATTGTCCATCTATTATCATCTCTTCTAGCAATATGTTCAGCCCAACTCCATTTCAATCTTTTAATTTTTTCAATAAGGTCAGTAACACCTGTTTGTTGTCTTACCCATACTTTGCATTTTCAATCTCTTCTTGTTACTGCCAACATACATCTCTCCATACTCCTTTGAGTGGTCTGAAGTCTCTGTATTGCTCTTCTATTAAGTGTCCAAGTATCAGATCCATAAGTAAGAACTGGTAAAACACATTTGTTAAAAACCATCCTTTTCAAACACATAGGCATATTTCCTTTTAGTATTAAGTTATTTCTACCAAAAGCACTCCAACCAAGTTTAATTCTATGATTAATTTCCTCCATTATGTTTCCATCTGTATTAATAATCTGACCAAGGTATTTGTAACTGTTAACTTCTTCTAATTCTTCATAATCAATCTTTATTTTCATATTTTGAGCAAATCGATTAAACATTACTTTAGTCTTTTTAACATTTATCTTTAGTCCTACTTTTCTACTTCCATCTGCTAACTCCTGCAACATTTCCTGCAGCTCTGAAGCATTATTTGCAAAAACAACTACATCATCTGTGAAATCTAAATGACTTAAATACTCTCCATTTACTTTAACTCCTTTAGTTTCCCATTTTAATCCACAAAATACTTCTTGCAGCACTGCTGTAAAGAGTTTTGGAGATATGGAGTCACCTTGTCTTACACCTTTCTCAATGTTGATTTTCTCAGTATCATTATGTAATCTAATTGTTGCTGTTGCATTTTTATAAATATTCTTTAAAATATGACAATATCCTGGATCTATACCTTGATGATCCAATGCTTTAATCACTGAAGAAATGTATATAGAATTGAATGCCTTTTCATAAGCTACAAATCCAAAACATAATGACAACTCATATTCATTTGTCCTTTTTATGACTTCTCTCAATACCTGGATATAATCTATTGTACTAAAACCACTTTTAAATCCAGCTTGTTCTCTTGGTTGGTGGAAATCCAAAGTTCTCTGTAGACGAATTGTAATTATCTTGGTAAAAATTTGATATAAAACTGATAAAAGGCTGATAGGTCTGTAATTTCTAATATCTTATTTCTCACCTTTTTTAAATATTAATATTATTACTGCATTCTTCCAATCTTCCGGTACATATTTATCATTTAGACATTTGGTATATATCTTTGCTAAAATTGTTTCTATTTCTTCACCTGCTTCTTTTAATATATCAATTATAATTCCATCTTTTCCTGGAGCCTTTCCTTTCTTCATACACTTAATTGCATGTGTCACTTCTTCATTTAAAATTCTGGGTAATTCAGAAGATGTAATAGATATAGGAGGTACTTGTTTTTTATTACTATATAATTCTTGATGTCATCTCTCTTTTTAGTAATAATTCCATCTTTTTTTCTTATTGCAGATATAAATTTCCTACCAATACCAAAATGTTGTTTAACATTTTTGAGACTTCTATTTTCTTCTACAGCTTTCCTTGCTATTTCACAGTTATACTTTCTTATATCATTTTCAACTCTTTTCCATACCATTTTACAAAATTCGAGATATTCAATTCTTTTTAATACGTCATTTTTGTATATCTTTATATTCCTTCTTTTCTTCATAAATTCTCTAGTCGCTGTAGAAATTTTATTAGTCAATTGCTGCTTTTTTCTACCAGCTATGTTTGTTGCAGTTTTTAAAAGTGTATCAGTTATTTTCAAATTAATTTCATTCAAATCTGCATCATGTTCAAAATCTCCTAACACTTGAAACCTATTTGTAAGTTCTAATTTAAATTCATTAGAATGTTTCTGAAGATTAGGAATATCAACTGTAAATATTATTTTTCTTAATAATTTTTGTCTCTCTAGTTTTAAATTAACATGTAACTTACACCTTACTAATCGATGATCACTTCCTGTGTTAAATTTATTAAGAACATTACAATCTTGAAATATGTAATTTCTGTTAGTCAAAATATAATCCAATTCTGCTGTACCTTCATTTGGATGCTTCCATGTCCATTTCCTTTTAACATTTTTCTCAAAAAATGAATTCATAATATAAAGTTTTTCTTTTTCTGCAAACTCCACAAGTCTATGTCCTCTCTCATTTATATTACCATAACCAAAATTACCTACAGCAATTTCATCTTTCATTCGTCTACCAATTCTAGCATTAAAGTCTCCCATAACAATTTTAAAATGTTCTTTACTCTTGATCAAAAGCCTTTTGTACATCCATATAAAAATCTTCTACTACTTCATCACTATGAGAACTTGTTGGGTCATAAACCTGAATTATCTGCATTTGGTATCTGCTATTCAGTTGTATAACTAATCTTGCCACTCTGTCCGATACACCATCAATCTCCACAATATTGTTCTTCCACTTTTATTTATAATGAATCCTACTCCACTTGTATTTCCAATATGTGTGCCTTTATAATAGAGTATATGTTTACTTTTTAAATCAATTGTTTCTTCTCCTTTTCTTCTAACTTCACAAAGTCCAATAATGTTCCATTTAATATAAGACAGTTCTTCTAATTCTTGCAATATTCCTTCACTTGAAAGTGATCTGCAGTTGTAAGTACCTAAATAAAAAGTTGTCATCAAATGGCAGCCTGGGTTCGCAATCAGAGATTCTTAGCACCCTCCGCCTTCAGCCACCAACCGCTGCCTTGGTTGGTGACTTTACAGCCTCCTGGGAATAAGGGCCATGCTTTATTTTTGTCTGTCATAATTGTATATATGTATTGGAAAAATATTTATCATTTACACAAACATTCATTCTGCCTTATCAGGCACTGAGAAGAAAGACCATGGAGTTTTTTGATCTTAAACTCAGAGGTAAAAAGCCAATACACTCACCACGCTGGCTAATGCATGTTGGTGAGCAGCCCATCCATGTTCATATACTATATGAATAATCACATAGTAATAACAGCTGCAATGACAAGAACGTATGGAGTGGATATTAGGAATTTGCCCTGCTCGGTTCCTTTAAGGCCTCCAAGAGGAATCAAAGGGTCTCCTTTCAGTTAATAGCAAACTCCTTTCTGCAGCCAGTTTATTATTATTATTCGAAATATAATTTAAAGTTTTAAAAATACAAATCTCTTTTCATTCGAATAAAAAAAGTAATCTTAAAACTAGTTATATATGAGCAATTGTAAATAAATAAAAATGTACACGTAATAAATATTAAAATGAAATAAAAAAAGATAATCATTAAAAAACACGGCAATGGCTATTAATTAAAAGTATATAAAACAACATGTATGCATAGCTATTATCAACTAAACAATCTTCCAAAACACGTTGTCAAAGGATTATCAATGGAATTTTGACAACAGATATTGCCGGAGGATATTACAAAGAAAAACACTTCACAGGTATAAATAGTAAAATTTTATCAGATAATCAGTTCAGTTCAGAAATTAATTGAGTCAGTTAAGTCAAGAGAGGACAATAAGTTGAATTAGTTGTATCCAGAAACAAAATGCAGTGCTGAGCAGCTTTTGGTAACACACGTCTTTCTCCAGCCTTAATCAAATAAAATCAGCAATATCTGCCCATGAAATAATGTCTGCATAACAGTGTAGAAAACCTCCATCAAATATTCAACTGTCTCCAATAGTAATAATTATGAATAATAAGGAAACTTATCAAGTAAACATCTAAGCCAGCTGGAAATATTCTCACCTAAAGCAGTAACCAAAGAAAATAAAGTTCTACATCTACATTGAAAATCCTAGGTAATAAAATTTTATATTCTTATTTCAATAATAGCCATTGCATCGCATTAATTCATATAGCCTCCAAAGACAAGTAATCTGAACTCTATAAGTATGCATAAAATGAACTGTTGATGTGCATGTTTGTGAATGCTATATGATTCTATAAATGTCAAACATTATTTATGATTTTCATAAGATATATATTATAGTGTGTTAATTTAAAATGTGCATGTGTTAATATTAGTTAAAAAAATATTAAAATGTTTAAATTTTGTAAATTAATGTCAGTTAATAAATTGTCTTGAAACTTAAACTCTTTGTTGATCAATTCTTTTTACCAATCTTTTACAAAACTTTTATCAATTGTTTTCACCACTAATTACATATATTCTGTTAGTTATTACAAACAACTGAGCTAGTCATGGATATTTAGGCGTTGAGTTAGTGGCCATTGCTCAAACCACGTTATTTATTCCTTCTTGGGTAATTAACTGGTGTCCATGTTTTCATGAAACAAAAAAAAGTGTTTTGAACTCTGGTGCTGAACTCAACAGTCGAGAAGAAGTTATGTCCTGGAAATGTATTGCTAATTATACATTTTATAGCTATCGTTTGGGAATACATACTCTCCGAGTATGTTCTTCTCTGCCTAAGAGACCGGTGTTTTGATCGACACATATTTTGAACCCGGTACAATATATATATATATATATGTTTGTATAAATAATAAATTGATTCCAATTGATATATACAATTACAAAAGACAAAAATAAATCATGGCACTTATTCCCAGTAGGCTGTAAAGTCACCAACCAAGGCAGAAGTTGGTGGTTGAAAGGTGGAGAGTGCTAAGAATCAACTGATTTTGAATCCAGGCTGCCATTTGATGACAATTTTTTATTTAGGTACTCACAACTGCAGATCATGTTCAAGTGATGGAAGATTGTGAGAATTAGAAGAACTGTCTTATATTAAATAGGGCATTATTGGTCGTTGTAAAGTTAGAAGAAAATGTTAAGAGGCAATTGGTTTAAAATGTGGACAGTACTCTGTTATAAAGGCACATATATTGAAAATACGAGTGGAGTAAAATTCATTAAAAATAAAAAATGGAAGAACAACATTGTGGAGATTGATGGTGTATCAGAGTGGCAAAATTAGTTATACAACTTAGTAGCAGATATACATGCAGATAATTCAGGTTTAGGCCACCAACAAGTTCTCATAGTTATTAAAGTATTAATTTTATTTTAAATTGTTTAACTATAATTATTAGAGGGGCCCATATGTATATATATATATATATATATATATATATATATATATATATATATATATATATATATATATATATATATATATATATATATATATATATATATATATATATATATATATATATATATATATATATATCATCAACCATTATCAATCCACTGCATGATGAAGGTCTCTCCAAGTTTAACCCATCTTCTCTGATCTTTAGCTTCTCTTCTCCACAACACCCTTGCACATTTTCTTATTTCATCCAAACATCTCACATGTCGTCTCTTTCTGGGTCTTTTAGAATCTCTTGGATTCCAGTTTAAAATTTCAATTGTCCATCTATTATCATGTCTTCTAGCAATATGTCCAGCCCAACTTCATTTCAATCTTTTATTTTTTTCAATAAGGTCAGTAACACCTGTTTGCTGTCTTACCCATACATTGCGTTTGCAATCTCCTTTTGTTACTCCCAACATACATCTTTCCATACTTCATTGAGTGGTCTCAAATCTCTGTATTGCTCTTCTATTAAGTGTCCAAGTCTCAGATACATAAGTAAGAACTGGTAAAACATATTTGTTAAAAACCATCCTTTCAAACACATAGGCATATTTCCTTTTAGTATCGAGTTGTTTTTAACAAAGACATTCCAACCAAGTTTAATTATATGATTAATGTCCTCCATTATGTTTCCATCTGTATTAATAATGTGACCAAGGTATTTGTAACTGTTAACTTCTTCTAATTCTTCATAATCAATCTTTATTTTCATATTTTGAGCAAATCGATTAAACATTACTTTTGTTTTTTTAACATTTATCTTTAGTCCTACTTGTCTACTTTCATCTGCTAACTCCTGCAACATTTCCTGCAGCTCTGAAGCATTATTTGCAAAAAGCAACTACATCATCTACAAAATCTAAATGATTTAAATAATCTCCATTTACTCTCACTCCTTTAGTTTCCCATTTTAATCCACAAAATACTTCTTGCAACACTGCTGTAAAAAGTTTTGGAGATATGGAGTCACCTTGTCTTACACCTTTCTCAATGTTGATTTTTCCAGTATCATTATATAATCTAATTGTTGCTGTTGCATTTTTATAAATATTCTTTAGAATATGACAATATCCTGGATCTATACCTTGATGATCCAATGCTTTAATCACTGAAGAAATGTGTATATAATCGAATGCCTTTTCATATTCTACAAATCCAAAACATAATGACAACTCATATTTATTTGTCCTTTCTATGACTTCTCTCAATACCTGAAAATGATCTATTGTACTAAATGCACTTTTTAATCCAGCTTGTTCCTTGGTTGGTGGAAATCCAAAGTTCTCTGTTGACAAGTTGCAATTATCTTGGTAAAATTTTTATATAAAACTGATAAAAGGCTGATAGGTCTGTAATTTCTAATATCTTCTTTATCACCTTTTTAAAATATTAATATTATTACTACATTCTTCCAATCTTCTGGTACATCTTTATCATTTAGACATTTGGTATATAACTTTGCTAAAATTGTTTCTATTTCTTCACCTGCTTCTTTTAATATATCAATTATAATTCCATCATTTCCTAGAGCCTTTCCTTTCTTCATACATTTAATTGCATTTCTCACTTCTTCATTTAAAATTCTGGGCCATTCGGAAGATGTAATAGATATAGGAGATACTTGTTCTTTATTACTATATAATTCTTGATAAAAATCTTCTACCAATTTCATGAGATCATCTCTCTTTTTAGTAATAATTCCATCTTTTTTTTTATTGCAGATATAAATTTTCGACCAATACCAAAATGTTGTTTAACATTCTTGAGACTTTTATTTTCTTCTACAGCTTTCCTTGCTATTTCACAGTTATACTTTCTTATATCATTTTCAACTCTTTTCCGTACCATTTTACAAATTTCAAGATATTCAATTCTTTTTAATACATCATTTTTGTATATCTTTATATTTCTTCTTTTCTTCATAAATTCTCTAGTCTCATTAGAAATTTTATTAGTCAATTGCTGCTTTTTTCTACCAGCTATCTTTGTTGCAGTTTTTAAAAGTCTATCAGTTATTTTCATATTAATGTCATTCAAATCTGAATCATATATATAATAAATAAACTTTGATATCTATTCGTTTTACAATATATGTAATATGCAAAT